>CP139502.1:75348433-75638757 GCA_021014915.2 Artemisia tridentata subsp. tridentata
AAACCCAATTGAACTCCAATGTCGTCTTGCTTTAAGCAGTTTTTGCTAAAACTTTTGGAATAAAACAATTTTTATAAATCTTTATACAGTATTTGGTAATAACTAATAAGGTAATAGCAAACAACAAAATACGAAGTTGGTTGTCATAGAGTATTCAACCCATACATGCATAAACTACAAGACTAAAAGAAAACAACCAACGCTGTGCGGGAAGCTCGGTGGAGTTTCAACAGGTTCTTAGCCAACTCCCAATTCATCCTCACATTTTCGGCCTCATCATAACTCAAATCAAACAGCTTGATATAAACCATCTTCATTAAATGTTGTATTATTTTGTCAACCACACTCTTGAAGCTTACATGTTAACGAACGCCTTCCATTGATGACGGTAACAAGGTTCCAAAGGCGAATGACACTAGACTTCGAAGCCACACTGAAAACATGTCAAACGACGATGCTGGATCAATAACTTCATACCTTCTCAAACCGGAGGTAAACCTGTTCACATAAATGTATGAAATAAGTGTTAACGTTTTAACATGTGTAAGTGTACTAGACAATATTTGTGAGTGTCAGTATATAATACAAATGCAATTGTGTTTAATATTGTGTCAATTCGATAACAGTTTGTTAGGAAATATTAGAATAATGTTTATTTTCGTTGCTGCTGTTAGTGTAGTTTGATTCCTGCTGGCAGTGTTGGTTTCTGCCGGTCATGGTTCCTGCTGGTAGCATTGTTTAGTTTCTGCTGGCAGTGTTTGTTACTGCTGGTCATGGCGTATTTTTTGTATGTTTGTTATTTTAGGAAGAGAAACATACGACATTGTGTTTTGCATCCAATTCCAAAGAAAATAGTTAATACAAGATCCATAGAGGATCAAAGTCTTTTAGTCATTGTCTTCTTCAACTCTTGTGTTTAGTTTCCGCATAAGCACAAGTTTATTATACAGAGATTCGCATAGTAGTTGGCTTGTGTTTAAATAAGCTATGTAAAAGTTCTTTTGGCTCAAATATCTATCAAGAGGCACGATCCTACACAGTTTCTATACATATTGTTTTACATTCATATCTAATATAATTAACAAAGATCTATCAAGGCCTCATTTGGGATCAACACCAAATCACAAAGTTTTTTCTTGAATTAAACTATCTTATTCCTCATAGCTTGACACTGATTATAGATTCTTTGTACATAACTCATAGACGGGTGTTTCTTTTATACTAACAAGAACTCCTTAACCTTACCCGTCATACAAGAAAACGTGTGAAGAGATATACATCAATCACTTCTATAAATAAATATAACAAACTTTCTAAACATACGGGATAACTAACAATAATACTTGCAGTATTAACTACTGTCGGAAGAAACAAGATATAACTATCAGCAGCAATGAGCTTCAGCAAGAACCACAACTATCGGCAGGAACCAGCTTTACACTTTCGGCGGCAACAAGAAATATCTTATTTCCTGAATTCCTAACACTTGTCTTGGCGAATTGTATGCTATGTTTAGTCTTTATCTTGATGTTTGTTACAAAAACCTGTTTCGTTGAAGTTAATGTAATGTGTAGTCTTTATCTAAAAAAGTGTGTTACTCAAATTCGTGGTTATTATCTAATTGTTTTATTAACTGTTGAATTGTTGTTTTAATTCACCCCTGTTTTTGGGATTGTTTAAAGGGATAAATATATTTCATGTCAGATATTAATGCAGTTGGTGAAATGCACTGATGCAGTAGGTGCTTGTATGTAGCATGAAATGCACGGGAGAATCCTACTGCTCATGAAATTGAAGCTGCTGCTGCTGCTCCTACCTAATTCAAATTGTTGGGTTACATGTTATTGACCGGTTACAAACAACAACGATTACTAGATAATAGTAAATTGTATTTTGGGTTACAGATTTATAAATCAACTCTACTACCTTCCAAATACCATTAAACATTGTTTATTAACTCCTTGTGCTTCCAGAAGTATTGAAGCATCCGCTCATGGTATGCTACCGCTGTTTGAAGCGGGTCATCTACTTCCAGTGGTTGGTTGCGGCACAATCTATATAAAATAATACATACCCAAACACCGCAATCGCCATATACGTCTGCTTGTTTCGGGACTGCAGGACACTGGTATGTTATTTTATATTCCTCGGCTGATATGCCCTTGCTCGCCAATATACCCTGCTGAACCAGATACATGGTAAGTTGTTTTGGCAAAATTCTTTTCAAAGTTCTCCACCACCGTGCACCATTGCCATGTACCAACCCAAGAGTGTCATAAAATGAAACACCACCACTACGTAGGTGAAGCTCAGCGAGACACCAGTGTTTATCAGGTTCATTCACGGGGAAATAAACCTAATATAGACAAAGAAATGTACATATTAATATGCATACACTTAAAATTATATTTAAAAAGGATTGTGGCAAACTAACCTTTTCAACATCTCGCCAAGCCACAGGGTAGCTTGTTCCATCTGAATAATGACTGTACATCTGACCAGCCAAGATATGTCGGGCGAACAGAGAACCTGCCAAGGTCCAATCAGCATTGCTTGGTCTAAGTGACCACATAAGGTCAAACCATATATCCAAGTGCTGTGTACACAAAACAAAAATTATAAAACTTATAGTGGTTACTCAATCAAAAGTATATACAAATGTATTTGACCAGATAGTGATTATGGTTCCTTACATAGTCATACAGGCAACCGCCTTTACAATCTTCAAGACATGCCAACGCTAGCCAAAATTTCATATCAGAAACAATGTTACGACCGCCCCATGGAAACTTATAGCTTTTTGTTTTTTTTTTGCTTTAAATAAACACGAAGCGAATCAGGCAGAGACACCTTGTCCTTTTTCAATTTGGGATGTCGAGTCAGATCCTAAAATAAACAAATAAATGATTAACAATAAAAGAATCATAATATTGTTAATTTAAGAATAACAAATCAGACTACCTCAACAAAAGGATCTGGGTTGGCCGAATAGAACTCAGTAATTGACCGAGTTCTTGGGTTTCCAGATACGTCCTGAAAAGACACATACCATATATTAGCATAGGCCAACCAGATAGTGATTTCAGTATCAATGTTTTACGGTGCTTTACATCTAAAATGACTATAGGCTCAATCAACTTCTTTCTGCAAGTAGCTGCTCTGGTCAGTCGTGCGGATTGGACGTTCTCTGAATTCAAAGATTCAAAAAACTTATCGTGCTTTGATTTAAAGGCTTTAGCCACTAGAGCAACTTTATGCGCATTTTTTTTCTTTTGGATTTTCTTCTTTTTACGTTCAGAAAAAACAGAGTGCAAGCAAGGTTTGTCATTGGGACCGACCACATTTGCAAACCCATGGTTGGTGAGTGTTTGTTGAAATGGTGTTGTTTGGTCTTCCTGCATAGCATAGGTTGTAATTAACACCGACCACAAGACATAGAAAGGAACAATTATTAACCTTTTTAAATTTAAAGTAAACCAAGTACCTCAACATATGTCTGCAATGGAGTTGTTTGTTCTTTATGCACGAAAATAGCATTTGCATTCTCAACACCCTTACCATTTTCATTATCAAACGGTACTTCTTCTAACGAAACACTAGTCACATCCGCTCCGTCGTTTATATAACTCATGACATCATCATACACCACCGGATGATACTGGTACAATAAAGATGTATAAATAAATAGGCAAACAAGGAAGGTTGTATTTTGCAAAAGTATTTTTTTCAAGATAACATACATCACCGTAGACGAAGGATGTTGTTTGATTAATGTCCTTCTCATGGGATGCCACAACTGGATTCGCAGGTTGATGATGATCAAGAGTAGGGAAGTCAGGAGTAACCCCTAATTCACATGCTTTTACAAGAACGTCCATCCCACCCACCTGAGATTCGTTGTAGCCTTGCTGCCCAACATCCATGTCAATTTCCATGTGATGGGCTGCAACACTGGTCGTAACACCAGTATCAGCCTCACAAGCTAATGGCGTGGCCTGTAGTTGACAAAATAATACAACATTTAATGAATTAAATGTAAGATTAAAGGGTAAACATTAACGGGGAAATGAGATACTTATAAACGTATGCCAAAAAAACACAAAGTAAAAGTAAACCTTTAAACAAACAGGATTGTCAACTTCCATTGGATGCGCATGATCGACATCATCATCAGCATGATCATCATCAACATCTCGGCGCGTAACACCATTATCAACATCATCTTCACAACGTGATGACGGGGTCTGTAGTTGACAAAATGAGATAAGGTTACTTAACGAGGAATTGATCTTCGTATAATGTTAGGAGAATAAAACATATAAGGTGAATACAAACCATGTAAATATCAGGGTTGACATCAGACTTGACTGGAAAATCTGGATCATCGGTGTTTTCGTTAATAACTGTCTCTAACTCTGAAAATTTTGTTTTCACCTTCTGAAGCAGCTCGCGAATGTCTTGTTTAGGGACAGACGCTACGTGCTTCGCTATCAATGAAATATCAGTTTGCAAATCAAATATCTTGCCCAAAATAGGATTTGTTCCAAAATTCTTTTCATCTTGGCCTTCGCCTGATTGGACACCTTTTGCGTTTTCAACATTATTTTTATCTAAAGTTTCTAAACTTGGTGCTTCATGTTGATCGTCTGCGCTACCAGCTTGTTGGTGATCCTCTGATCTACGAAGTTGGTTGTCATCGTCTGCGCTATCAGGTTGGCGGTCATCCTCTGCACTAGCAGGTTGGTGATCATCCTCTGCGCTATCAGGTTGTTGGTCTTCCTCTGCACTTGACAGGTCTGAATCAGACAAACCCTTTATAAAGGGGATGCTGGCAATACACCACGGTTGTCTCAATTCGCGTTTGGTGGCATAAAGTGCCTTAATAGGAACTGACTCCTAAAAAACAAATAGTAAATAACTTTGTATGTGAACAAATTTAAATAAGGGTCCAACAAATTAGCCTTCAAAGATAGTGCGGTGCTTACCGGTCCAAATAGTGTTATATGGTCTGATCTTCGAAACTTTTGACATTTAGACCAAGCAAGACCTCGTGGAATGACGTTCGTGTCTTTCGCCCACCAGTTGCCGCTTTTAGGAAATGTCTCCAAAATCCATATCTGAAATATGTGGTTGTTTAAAATGTATATAATGTGGAAAAGAAAAATGCTCAAACTGCAGGTTATTACCGTGTTCAAAACTATATATTCAATATATATCTAATACAAAAAACCTAGTAATGGATAGAAAACAGATACAAACATTTTGTACACCGGATACATATATATAACAATAGTATTGAACTTTAGTACAGAGTAGAAAGTATGGCATACCTTGAAAGCCCAAGCAAAACCGTATAGATTGTATGTCGCATTATAATATGGGTTTTTTTCCAACTTCTCCAAATGTACTGGTCTGTGTCTCTCAACAACATTCACAGTCCTTTGATAAAATTTATGCCACATGTATTCACCCCAGGGAAAAACGTTCCAAGCATCAAAGTCCTCCACCAAAGACAGTATATGATTAGGGATACAATTCCTTTCTTCAATACCCATAAACACCAACATAGCAACTATCAAAAGACACAACCTAATAGCATCCTCATCCGAAAGAGCTAAGAACCTATTTGGATCTTTAAGTAGTTTCAAACAATCACTGCCATATACAGTTTTTATACCATCTGTCTTTTTTCTGGAAATACGCGGTCACGAAATGCATTTGCTTTATTTTCATTTTTACAAACTTTCCCAAATCGAAACCCTGTTATTAAACAAAATTCCTTACGCCCGAACTCTAACAAATCATCCCCAATTTTGAACTGCAAATCATCCCCAATTTTGAACTGCAATGGTGGGGAATCGGACGATATGTTAGAAACTTTTACCTGATGTTGTAAAACAAAATGCATCAAAGGGCAGTCATTATCGAAAAACCGAATATCCAACCACGGACCAAAGACTGTGTTTCTAAACAACCTTTCCCGCTTTTTATCCTTCGACAAAATTTCTTTGACTTCTGCAAGCAACTTCACTGTAGATCGAACAACGATATTACAACGGTACAACTGAATCGGCATATCGAATTACAGGGTGTTAAGGAATTATGATTTGTTACTTGTGTGATGCTTTGTCTATGGAAAAGAAGCTGTTTGTGTATTGATGTGTTTTCTGTAATGAATTGTAATCGAATTATCGAATTACAGGCTAATATATTTAAAAAAAAACTACCTAATTTTAATGCACGTAAAATGACCAAAATATCCTTTTGTTCATGTATTTGTTGCCCAAAATTGAAAAGTTGCCCAAAATACAATACATCCCTTATACATCGTAGCAACAGTTGTTGAGGTACTCTGGTCGATGACGTGGCGTCCTGTGGTCCGTCGGATCAGTTGCCCTGGGCTAAGGGGGGAATTTTCTGTGAGCAGGCCGGATACTCTTAGCACTTGGGCAATCGGGCTATTTTAGTAATTATCCATAAACTACTTAAAGTTATACGTGCTTGAAACGGGAATTTTATAAAAACTAATTAGAGTTTCATAAACTTACAAAATGACTATTACTTAACAAATATTTATCGCGTGAAAACAAACAAGAGCATGAACACGAGCCATGCCCATATTCTTTTTTCAAGAAAAGAAATGTGGACTTATACTCATTTTTATAAACTTAAAAAGTGACGTTAATCACCACTTAGGATGAGGAGTAAAACAACACGTAACTTAAACATTTTATTCTACACTTGGCACTATAACGTCATTTAAGCAAAAGGTTTGCAAAACTCGTCAACGTCTAAACGTCTATATATGATTAATACTCACGTCTTGTCTTTAGTTATTACTGAACTGTGGAAAACTAGAAGGGCGGTTGCATAATTTTACTGTTTTTAAATTCTTTTGCTTTGAATACTTAACGTGATTTCAAGTTATGCACACAATAAACAATATATAACAAGTAAGTAGAGAAAGAAACAACCAAACCACAACACGGATGTTTATAGTGGTTCGGTCTACAAGGACTCTCTTCTTTGCCCTACTCCACTCCTCGAGCCTCTAACTCGAGAGTTTTTCTTCACTAAGAAACAAGCTCCCTTCTCGGTGGAGAAAACCTTTACAAACGTCGCTTACACTTTTTCTGGTACAAAGCTAGATACTGAGTTCTTTTACAAGGGTACAACCACTCCCGATACTCTATGTATTTTAAGGACTAAAATACTAACCGATCACTACTGAGGTATATGAATGAATGGTAAAACAATGATGTGTGACAAACAACTAATTCACACAATGACTAATCTAACAAGTCTTGCAACGCTTTGTTGAAGCTTGTGATGCTTTGATCTCTTTGCTACAAAAGAAAGATCACTAAGAATGAAATATGTAATATGAATGGGTTAGTAATGAATGAAAGAATGTATAATGATGTTTATGCTTATGAGTGATGAGTAAACATGAGTGAGTGGCTTGCTATTTATAGGCAAACTGCAAAACCAACCCACGGATGGGACGGATCCAAATTGAGGGATCCGTTCGTGTATCCTTTTGGTTCCGCCAGAGCCTGACAGCAAATCTTCAAATATCTTTCTCAAATTTAACCAAGATATTTCCAAATCTAATCTTTGAGTGAAGATCAATCCAAGATATTCTTAAGATCTTCAAGATATCCTAAAGATATCAATGTGATGTATGCAATGATGTCATTGTACATATTCCATATTGAGAAATAAAATGTAATACGTAAATGTAAATGTATGTAACATGTATGAACTAGTGATCATGTATGTAGTACTGATCATGTATGTAGCATGTTATGAGTTTTAAAAGCTTGTAACTATATATGTAAAAGACTTTAACTTATATTTATGCTTTGCTAATGATAAAGTTTATAATTGTCATTAACAAAATATAGCAAAGATTGTAAAATATAAATAACATTTTTTAGATGATATTTGTATTAACACGAACCAAAGACTATTCATTCTCGACATCTTATTCGTTGTACACTTACGCAATTCCAAGAGCCAATACACATAAACATTTAGAAAACTATTTTCAAACTTAAATGATGCCACATAAGCAACAATAACACAACACTTAAAAACTTTTGAGTTAATTAAACTTCATTGAATCTTAAACTTAAACTGTGAACTAAATCATGCCTTACTAATCTAGGTCGCGTGTTGGTGCCACACTCTCTCTGATTTACTTCACTTACTGCTTACTTTGCTGAGGTGAGTTTATAGCCCCACTCTATTTATAATTGTATTTACAATTGGGGTGAGAAACATGCAAAACTCTTTTATAGACCAAAACTGTTATTTATGCTATTACGTGGTTTAGCCTAAGCCCTATTATGTCCCATTATGCCCAACTCATGAACCGTCAATTCCTTTTGGGAAGCGCAAATGTTTTAAATAGACCTATTGGGGGTAAAGCCACCGTTCGGATTGACCGGATAGGCAAACGAACGTATACCATGTCGAAACACAAGTGTCTGGGATAAACACTTGTCGGGCCCCTATATATGTTTACATGCTCCTTGAGCATGCACACTGTTATAGCTTCGGTTGCATGAACTTAGTGCTAGCATAATAGACTATTTTTATGACATTATATGCGTTGTAATGTTCATATACCAAACTCATGGCCCAAACTATTGATTTTACTGCTTATTTATAAACCTATAAACTCACCAGCTTTTTGCTGAATTTTAACATATTTTTCTCAGGTGTTTAAGCAACTTATTATTGGCAAGGCGTGGTAAGGTGATGGTCATAAACTATTTACCGAAGTGTTTTCACACATTTTTATTACTTGTTTTTATGGGACCATTAGACTTTTGGGCTTATTTGTTGAATTTAAAACTCTAATGTAAACTTGATTTAATTCAACTGAATGTATTTTAGTGGAGTATGTATTCCGTTCTTTATTACCTTGTGTTATGATTTCCAATTCAGTAACATCCCATGACCCAAATGCTTCCGCAATTACCAGATTTGGGGGTGTTACAATTTGACTTAGCAATTGGACTATTTGGGGGTGTTAAGCACCCACTAGTCCTCCCATTGCCTCCGCCCCTGGATCCGATATGATATCAATAAGATATCGCATTTTGAAAATGACATTTCAAACATATTTAGTGCATACAAAGTATTTGATAAACTTCCTAATAGAGATTTTTCTTGTAAAACTACATTTAAATGCACTAGTTGGTGTCAAACAATACATATTTAGTTATTTTTAGTTATTTGAGATCGAGAGGTGGTATAGGGGATGAGATTTGGACGTAAGGATTTTTGTGTATGACATTTTTTTTATTTGGAGATAGTTGTGAAAAAATAAACAACCAAATTAAAATTTGCGGAAATTTATTCATGGCATAGATGCAAGTTGATGATGAAAAATATTGATGAACAGAGTGTGTTGCTGAAGAACATTGATAAATAACATGGATTATAATGAACACTGATGAACAACATGAGATTGATGTTGTCTTGTTCATCAGTTAATCTTACTCATCAGTTCACTAGTTTTTTGATAACGCTCAAATCTAACATGTTTTTAGGAGCGTTATTGTGGATTTTATGCATATATATTGGTCACTTTTATGAACTTATGGTACTTAATCAAGCATAATTGCTATTTTAGGTTCATGGAAGCTCAAGTACAAGAAAACGAAGAAAAAGATGAATAAATGATCAATAAACGAAGATTTATGCATGTACGAAGAATTCCCGAAAAAAGCGAGTCTCTTGGAGTATATTCGAGAAGATAAAGTCATGAAGTTTGTCACTCCAAAGACTCAAGAATAAAGCACAAGAGAGAAAACGAGGAAAGAAATGAAGAAAAGAAGCTAAAACGAAGAAATAATGGAAGACTCGTTGTTCCCGACACACCTTCACCATTTTGGCCATAACTCGAGCATACGAACTCGGATTTCGATGATTCAAGCGGCCACGGAAAGCTAAGAGAAAGATCTACAACTTTGGCCTGGAAAAAGAGATCCAACCGATCGGTATGGCCCCGCAACCGATCGGATGGAGGAATCTGTCATCTCAAAAGTCCTTTTTAATGTGTAATTAAGTGTCATTAAGCCCCATGTCCAATCATATGCCTCCATTAACTCCTAAACCAGCATTTTTATGACACTTTGTGCCCAAGTAACTTACTTGTTGGCTAAGGGTGACTTCTACCTATTAATAAGACCATTTTGACATGGTTTTGGATGTGATATTCTAGCCTCCACCCTTAAGGACGAATTTCCACAAACTATTATCAACCCCAAAAGGCCACAAACCTCTGCCATTTCCAGAAGTAGTGCTCAAGTGCTTGACGAAGTGTTCGGGTGTGATTTTCTGGCTTGGTTAGAAGTTGTAGTTGATTGGAGGCTTGAAGGTTGCTATAATCCTTCACCTTTGCCTATTGTAATCCATACTTTGGGTAAACTTTGTTACTTTTATATTTCAAGATGTTTGTTATTGATATGATTTATGAGTTTATGTCTTTGATTGACATGAGTGGTTAGTTCTATTTATACTTGTTTGGAATCATGTGAATATTGATATGGAGTGTTTGGTATTTTGCAATATAGAATTATGGTTTTGCTTATAAGTTTGTTTGAATAGTAACATGTCTAAATAACTTGTTGATGAATCATAACCGGGTTTATAAGGTCGAAAGAACTTCTTGTTATGATTTGTTCCAAATGTTAATGCGCATATATGTTTGGCATTTCATAATTGACAACTATGAATAAACATGTTAAATGGATTTGTTTAGGTCGAAAGGGTTCTTATGAACAAATTGGTAAAACTAATATTTCTAACAAATGGTTTATAATGAATCGGTTTATAACAACATTAAAAAGGCCGAAAGGAAATGTTAGTCTAAACCATGATGTATGCAATTTCATGATATCACCCATTGAATTGGAATTGTATGAACTTAGATTTTGTTTGTTATTGCTTAATATCTACCCGATACTCCATTCACTCCATTGAAATAGACACTAGTTCCAAACAAGTATTGTTTTTAATCTTATTGAATTCACATAATCATCATTCTTAGTGTTACTTGTTGCTTATATGGTATTTTTGGTCGTGACAACCAATTACCACCTTTTAATTGCTTATTGTTACATAGATTCTTCACAACTGAAAACACCCAAATCCCAGTGAACGACCTCGGCTTACCAACCAAAACTAGCTACATACGGAAGGGTCATACTTGCCCGTGTGTTCTTAGCTTTATCCGGTAATTCATGTTATAAATTTAAAACTAGTAGTCGCGAGACACATCATTTTTATTTTATTTTTTTTTTTTTTTTATTTTTTTTATGAACAACATCACAATGTTAATCAGTTAGATCACGTTATTCATCAGTTTTTTTTAAAAAAAAATCACGTTGTTCATTAGTTTACTATAGGAAAAAAAAGTCAAAATGTTTCTCACTTAGGCCACACTATTTAGTTAAGAGTGAAAATTAGCAAAAAAAAAAAAAAAAAAAAAAAAAAAAAAAAAAAAAAAAAAAAAAAAAAAAAAGCTAACAAAATTGAAAGTGATGACACTTGTCACCTTGTGGTGACTTTTCAGACTTTTTATTTTTCTTCCCCTTTTTAGAGGATCACAACTCTTGACTCTGTGGGCCCTTAAATTTATTTCATTTTTTATTTGTGCAAAATTTTTAACTTCAAATTGGCATAACGAAACAACATTTTTTTATTGGAAGTTTTAGGGTTTCTTTAATTGGGGTTTACTAGTTTATTTATGGTGTGGGTCGAAACTTCACAAACAAATGCTTGCGTAGTGGTTTTTTTTAAGTTTACTAATTTATTTATGGTGTGGAGGTCTTAATACTTGTGTAAATACTACGTGTACATACACTTTTCAAATGGCATACGTTTGTCAATGTATAGAGAAATTAAAGGGTCTACTTTACTCTTTCCACGTTTGCATCGAATGAGCCGACTCGAAGCATACATTTATTTATGACTTGCAAGTCCTTAGTTATAATGTTATTTTTATGTTTATATGTAGACTTTTTAGACGAACCAACTCATGAACTTTTTAAGACCTTGATTTACATGTCCTTTGATCCGGTAACGATAAACAAGAACTATTGATATGATTTCTTTAAATCAAGTTGGGGAAACATGCACTCTACCAAAACCACATACTTGTTGTCCCAATTCTATGATCGAAATGATGATAAGTTGCAAAGTGTAAATGAATAAGTATATTGTCTAACATTAATATCGAATGTGTATTACATGTATATATAGGTTTCCAGCCGACACCATGGAACCATTGTGACTTTTCGGTTTAACTAATAACTACCATAACCGAATTTCGGTTATTAACTATCTAAATAACAAGTTTGGTCCTTTGTTTAATATATTGTTACATAAGAAGTATAGAAGCAATGTGTCAAGATTACTTGACCACATTCTCCTCCTTAATCTTGATCGTTGCTTCGTCCTAAGTCTTGAACTCCAAGCATTTGTCGCATAGTCACGAACTTTAATCTTGGTAGAGCCTTTGTTAGAATATCTGCTCTTTGTAGTTCTCCGCTGACATGTTCCACATTGATGTGCCCATTCTCTATGCATTCACGAATGAAATGATAGCGAATGTCGATGTGCTTGCTTCTTCCATGAAAAACTGGGTTCTTGACAAATGCTATTGCTGAAATGTTGTCCACCTTCAATGTTATCCTTTTTTCTTCCCAACCAGTTAATTCACTAAGTAATCGCTTTAACCATAAGGCTTAACATGTTGCTCCAGTAGCCGCCATGAATTCTGATTCACATGATGAGAGCGCCACTGTTGGTTGCTTCTGAGTACACCAGGTATCAGGTGACTCTCCAATATAAAATACTATCCCAGTAGTTCCTTTTCCTTTATCGGTGTTGATTCCATAACTACTGTCACTGTAACCTGTAATCTTGCAGCCGCCTTCTTTCTTGTAAACTATGCCATGCTCCTTAGTTCCTTTGATGTATCGAATTACTTGCTTTACTGCCTTTAAGTGATGTTCCTTCGGGTCTTGCATGAATCTGCTGAGTAATCCGACTGAGTAACAAGATCTGGTCTTGTATGTAATAAGTACCTGAGACTTCTAATTAAACTTCTGTAATAAGTTGCGTCAACTGTGTTTCCATCTTCCGCCTTGACCAACTTAGTACCGGGATCCATTGGTATCTTTGTATCATTGCTGTCTGTCATACTTGTTTCCTTCAAGATCTTGTTAATATATCCTGCCTGTTTGATTGTAATCTCCTCCCCCTGTCTGCGTAACTTCTATCCCAAGGTAATAAGCTAACAATCCTAAGTCGCTCATTTCAAATTTATCCTTCATTTGGGATTTGAACAATTCTATTTCCTTCCTTGGAGTGCCCGTTATTATCAAATCATCTACATAAACTCCAACTATAAGTGTAGAAGTCTTGCTTCTCTTGATGTAAACTGCTTGTTCGAGATTACATTTCTTGAAATCTAATGACTTCAATGTATGATCAAGTTTAACATTCCAAGCTCGCGGTGCCTGTCTTAAGCCGTACAGAGCTTTAATGAGCTTGTAGACTTTCCCTGAATTTCCTTCTTGAATAAAACCTTCAGGTTGTGTAACATAGACTTCTTCCTTTAAATCTCCATGTAAAAATGCTGATTTTACATCTAAGTGATGTACTTGCCATCCATGATATGCTGCTAATGTTAATATTAACCGAACCGTTTCAATCCTAGCAAGTGGCGCAAATACTTCATCGAAGTCTATTCCTTGTTCTTGTACATATCCTTTTGCTACTAAACGTGCCTTATATTTGATGATCTTTCCTTTTGCATCTCTCTTTGTTTTGAAAACCCATTTAAGTCCTATTGCTTTCTGGTCTTCAGGTAAATCAGTAAGGGTCCATGTGTTATTCTTGTTGATTGAATCCAATTCAATTTCCATGGCCTCAATCCATTTCTTGTCCGTTGATGCTTCCTTGTAATTACGTGGTTCTTCTTCTGTGAGTAGTAAACTTGTAGTTTCAACTCCAGGTGCATCCCTATATAATTCCGATATATTTCTAAAACCTCGTACTGGTCTATCATCAAATCTATGATCTGAGTTCCCAAGTGAACTAGTAGTAGCTTCTTTTTCTTCTTCTTCTGAGTGTGGGTTGTAAGTGTATGTAGGTGGGGTAATTGGTGAAGTTGGATCTGGAATTAGATCATGTTCCTGATATATGTTATCAGTGTTTTCTGTGTTGACTGGTGTAGGTATTTCATTGTCAACTCCTTCTATCACAAAACTTGTCCAAAATGAGTCTTGTATACCTTCTTCCTCTTCATTCTTATTCCAATCCCACGGTTTTGTTTCCATAAACTTTACATCCCTACTAACATGTTTCTTCTTTCCTATTGGATCATATAACCTACATGCTTTTGATCCTTCCTCTACACCTAAGTAAATCAATGGTATGCTTCTATCATCCAGCTTCTTCAACTGAGGTATTGTTATCTTGGCATAAGCTGTGCATCCGAATATTCTTAGGTTTTCCAGATTTGGTTTTCTGTTGTAGAGTGCCTCATATGGGGTTTTATCTATCAGGGCTCGTGTAGGTACCCTATTGAGTATATAAATGGCGTGTCTGACTGCTTCCGCCCAAAAAGTTAATGGTAACTTCATTGCTTTCATCATACTCCTCGTAGTTGATAACACTGTCCTATTTCTCCTTTCTACTACTCCATTCTGTTGTGGGGAGTAAGGTGCTGTCAACTGTCGTGCTATTCCATTCTCTTTACAGTAATTTGTGAATTCATTTGATGTAAATTCACCTCCCCTATCTGTTCTTAGCATTCTCAACTTTAGTCTCATTTCCATTTCTATTTGTTGTCTAAAATTCTTGAAAGTGTCAAAGGCTTGATCTTTCGTTGTCAGAAAATAAGCCCACATAAATCGTGTACAGTCGTCTACTAACAAGAATATATATTTCTTTCCGAAATGTGTGGCTGGACTTATTGGACCACATAAATCTCCATATACTAAGTCTAATGGGTTCTTTGATCTAAACTTAGCTTGATTTGGAAATGGTGTTCTACTGTGTTTTCCTAATAAACATGCATCACAAACCTGTCCTGCATGGTTTATTCTTGGTATTCCTTCCACTAGACCCTTCCTTGTCATCTTGTTGATTTGATCAAAGTTCAAGTGACCTAGTCTAGCATGCCACAACCATGCTTGGTTATCTAACTGTGCTAAGAGGCATATAGGTGTTTCTATTTGCAGTCTAATACTGTAAAGTCTATTCTTCGATCTTTCAACCTTCATCAACAACTTCTTATTCTTATCATATAAGGTCAGTTGGTTTCCATCCATAATGACCTTACATCCTATCTCTGTGAGTTTTCCTAAACTCAATATGTTGCTCTTTAGATTTGGTATATAGTATACATCCGATACTATTTTCTGTTCATTGTTCTTACAACCTAACAATATAGAGCCTTTTCCCTTTATTTTCACATACGATCCATCTCCAAAATGAACGCGTCCTGTCATTCCTTCGTCGATATCTTTAAAATGACTTTTAGTTCCCGTCATATGGTTACTTGCACCATTATCTAAATACCATATGCTTGCGTCTGCTGTAGCATATTTTCCTGGTTGAATTTGGCCTTCATTCAACAAAACTTCTTCGTGTTCGTGTGTTGCCATTAATAGTGATGGTTCATCGTCTTCTAAGATAAGGTTTGACTGTTCCTGAGTTGTTGATGTTCCTTTACAATCTCTCTTAAAATGTCCAAATTTGTTGCACTTGAAACATTTTACTTTACTCAAATCCCTCTCACTTGTATACCTATTTGAGTTTCCTTTGTGATTTGAGTTCCCTCCTTGTGAGTTATTTATGTTTCTATTATTTTGCCAGTTTCCTCGTGAATAGTTTGATCTACCTCCACGTTTACTAAATCGTCTACCTTTTTTATAGTGTTCCCCGTGTGCAAATAATAGGTTTTCCTGGCTTTCAGCTTGTCCTCCTTTCCGGAGTTTTATCCTTTCCTCAAATGCCTTGAGTTTTCCCGTGATCTCATCTAAGGTAATATCGTCGAGATCATTTGACTGTTCTATGGATGCTACTATGTGAATGAACCTATCTGGTGTGGAGTCTAATAGTTTTCGTACTAAAAGTGATTCATCCAAAGTTTTTCCTAATTCTTTTGCCTTCGTGGCATAACCATTTAGTTTGGCCGTAAATGCATCCACTGTGTCATCTTCCTTCATCTGAAGTGTTTGAAACCCAATCATCAGTGATTGTAACCATTCTTGCTGCACTCTTTCTTCTCCAACGTGTCTCCTTTTTAATGATTCCCACAGTTCTCTTGCCGTTTTACAACTTGCTACTTGTAAAATTACATCCTCGGTCAATGCTTGATATAGGAAGGCAATTGTTGCCTTGTCCTTCTTTTCATCTACTTGCGTGTTTTCCTTAGGTTCTATCGCTTCCCATAAACCTTGTGCTTCTAGTATGACCTTAATTTGTATAGCCCATACGGTGTAATTTGTGGTTTTCAATTTTGGGCATTGATATTGTGCGATTGGTGTTGTGGGTTTTGGTGGCGTAGTGCCATTTGCAGCGTCATCCGACATCTTAACTGTGTTTAATATCTTCACCTTCTAACGTGTGGTGTTATCCTTTTATGGGAATTCCTAATACTATAGGAATAATAGTCCTTGGGAATCCTAGTAATACGGGATCAATAAATAGTTTTCGGGATTTCCTAATAGTATAAACTAATAAATCTATACTATTCTAATAATTGAAATTCCAAAAGAAAGTTTGTAACTTTGTGACCTCGATGTTGTGTTTAACCACAAACGTATTCCCTTGTCTCAATCTCCAATTCGAACACAAACAATCTGTCCTTCGACCCTTTTCTGTTACAGCCTCTTGTTCGATTATTTGTTGTTTTCGAATTTGTTTTCCTTTTTCTTGCCTCGTTGTACCCTTTCTGATTCGACTTCAAGCCACAAGTAAAGTTATTGATTTGTTGCTGTTTTTTCTGCTTCGAACCAAAATAAACACCACGGTTCCCTTTTTTGTCGAGTTGTTGTTGTTGTTTTTTTTTGTACCCAACGAGTCAAAATAAATATATCACAGCCTCCTTTTGTTCCTTTTGTTGTCGAAATGATTTGTATTCGACAAGGCAGAAACAAACTTGTCCTTTTCCACACGTTCTCACGTTGCTTTTTCTTCCTTTGTGTGTTGTTTTGATCTTGATCTCCCAACATTTTTTCTGCGTTGTTCTTCCTTATTTACTTCGAAATAAATGTTTCCTACACACAATATTTTGGTACTACTCCTTGGTAATCCTTCACCGAAACAATAATAACCTTGCTTCTGATTTTATTCCACCGAAACAAAATTTTGCTTCTGTTTTTCCTTCGTTGTTGTTGTTATTCTTCCACACCAAAACCTTCTCTTGAGTACTCCTTTTTGTTTCTTTATCCCACGTATACATGATGAACTCAAATAAGTACATTTTATTATCATCATTCATCCTATTTATTTGACTTGTTTTATTATATTATATATGAGAATTGATACGTTAATGTTTACTTTTGTAATTCTCAGGTAAAAACAAGTATTATGTGAAACTTGGCGATTTTGGACTAATTATGGAGCAAAACAAGCAAGATGTTAAGAGTCTATTGAAATGTACAAGATCAAGATCATTCTGCTCCAGATACGCCGCAACATACTTCTTACATGCGGCGTATCACTATCAAGATTTCACAAGTTACAATCCAAGACAGCAAAGGACATGCGCCGCATAAAGAAATGGAGTTACGCCGCATCTTAAGGCGGTGTACGAATATTCCTGAATATATTAATCTTGGACCCCACGCGAAGTTAAGTCAATGCGCCGCATCTACTTATCCTATGCGCCGCATCTAACCCTCAGACAGAAACTATAAATACCCCAAGGCCAGACAAATTTCGAGACACTTTAGCTTAACTCAGAAAGGTTGGACAGAGCACCAACCAGGGACGAATTCAGACGTATTAGCAGCACAAGACACACCCCGAACGAAGATACAAGAGCTGTAAGAAGGTCCTGCATGTATTCAATTCATTAAGTAGTTTTGTTTTATTGTATTAGTACACTTTAATTCATCAGGATTGATGGGCCGATGTCATGTGACTACGGAAAATCATGACCACCCCATAAAATTGCTTTCCCATTAATTAAAGTTTATATGTTGATGTCTTTGGTGACTTTTATTAGTGCATTGATAACCTCTGTTTCTAGCTGAGCATTGCTTGGGTCGCCATGCCCCTTCCTCGACTATTTATTCTAGCGTATACGAAACGTGGGCATCACAAATGCTCAATATTCTAGGATAGTGGGATAGACATAAGTGATCATTAAGGGTTTACTCGCCGATAAGATTAGAGCCAACGAGAAAGGGTTAATTATATACACTTCATATAAAACTAGCAATAAAACAAGTGACAAGCTACTTAATTATCAGGACAGGTCTTCTTATTGTCTCAAGTATCTATCTGTGTACGTGTGTGGTAATCGCTGATTCGTGCTCATTAGTTTAGTTTACTATTTAATCATAACCAAACCGTGCCAGTCTCTCAGGCTGAACCCCCTTGCGTTAGATTAGGTTGTATAGCTAACTTAGGATATTAAATTACTGATTAGAATAACTAGATAATACGTTCCACTCTTAGTGATCGACACTCTACTTACCATTATATTCATACTGACCGGGTACACTGCTCGTTAAAGTGTGTGTTTTATTGATAAGTCGGCTAAATATAAATTTAAAACTTGAGTAGGCATTAATACTGCTAAAACCACAACGACATCACGCGCGCACCAAGTCTTTGGCGCCGCTGCCGTGGATATAAAAGAATTAGAGCAATAAACACACGCACATCAAGTTTTTGGCGCCGCTGCCGGGGAGTGAATTGTTATTATCTGTTAATTTGATTAGTATTTTAATTAGGTTTTAATTTTTAGATTCTAACCACTAACCCTGTTATATATTAGATAAATTGCATTCATTGTATTATTTGCATATTTCCTGTTTTTGTGTGTTTTTATTTTCTTTAATTTTTGTTTCTTTTTGTTTATTTTTATTTTTGTTTTTCTTTTTCTATTTTTCTGCATTCTGCTATCGTTGTACTGTGCTAATACAAACGATACGGCGCATCTGTTTTCACAGATACGGCGTATTGCGTTTAATTTTTATAAAATACAACGCGTTTAATAAATTCGATACGACGCATCTTTCCCCAAGATAGGGCGTATTCTGTTTTTAATAAGAAATTTTTCTAAATCCTAACGCCATACGACGCATCTGTTTTCACAGATACGGCGTATTGTCTATTTAAATTAAAAACAGTTTTCGAATTATTAAACAAATACGACGCATCGATTTCTATCGATACGGCGCATCTTCTAAATAAAAAATCTTGTATTTTGAAACGTAACGAAAATACGGCGCATTAGCTTTTGTTAATACGACGCATTTAATTTTAATAAATATAATCAATTTTTGATAATTTAAACCTGATACGGCGCATTCTAATTATAAGCGGCATATCTGCTTTCTGAATAAAATTCAGATTAAATTTTAACGATTATAAGATACGGCGTATCCAACTTTTTGGATACGGCGCATCATCTACAGATATCAGCAACTTTTATTTTTCGTATTCCGTTTTCGTTGTTAATTTTCTGATATATTACTTTCTTGAACATACCCTACTGATGCTTTTGTGATGGTTTCAGGAAGTGCATGACCAGGAGTTCAACTAAGAACTTGATTAAACCTTTCGAAGATCCTGAACGAGCCCTGCATTCGCTTAAAAGGCTTTTCAACACAAAAAGCTTTGAAATTTCAAGTTCGTTCGAGCTTGATTACTTTTCTGAAGAAAAAGAGGAAGAAGAAACAGAAACAATGGCGGAAAACACTACTATGGAGGAATACATGAACAAAACCCGTGCTGATTACAGTTCAGGAGTTGCTAGACCAAAGTTTGATGAAAAGTCAAAGTTTGAGTTGAAGGGTCAGTTTCTCAAGGAGCTAAGAGAAAATGCTTTCAGTGGAACAGAACATGAAGATGCTAATGAACATGTTGAAAAGGTCCTGGAGATTGCAGATTTGTTTACTACAGAAGGAGTCTCTGACGATCAACTTATGCTAAGAATCTTTCCAATTTCGCTTAAAGGAGCTGCTAATAAGTGGCTAAGGAATGAACCTGCTAGTTCAATCACAACATGGGAAGATTTGAAGAGCAAATTCCTGAAAAGATATTGTCCACCTGCTAAAACTGCTAAAAAGATGGAGGCTATCAACAGTTTCAAGCAAGAGCCTGATGAAGCTCTTTATCAAGCTTGGGAACGATTTAAAGACTTATTGATGAAATGCCCTCAACATTATCTAAGTCCAATGCAGGAGATAATATTGTTCTATCAAGGATTGGACGTGCCTACTAGAAAAATCTTGGATGCTAAGGGAGCTGTGCCTCAAATGAGTGCAGCCAATGCTAGAAAAGCTATCCAAGAAGCTGCTGATCACTCTCAAAAATGGCACGATGGAACCTCTACTAGATCTAAGAGTAGCACTAATTTTGACGGGTTTGCTGCAATTCAAGCTCAATTGGATAAAATTAGTAGAGAGATGAAGAAGCGTGATGAGAAAGTTTATGCTGCCCAAGTTGGATGTGAAAAATGCGAAGGACCTCACTACACTAAAGATTGCCCTAATAAGAATGAAAGTGAGACGTTTGAAGAAGCATACTACACACAATTTGGACAACCATTCCGACCTTCAGGAAGATTTAGGGAAGCTGCTCCGGGATACTATCAAAAGAACAACTTTAATCCCACTTATCAAGAAAGGAGGCAGACTTTAGATGACACTCTAAAGAAAATTATGGCCGATGCTGCTAAAAGACATGAAGAGAACACTGCTATGATCAAAGAAATTCGAGCCTCAACGGATACTATAACAAGAAATCAAGGAGCTTCGATCAAAGCATTGGAACAACAAATCGGACAAATGAGCAAAGTTCTTCAAGAAAGGGGATACGGAAGTTTACCTAGCTCAACTGAAGCCAACCCAAGAGATCATGTCAAGGCCATATGCACTACTGAAGAAGTCACACCTAACATACCTAGAAGATTGATGAATGGTAATGATGCTGCAAAGCCCGAATTTTTCTTTAATTCTTCAATCAGTTTAAGGAGGCTACTAAAAGAGAAGACAAAGATTGAAGAGGAGATCAAGGCCACAATGAAAGAAGAGAGCTCTGCAACCGACTTACGTGCCTTGCCTCATAAAGAAAAGGACCCAGGAAGTTTTACTTTACCTTGTTTAATTAATGACATATCTTTCAATAATGCATTAGCTGACTTAGGAGCTAGCGTTAGTGTTATGCCCCTTAAGACATTCACTACCCTAGGACTAGGAAAATTAGCACCAACTAAGCTGCTTATTGAATTGGCTGATAAAACGGTAAAACAACCTGAAGGGGTCGTTGCTGAAAATGTGCTAGTTAAGATTGAGAAGTTTGTTTTCCCCGTAGACTTTGTTATATTAGATATGCCCGAGGATGTTAAGATTCCTTTAATCCTTGGAAGACCTTTCTTGTCTACCGCCCATGCTAAGATTGATATGTTTAAAAGAAAAATCTCATTAAAGGTAGGGAACAATAAACTAGCCTATAAGACACCAACGGGATGCACTCCATTTCGTCTTGTATACAGAAAAGCATGCCACCTACCGGTCGAAATAGAACAAAGTGCATATTGGGCTTTGACGAAATGTAACATGGATATGGAAACTGCGACAAAGAACCGTTTCATGGAACTTAATGAACTCTACGAACTAAGTGATGAGGCCTACAGAAATACTAAGATCTACAAAGAAAGAACTAAAAGATGGCATGACTCGAGGTTACATGGGGATAAAACGTTTACTATTGGAGAGAAAGTGCTGCTGTTTAATTCTCGATTAAAGATGTATCCAGGTAAACTTAAATCAAGATGGACGGGTCCGTTCGTTGTTAAGAAAGTGTATCCATACGGGACTATTGAAATATGCGATAAAAATGGTTATATATTCAAGGTAAACGGGCAACGAGTAAAGAAATACTTTGATAATAAAATTGAGGATACTGAGAACGAGGTGGTGGAGTTTGAACCCGAAGTATTGGAATAAAGAGCTGAACATGAGTCTAACTTAAAGACTCTGGAATAAAGACAAGTGCTGACCGGGAGACAACCCGGAAATTTTTTACTTTTCTGTTCTGTGTCGAGTCTGTCAGACCTGTAGATGATACGGCGCATCTCCATCATAAGATGCGGCGCATCACCTGCACTGGTCATATCTTATTTAATTTTCTGCATATTTATTTTTAACTTTAAAACTTTCTGTCAGTTTATTTAATGTGGCGCATCCCTGGTTAAGGATGCGACGCATCTTTTATTCTGATTCGTATTTATTCCAGGCTCGATACGGCGTATCTTTTTCCATAAGATACGGCGTATCGACTGACCTGATGATTTTCATTTTAATTTTTTAGTTTTATTTTTACTAACTACTAATGTATTATGCAAGTTTGAACCTTCTTAACTCAGGTGTGTTAAAGTCTAAATGGTATTATAGATTCCTGCATTCTTGTGGATACATCATTTTTGAAGCTTAAACATTCTCATCCACAAGAAAGTTGATTTTTGCTCTTATACGAATAATGGAGGATCATACCGAGTAAATCTCAGGGGAGTTTTTCTGTTCTAATTCTTTTATTTTCCAGTTTTTAATCTTTGATACAAACAACGAGGACGTTGTTTAACTTAAGTGGGGGGATTGGAGAATTAGAACACTTACTTGTCCTAAACTTTTTCAAAATATGCTTAAAATGCGCTTAATATATCAAAATTTAAATTTTTTAGCATGTTTTTGTTTAAAGTCTAAATTACATAGCTGCACACATAACATTATTTTCAAAATTGTGAACTTATCCAAATTCACAAATCTATGAGTGTGCCGGTGACTTGTAAACTTTAGAACTTGGCTTGTATACTATTCGAGACCACCATAATAAGTATTATCTATATAATTGGAATGACTTGTCTAAATTGGTAAATTTCTAGGATTACACCCAAATAGCCTTTATATGTTATGTGATATTAACTAACTACATTGGTTAGTTAACCCCCGTATAAACCTTTTGTTACTCTCACTTTTAGAGTAAGATACCCCTAGAAAAACACTCAGAGCCATTCCTTTCGTTTCTTACACCTTTGTTATAATGTTTCGTTACACCCTTACACCTTAGCCTACCCTGTAGATTAAAATCCGTGGTTAATTGCTTTAGGCAAAGTGTGTTTCCTTACATTACCTGTGTTCGCGTGCGTAATTCATTATCTTTGGTTAGGTCAGGAAATTGCACAATGCAATTGGTATGAAAGTAAATAATGTATATCTTTGAGTTTATTTTTCGTGTGTTTACTACTTTCACTATTACAGTTATTTCTGAAAGTATGAAGAGTATGGTAAAATTATCCGGAAAAATAGTGATAGAAAAGTTGTGAAATTTTACACATTGATGTCAAAAAAAAAAAAAAAAAAAAAAAAAAAAAAAAAAAATCGAAAAAAAAATAGAAAAGAAAAAGAAAAAGGAAAAGTTGGATGTTTATTTTAACCAACTTAGGTAAAGTTTTGTATTAAGTGGGCGATATCACCACTATTTGTTGTATATTATATTTATGGATTGAATGGGAGTTGGCCGTTATGGGAACTCCAACTAAGGTTATTCTTTGATTGAGATCTTGTTGAGTATAATTCGTGTCTACCTAAAGCGCGTGTTTCAAGTGTTAAAGCGTGAGTTATTCAATGATATGAGTCTTATTCATGGGATGGTTGGGAAAGTAATTTACCACACTTAGGATTTTAATTTATCTGTTTTGTTTATTTTTCATTTTACACCAATTTGTTTCCCAAATATTATCCATACCCTACATCATTCTTTATCCAAACCTTTGATTTATTGAGATTAGGGATTTGAGCAATCTTAAGTATCGTAGTCGTGAATTCGGCTATGTATTTATGATTTTGTCGCCCTTTTTGATATAATATTATTGGTAAAGATTACTTGGTCCTATCTTTAGCCCATTCGATTTAAGGATTTGAGCAATTGCAAGTATCGTGGTTGTGGATTCGATCATGTATTTGTGATTTTGTCGCCTTTTCTGGAATGTGAGATCGATAGAGATTAAGAAGAATGATTAACCCTTAACCAACAAACCCTTTTTACCGCTTTAGACTTGTTATTCCTTAGCTTTAGTAGGGGAGATGCGTATACTTGCCAAGCTTATGATAGAATATTCGTCACGACTGGACAGTTAAACGATTAGATTTGCTTTTATCAAAATATTTTATTTTATTTCTAATTCGTTAAGTGTTTGGTTGTGCAATTATGACAAAACGAATACATGCTTAAATATAAAAATAAATCCTAATATCTTTTAGGATACATTTTCATAAGATTTATTCTAAGGTTTACTTGGGGACAAGTAAAGTTCAAGTGGGGGGATATTTGATGAACTCAAATAAGTACATTTTATTATCATCATTCATCCTATTTATTTGACTTGTTTTATTATATTATATATGAGAATTGATACGTTAATGTTTACTTTTGTAATTTTCAGGTAAAAACAAGTATTATGTGAAACTTGGCAATTTTGGACTAATTATGGAGCAAAACAAGCAAGATGTTAAGAGTCTACTGAAATGTACAAGATCAAGATCATTCTGCTCCAGATACGCCGCAACATACTTCTTACATGCGGCGTATCACTATCAAGATTTCACAAGTTACAATCCAAGACAGCAAAGGACATGCGCCGCATAGAGAAATGGAGTTACGCCGCATCTTAAGGCAGTGTACGAATATTCCTGAATATATTAATCTTGGACCCCACGCGAAGTTAAGTCAATGCGCCGCATCTACTTATCCTATGCGCCGCATCTAACCCTCAGCCAGAAACTATAAATACCCCAAGGCCAGACGAATTTTGAGACACTTTAGCTTAACTCAGAAAGGTTGGACAGAGCACCAACCAGGGACGAATTCAGACGTATTAGCAGCACAAGACACACCCTGAACGAAGATACAAGAGCTGTAAGAAGGTCCTGCATGTATTCAATTCATTAAGTAGTTTTGTTTTATTGTATTAGTACACTTTAATTCATCAGGATTGATGGGCCGATGTCATGTGACTACGGAAAATCATTACCACCCCTTAAAATTGCTTTCCCATTAATTAAAGTTTATATGTTGATGTCTTTGGTGACTTTTATTAGTGTATTGATAACCTCTGTGTCTAGCTGAGCATTGCTTGGGTCGCCATGCCCCTTCCTCGCCTATTTATTCTAGCGTATACGAAACGTGGGCATCACAAATGCTCAATATTCTAGGATAGTGGGATAGACATAAGTGATCATTAAGGGTTTTCTCGCCGATAAGATTAGAGCCAACGAGAAAGGGTTAATTATATACACTTCATATAAAACTAGCAATAAAACAAGTGACAAGCTACTTAATTATCAGGACAGGTCTTCTTATTGTCTCAAGTATCTATCTGTGTACGTGTGTGGTAATCGCTGATTCGTGCTCATTAGTTTAGTTTACTATTTAATCATAACCAAACCGTGCCAGTCTCTCAGGCTGAACCCCCTTGCGTTAGATTAGGTTGTATAGCTAACTTAGGATATTAAAATACTGATTAGAATAACTAGATAATACGTTCCACTCTTAGTGATCGACACTCTACTTACCATTATATTCATACTGACCGGGTACACTGCTCGTTAAAGTGTTTGTTTTATTGATAAGTCGGCTAAATATAAATTTAAAACTTGAGTAGGCATTAATACTGCTAAAACCACAACGACATCACGCGCGCACCAAGTCTTTGGCGCCGCTGCAGTGGATATAAAAGAATTAGAGCAATAAACACACGCACATCAATATGTATCTATCCTTTCACCACAACAATGTTCTTCTCTCTACTTTGTGTTTTGTTTTTCAAACTGTTTCACAAAGTGTTCTTCCCACTCTTTCTATACTCCAAACGAAAGTATATATCCTTCTCCTTCCCTATGTCGCGTTAATAGCAAACATAAAAGAGAAAATTCAGCGCTTACTACTCTTGTTCCACGTTTCCTTGTCAACGCTAAAGAGTTTCCTTCCTTCCCTTCGATGTCTCCAATGAAGTTTTGTCCCACCAATAACGTTTGATGTAAACGTTTGCAACTCCTACGCAAAACAGATCGTGCACTATCTCCTTTACGTCCCCTTATTCACGTTTGTTTGTTTCTTTGGAAGATAAAGAAATCAAACGATCCGACTGAAAATACAAGGATGTTTCTCAGCGTGTTTCTTCCTATGGCTTCTCGTTAATGTTGTTACACAGAAAACAAAGTTGTTGTATCGTGTATAACCTTGCTCTGATGCCAAATGTTGTCCCAATTCTATGATCGAAATGATGATAAGTTGCAAAGTGTAAATGAATAAGTAAATTGTCTAACATTAATATCGAATGTGTATTACATGTATATATAGGTTTCCAACCGACACCATGGAACCATTGTGACTTTTCGGTTTAACTAATAACTACCATAACCGAATTTCGGTTATTAACTATCTAAATAACAAGTTTGGTCCTTTGTTTAATATGTTGTTACATAAGAAATATAGAAGCAATGTGTCAAGATTACTTGACCACAAAAACCACATACTTGATTACTCACGAACGAACACACCTTTCACTCTTGTTTTAGTTGTGACTTGAACTCGCAACAAATTAATTGATGAATTATATAACACACCTTTCACTCTTGTCTTAGTTGTGACTTAAACTCGCAACAAACTAATTGATGAATTACATAACAAAGGTTAGACAAACTTATATCCACATAAACAACCAAAAGTGATAGCTTAAGACAAGTCGAATTCAAGTTCAACTTCATACACATATGATGCGCGTGTGCGTATTGCTCTAATTTATACCCACGGTATGTCGTTGTGGTTTTAGCAGTATTCAAGTTTTAAATTTATATTTAGCCGACTTATCAATAACACACACACTTTAACGAGTAGTGTACCCGGTCAGTATGAATATAATGGTAAGTAGAGTGCCGATCACTAAGAGTGGAACGTATTACCTAGTTATTCTAATCAGTATTTTAATATCTTAAGTTAGCTATACAACCTAATCTAACGCAAGGGGGGTTCAGCCTGAGAGACTGGCACGGTTTGGTTATGATTAAATATAAACTAAACTAATAAGCACGAATCAGCGATTAGCACACACGTACACAGATAAATACTTGAGACAATAAGAAGACCTGTCCTGATAGTTAAGTAGCTTGTCACTTGTTTTATTGCTAGTTTTATATGAAGTGTATAGTTCGATGCAACGCACCGAGATTAATCCCTTTCTCGTTGGCTCTAATCTTATCGGTGAGTAAACCCTTAATGATCACTTATGACTATCCCAATATCCTATGAAAATAGAATAAACGGGCGAGGAAGGGGCATGGCGACCCAAGCAATGCTCAGCTAGACACAGAGGTTATCAATGCACTAATAAAAGTCACCAAAGACATCAACATATAAACTTTAATTAATGGGAAAGCAATTTTAAGGGGAGTTGAAGTGCATGATTAAATCAATGACACAAGCCCATCAATCCTGACCAATTAAAGTGTACTAATACAATAAAACAAAACTACTTAATGAATTGAATACATGCAGGACCTTCTTACAGCTCTTGTATCTTCGTTCAAGGTGTGTCTTGTGCTGCTACTTCGTCTGAATTCGGCCTTGAGTTTCTTCTGTCTCGTACTTTGCTAAATGTCGAACTCTTAAATTCGTCTAGTCTTGGGGTATTTATAGTTTCTGTCTGAGGGCTAGATGTGGCGCATAGGATAAGTAGATGTGGCGCATTGACTTAACTTCGCGTGGGGTCCAAGATTAATATATTCAGGAATATTCGTACACCGCCAGAAGATGCGGCGTAACTCCATTCTTGTATGCGGCGCATGTCCTTTGCCGTCTTGGATAATATCTTGTGAAATCTTGATAGTGATGCGCCGTATATAATAAGTAGGATGCGGCGTATCTGGAGTAGAATGATCTTGATCTTGTACATTTCAGTAGACTCTTAACTTCTTGCTTGTTTTGCTCCATAATTAGTCCAAAATCACCAAGTTTCACATAATACTTGTTTTTACCTGAAAATTACAAAAGTAAACATTAACGTATCAATTCTCATATATAATATAATAAAACAAGTCAAATAAATAGGATGAATGATGATAATAAAATGTACTTATTTGAGTTCATCAAATATCCCCCCACTTGAACTTTACTTGTCCCCAAGTAAACCTTAGAATTAATCTTATGAAAATGTATCCTAAAAGATGTTAGGATTTATTTTTATATTTAAGCATGTATTCATTTTTGTCATAATCACACAACCAAACACTTAACGAATTAGAAGTAGAATAAAATATATTGATAAAAGCAAATCTAATCGTTTAACTGTCCAGTCGTGACAAATATTCTATCATAAGCTTGGCAAGTATACGCATCTCCCCCACTAAAGCCAAGGAATAACAAGTCTAAAGCGGTAAAAAGGGTTTGTAGGTTAAGGGTTGATCATTCTTCTTAATCTCTATCGATCTCAAATTCCAGAAAAGGCGACAAAATCACAAATACGTGATCGAATCCACGAACACGATACTTGCAACTGCTCAAATCCTTAACTCGAATAGGCTAAAGATAGGACCAAGTAATCTTCACCAATAATATTACATCAAAAAGGGCGACAAAATCATAAATACATAGCCGAATCCACGACTACGATACTTAAGATTGCTCAAATCCCTAATCTCAATAAATCAAAGGTTTGGATAAAGAAATGATATAGGGTATGGATAATATTTGGGATCTAAATTGGTGTAAAATGAAAAATAAACAAAACAGATAAATTAAAATCCTAAGTGTGGTAAATTGCTATCTCAACCATCCCATGAATAAGACTCATATCATTGAATAACTCACGCTTTAACACTTGAAACACACGCTTTAGGTAGACACGAATTATACTCAACAAGATCTCAATCAAAGAATAACCTTAGTTGGCGTTCCCATAACGTTCAACTCCCAATCAATCCATAAATATAATATACAACAAATAGTGGTGATATCGACCACTTAATACAAAACTTTACATAAGTTGGTTAAAACAAACATCCAACTTTTCTTTCTTTTTTTTTTTCTTTTTTTTTTTTTTTTTTTTTTTTTAATCAACATATACATAGATGTGTAAAATTTCACAACTTTTCTATCACTTTCTTTCCGGATAATTTTTTTCATACTTTTCATACTTTCAGAAATAACTGTAATAGCGAAAGTAGTAAACACACGAAAAATAAACTCAAAGATATACAATATTTACTTTCACTCCAATTGCATTGTGCAATTTCCCGACCTAACCATAGATAATGAATTACGCACACGAACACAGGTAATGTAAGGAAACACACTTTGCCTAAAGCAATTAACCAACCACGGATTTTAATCTACAGGGTAGGCTAAGGTGTAAGGGTGTAACGAAACATTATAACAAAGGTGTACGAAACGAAAGGAATGGCTCTGAGTGTTTTTCTAGGGGTATCTTACTCTAAAAGTGAGAGTAACAAAAGGGTTTATACGGGGGTTAACTAACCAGTGTAGTTAGCTAATATCACATAACATATAAAGGCTATTTGGGTGTAATCCTAGAAATTTACCAATTTAGACAAGTCATTCCAATTATGAAAATAATACTTATTATGGTGGTCTCGAATAGTATACAAGCCAAGTTCTAAAGTTTACAAGTCACCGGCACACTCATAGATTTGTGAATTTTGAAAAGTTCACAATTTTTGAAAATAATGTTATGTGTGCAGCTATGCAATTTAGAATTTAAACAAAAACATGCTAAAAATTTTAAATTTTGATATATTAAGCACATTTTAAGCATATTTTGAAAAAGTTTAGGACAAGTAAGTGTTCTAATTCTTCAATCCCCCCACTTAAGTTAAACAACGTCCTCGTTGTTTGTATAAAAGATTAAAAACTGGAAAATAAAAGAATTAGAACAGAAAAACTCCCCTGAGATTTGCTCGGTATGATCCTCCATTATTTGTATAAGAGCAAATATCATCTTTCTTGTGGATGAGAACGTTTAAGCTTCAAAAATGATGTATCCACAGGAATTGCAGGAATCTATAATACCATCAAGACTTAAACATACCTGAGTTAAGAAAGTTCAAACTTGCATAATACATTAGTAGTTAGTGAAAATAAAACTTAAAAATTAAAATGAAAATCATCAGGTCAGTCGATACGCCGTATCTTATGGAAGAAGATGCGCCGTATCGAGCCTGGAATAAAACACGAATCAGAATAAAAGATGTGTCGCATCCTTAACCAGGTATGCGCCGCATTAAAATAAACTGACAGAAAGTTTTAAAGTTAAAAATAAAAATGCAGAAAATAAAGTAAGATATGACCAGTGCAGGAGATGCGTCGCATCTTAGGATGGAGATGCGCCGCATCTTCTGCGGGTCTGACAGACTCAATACAAAATCAGAAAATAAAATAAAAGATAAGCATGGGTTGCCTCCCACGAAGCGCTTGTTTTTGTTCGAGTCACGAGCCTGACTCCACCCTTATTTACTGTGTATTAAGGTATTGTTCCCCCCACTTGGGATCAAGTGCGGGTGATAGTAGCAATAAACACGAAAAGAGTGTAAATTTGCTAGTAAAGATGGAAGAAATAAATAAAGATCATACCTTGGCAATATATGTACATCTTTCCTATCCTTACCCGGTTTGGTTGATAAATTGGATGACTCGACAACTTTATCTGAAAGAGTAGTATGTTGAGGAAAAATGAGTCTCCTTTCTTGGTTAGTCTCTTTGGTAGTAAGGCGTCCCTTGACTTCCGCAGAAGATGAGAAAGGGTCTTTAGCAAGTAAAAGTTCTAGTTCCTCTAAATCCTTCATAGGGTCGAAATCATCATCTTCATCAATCATAGCAATGTTTAAGAGCTCATCACCAAATTCTTCCTCGAGCTCCACCAAAAACGGGTTGATCACAGGTGCTTCATGTGCTTCAATAGGTAGTGTAATGAATTTGACCTCATCATTCTTTTGTTTTGCAACCTGTTTAGGAAAACTAGCAAGATTATTAGTAACGGGATTAATAATATTAAATAAATTTGTACCACTTTGTGTTGTAAGTGACTCCAATTCATCTTGTGAATCTCCATCTTCAACTAGTGGTCTTGCAATTTCATAATCGTCCTGAATTTCATCCTTAAATAAGTAATCCCAGATTTCTTCAAAATCCCTCGTTGGGTCAAAATCTGGTTGAGGTATGTCATCATAAACTATGTCGTCAAATGGTTCGAAATCAAAATTAGAATACTTTTCATCTTCATCCGTTGGATTGTCTAATGGTGGTAATACGATTGCAGAATATTCTTCAACGTAGGGTTCCGTATACACATCATCTTGTGCAATCTCCAGAGAAAAAGTACTATCAATAACAATTGCCGGAATTGGTTTCACGGTATATGAATCTTCTTCATCATCATTTGACATACACCAAGTATTTTGAAACGGCAACCTATTTCTTTCTTTCTTTGACTTAACCATTTCCAGTAACAAGTATTCTTCCATTGTAATATCCGGATCGTCCATCTTCCTGAAATAAAACTTACTCGTGCAAAAGAAGAGTGAAACAATCAAAGTAAAATAAAATTTGCTGATATCAGTAGACGATGCGCCGTATCCAAAAAGTTGGATACGCCGTATCTTATTTCGTTAAAATTTAATCAGACTTTTATTCAGAAAATAGATACGCCGCTTATAATTTAGAATGCGCCGTATCAGTTTTATTAATCAAAAATCAACGTATCTAATTTTAGCAAATATAACCGATTTTTGATTTAGAAGATGCGCCGTATCGATAAAAATCGATGCGTCGTATCTGTTTAATAATTCGAAAACTGTTTTTAATTAAAATAATAGATACGCCGTATCTGCTAAAGCAGATGCGTCGTATGGCGTTATCGTTTAGAAATTTTTTTTATTAAAAACAGATACGCCGTATCTTGGGGAAAGATGCGTCGTATCGAATTTATTAAACGCGTTGTATTTTATAAAAATTAAACGCAATACGCCGTATCTATGAAAATAGATGCGCCGTATCGTTTGAATTAGCTCAGTACAACGATAGCAGAACACAGAAAATACGGAAAATAAAAACACAAATAAAAACAAACAAAAAGAAACAAAATTAAAGAAAATAAAAACACACAAAACAAACAAAAAAAAATATGCAAATAATACAATGAATGCAATTTAACTAAATATACAACAGAGTTAGCGGTTAGAATAAAAATTAAAAAGAAAAACCTAATTAAAATACTAATCAAATTAACAGATAATAACAATTCACTCCCCGGCAACGGCGCCAAAAACTTGATGCGCGTGTGCGTATTGCTCTAATTTATACCGATGGTATGTCGTTGTGGTTTTAGTAGTATTCAAGTTTTAAATTTATATTTAGCCGACTTATCAATAACACACACACTTTAACGAGCAGTGTACCCGGTCAGTATGAATATAATGGTAAGTAGAGTGTCGATCACTAAGAGTGGAATGTATTACCTAGTTATTCTAATCAGTATTTTAATATCTTAAGTTAGCTATACAACCTAATCTAACGCAAGGGGGGTTCAGCCTGAGAGACTGGCACGATTTGGTTATGATTAAATATAAACTAAACTAATAGGCACGAATCAGCGATTAGCACACACGTACACAGATAAATACTTGAGACAATAAGAAGACCTGTCCTGATAGTTAAGTAGCTTGTCACTTGTTTTATTGCTAGTTTTATATGAAGTGTATAGTTCGATGCAACGCACCGAGATTAATTCCTTTCTCGTTGGCTCTAATCTTATCGGCGAGTAAACCCTTAATGATCACTTATGACTATCCCAATATCCTATGAAAATAGAATAAACGGGCGAGGAAGGGGCATGGTGACCCAAGCAATGCTCAGCTAGACACAGAGGTTATCAATGCACTAATAAAAGTCACCAAAGACATCAACATATAAACTTTAATTAATGGGAAAGCAATTTTAAGGGGAGTTGAAGTGCATGATTAAATCAATGACACAAGCCCATCAATCCTGACCAATTAAAGTGTACTAATACAATAAAACAAAACTACTTAATGAATTGAATACATGCAGGACCTTCTTACAGCTCTTGTATCTTCGTTCAAGGTGTGTCTTGTGCTGCTACTTCGTCTGAATTCGGCCTTGGGTTTCTTCTGTCTCGTACTTAGCTAAATGTCGAACTCTGAAATTCGTCTGGTCTTGGGGTATTTATAGTTTCTGTCTGAGGGCTAGATGCGGCGCATAGGATAAGTAGATGCGGCGCATTGACTTAACTTCGCGTGGGGTCCAAGATTAATATATTCAGGAATATTCGTACACCGCCAGAAGATGCGGCGTAACTCCATTCTTGTATGCGGCGCATGTCCTTTGCCGTCTTGGATAATATCTTGTGAAATCTTGATAGTGATGCGCCATATATAATAAGTAGGATGCGGCGTATCTGGAGCAGAATGATCTTGATCTTGTACATTTCAGTAGACTCTTAACTTCTTGCTTGTTTTGCTCCATAATTAGTCCAAAATCGCCAAGTTTCACATAATACTTGTTTTTACCAGAGAATTACAAAAGTAAACATTAACGTATCAATTCTCACAGATAATATAATAAAACAAGTCAAATAAATAGGATAAATGATGGTAATAAAATGTACTTATTTGAGTTCATCAACATACATAAGCAATTCTAAATAAGTTGGGCTATAAAAAAAAAAAAACTTTTTAGTCATTATAATTGTCGCCGTCATGCAATGAAAAAACTCTTTTTTTTGGTTAAAGGGTTACTCGGTGAATATAAAAAAAATAAAAATAAAAAATAAGAAACTTATACAATGAGCGTTCAAAAACCATTAGCCTACCTAATGGCCTCTTCCGATGAACATCATCAGAACGTTCAAATTACAAAACCACTAACTGACTAGTTACTACTTTCAAAGTTCCACTCAATCTTCATTCGATCCACATATGAAGAGTCTTTAAATTTGATCGTCATTAGTTTCAAATGCATGGTTTAGAAGATTATGTCCAAAATTTGATCCACCTGTCTCGACTTCTTCTTAAAAAACCTATTATTTCTTTCCTGCCATATATAATACACAAAAGCACCAAATAAGAGCTTTTCCACGACCACCCTCGCCAAACGCTTATGAGATATAGGCTTTACAGCCATAATGAAGCTCATCTAAAAATTACCAACTTAGGGATTAGAATAAACGCTTTAACCTTGGACCAAACCTGCAATGAAAACTGACATTAGAAAAAGAGATGAAAGTTAGTGTCTTGAACAAGCTTACAAATGGGACAACACATATCAATTTGTCTAAAGTCTTCAAACATTCACCAATGAGGAGCCAAACAAGACAAGCGTGTCGGGGGACGCTTTGAGAAAACCATACAACATTAAACCAGTCAACAGTAGTACAACGAGGACGAATAGATTGCCAAACGTTACTAAGAAAAAATTTCGCACACTACCATCCAAGTACTTCCAACATAATCTATCATCCATGTCAATGAGGTGAATAGGATTAATAGTTTTTAAAACCACATATTTCTTTAGCCAGTCGTCAAGCCAAATCTGTTGGTTGTCTTGAATTAAATCTTTGACAACACTATTTGCATTAGAAACCACCACGATATATATCCCTACGAGATATAATGATGTCTATGGGTCTTTCCTCATGCCATTTATCAAACCATGCCGAAGTTTGATCACATTTCCCAACAATATGTAAGAAAAAAGGCCTAACCTCATACCTCATTTGTAAGATTTTTTGCCATCCAAAACTCGCACCTGCCTTAATCGGGATATCCCAAAAGTTCCTATATTGTAACTGATATGAGTGAATCCATTTTACACATAGAGACTTTCGGTTTGATAAAATACTCCAAACGGAGTAGTCATAACAACAATATTCAGAAATTTCTGTAGAAATCAAGGAATACTGAAAACACTGTATTATCAGATTCAATAAACTATGAAGATTACAAGAGAATAAATAATGACTAACCCTAAACAAAACCTAGCAACTAACGAGCCAAACCCAACACGCTTGCGGGCCTTTATTATCTAACATCCCCACTTTAACCGGTCTGCCATACTTTGAATTTGAGAAAAATAAGCATTGATTGAAAGGTTACCTATTTTGATAGAGCGGAGTTGGTTATCAATGGTGATGGCACAAGCATCTTCATTGTCATAGAAAAACTCCTTTAGATGATTCCATAAATCATTGGTGGTACCCGGAATGGTCACAACTTGACCTTGTAGGGATTCCAAGCACGTACCCAAGATCCAAACTTTGACAAGATCATCAAGACGACTCCATACTGGATCTGTTGGACTGGACGAAGCATCTTCAATATGTTTCTTTAGACCAAGAGCCCCGGGATGAGTTTTGAAGAAAGAACTGTGTGGTCTCATATTGATCGGAAGTTATCCGTATACTAAGTGTTATAATCGTGTATGAACTAGAGAGAGAGAGAGAGAGAGAGAGAGAGAGAGAGAGAGAGAGAGAGAGAGAGAGAGTGTGTGTGTGTGTGTGTGAGAGAGAGAGAGAGAGTCGTGAGAAATGGTGCACACATGAGAAAATAACTTTTCATTCAACTTTGTGTCACCCACTAAACAACGTGTCTAGTGGGGGTATTTATACCCTTATTACATATTGTGTAATCATCACAACTATAAGCTAATATACAAAGTTGACCCTAAGCTATTACATTATGATCATTGCATTCTAAAGCTAACAAACTCTATGAGTTATAATTCATCTCTTTTAGGTTGAGTTTCACAGGGTACATTGTTAGAGATACTTGTGACCCCAAATGGTATTAATTTATCAAATGAATAAGGAGTAGGGGGAATAGGGGCGATATCGTCACCTGCCATGGGTCGAATTGGAATTACGGTTTTGAGTGGTTACAGAGGATCAGTTGGGGGGGGGGGGCGGGAGAAACTGTGAGAAATGTGGAGATAATTTAAGATAAGATCAGTTTTGCACTTGATACCATATTCGTGTAATGACTACGATTTGAGGAGGCTGAATGGTCCAAGTCATACGAAAAATGTTGCTGCCCAAAATGATGGGTTCCATGTGGTACAAAACCGCAAAGCTAAAGGTAAGCATCATGCTAGGTTAATGGGTTTTAAACCTAATACATTTGTGTTTCATCCTGTAGCTACCCCTAGTGGGTCTGGGACGTCAAATAAGCAAGGGAGTGAGGGAAAAAATGGGGCCACGACTGTGAAAAATGATACCATTAATATGGCATCAAGTTTTAATAATAAGGGACATGTGAATTGAGATGATATAAACCTGGTTACGCTTAAGAATTCGTTTGAAGTGTTGAAGGAAAATGAAAAGATATTCGAGAATATGAGTACTAATTGCTGAAAACGTTGGTAATACTGTTAAGGATGCAGAAAAGGTTGTGGAAGAGAGTGATAGTGATGTTGACGAGGTGTATGATGAGACTGCTTAATTCATGGCTAGTGGAGGTGCAAATGATGTAAGTTTATATGATGACGAAGATAATGACATCTATGACAATTATGACCTTGAAGGTTTGTCAAAAGAACAACTAGCATTATGTGATGTGATGGATATTAATCTTCGTGGTTTTTGAAGTAAAAACATGCGGGTCGTTCAGTTCTGGAATTAGATCTTTCAGAAGAGGTCTTGCCAATGTCCCGAAGCACCTACACACAAGAAACACGCACGTTAGACTCGCCCAGGGTGGTATCCCAGGACCAAGCTCTGGCGTGAGAGTAAGTATTGGGTAATCCGAAGGGTTAGACAATGATTAGGAGGAAATGCAAATGGTAAAAGTTAGTTGTGAATCGTAACTGAGCTGGGTATTTATACTACTCAGCTTTGATACCTGTGATGACGGCGCCAAATTCTGTCAGGATATGCAGCGGACATGATCTCGTGAATTCTGGGGCGGTGACAGTCTGACTGCTGTTGCCACCTGTCCAAGGGTAAAAGCCACCTGTCCAAGTGATAAGGGTCGTTCCGGACGACGAGGTTATATTTCTTCAGAACTTTTCTTCCGAAGGGCGTCATGTCATTCGGACGTCCGGACCAGATGGGTCATCAGGAAACATACGTCAACATGTCCCTCCCAGTATCATAGTATCGGTTACACTGATAGTGTGATACTTTGTGAAAATCTCGAATTTTTGTTTTATACTTTCCGGAGGGCTTAGTTCGTTTGGTTTGTAGGTTGGATCTTATGTACAACCTGCCAAAAATCATTATTGCTTCATTTTAATGATCGCCGTCATTTTTACTATGTCCATAGGATTCATAGACGTGTACGCGTGTCCATCGTGTGGATGAGAGAGGGCCACGTCGTCGTCTGACACGACGCGACGTTTCGCACTCCTCACCTTTGCCTATAAATAGCGTCATTTGTTCTGTTTTTACCACTGTAATTCTCTGCTTTTTTCTAACACACTTCCCGCTAACGCTTTTCCGATTGAATTTTTCCAATCAGTCCGAGTGGTTTCTGCGTACGTCACTCGTCCCAAGAGGTACGTTTCGCATTACCCATATTTTGTGTTTTTTGCTGTTCGGCTATATCCTCTCTTACCTCGGTTAAGCTATGTCGAGTTCACCCATTACGATTCATGAGGAGGATGCTCCGGAAGTTGGGGAATTTTTACCCAAGTTTGACATTCAGAAATATACCTCTCGTATGGACGAAGGGGCCGTGCCCTTAGTGGTAATGGAGTTTGGCATACCGGAGGATCTACATCCGAGGCCACCTCCGAAAAATATGACTATGGATGAATTGCCGGACGATGCAATAGGTTTGTATATGGAGTATTTCTATGAAGGCGGTCTTAGTGTGCCCTTTTCCACCTTTTTGTTAGATGTGATTAGATATTATAAGGTCCATATTTCTCAGTTAGTTCCATTAGGTCTACACCGTGCTATTCTTTTTGAGGTGTATAGTCGAAGTTTGCACATTACCCCCACCACTTCTCTTTTCCGAGCGTTCTACAAATTGAGCAAGCAGGGCCACTGGTTTTCCTTCGAGAAACGAGGTGGTAAGGATAGGAAGGTTTGCTTTAAAGAGATCTTGACCTGTTTGAAGGGTTGGAAATACAACTTTTTTCTGATAGACTGACGGGCAATTCCTTTTGTGATGCCTTGGAGGCATCATGATTTTGACATCTCGGATCCTTTTTCGAAAGGAGAGTTTAACGTTGAAGATGTCGTACGGTTGTCAGAGAATGTAATTGATCTCTTTCAAATTCCTCTGGGTTTCCTTTATGCCGTTGGACTAACTTCTCACTGAGAGTATCCCGGTTATCGAGCGGTGCTTAAAGATGCCGAGGGAAAGGGTATAGCCTTTGCTTTGATTTCTTGCACGTTGATGTATATATGTGTGTGCTTATTTCCAACTGATTTATATTTTTGACTTATTTTCTGCAGCTTTGACAATGTCGGACTACTTGATTAAACCCAAATTCTGAAAGGGGGCGTCCATGACTAATGGAGACAAGTATCGAGAGGGTCAATCTCAAGAGCTGCATGTGACCAAACCTGCCTGATCGAATGCTGACATTCCGAAAAAGACCGAGGAGCTGAAGAGGATCGAAGTGGTGGATGAGCGAGTGTTGGAAGCAAAGCAAAGAAAACAGGAGCAAGCTGCTGCTCGGCAAGCTCTCAAAGCTAAACAGGGAGGGGTGGGAGCTAGTAAGCAAACCAAGATTCATGTCAAGCGTGGCGGTAGGGAAGGCGGTTCTACCCATCCGTCGAAGCGGGGTAAGTCATCAGGTGATGTCCCCGTGGTAGACTTGGATTCCTCGGAGCATATTCCTGCTCCCGTCCCCATTCGATCGTTGCATCCGAACGAGGCGGGGAGACAACCGGAGGTTGAGGAGGGTGCGAGCAACCAATTTGGGGTTGATGACACTGGTAAGTTATTAGGATGTGTTTACATGTGTATTTCTTCCTTCCCCTCCCCCCCTTTATATATATAGTTAATGGTCGCGTTGTTCGTTGTTCACCTTTCAGGAAGTCCTTTGGCTGCCTCTTCCGGTCGTGGTAAAGAGAAGATTGTGGATGATGAGGATAAGGACGAATCTGCTTCCGAAGGGTTGTTTGTTCCGGAGTGGTCCGTGAAGAAGAGTGCACACCTGAATAGCTTCTCGGTGTGCCGGGACTTGATGGTTCATCTGCCCACCCCTAGGGAGGAACAATATCTGGAGAGTCTGGATGATGAAGATGCTTGCTAGCGTGCTTGGATGTTGCTGGGTAAGAACGTTGTGGCTCAGTCGGATATATTGTTTCGATTTGAGACCCTCATTCGTGAATACAACAGTCTGTACCTTGCCCACCAAACTGTGAGAGTATCGCACGAGAGCCGGAGGAACTTAAAAGGTTACGACATGAGCACGCCGGGTGCATGGTTAAGGAATCAGGTCTTACTGATCGCATCTCAGAATTGGAAAAGGAGAAGGAGGAATGGAGGAGGGTTTCTAGTGAACAGGCCGAGAAGATCAGGGCATTGGAGGCTGAGCTGGACAAAACCAAGCTTTTGCTGAGTGACGAGGAGATGGAGAACCAAGAGCTCCAAAAGGAAAAGAAAGATCTGGCCGTGAAGATGGGTCAGACGGAGATGGAGCGTTTTAAAGTGGTTAAAGAATTTATTCCTGAAATGGTTCGACGTCTCCTTAACAGTCATGAATACAAGCAATCTCTAGCCGTTCCATTTAGCCTGTCTTCTATGTCTGGGTTTTTGGACGGTGTTACCTTGGAACGTTCTAAGGAGGATGTGGACAAGGTTTTAGCGGATGTAGAGGATTTGGATATGGAGGCCGAGGCGAAGTACCAACCCTTGTACGACGGGCTTTTTGTGGCGGAGTATCCCTATGTGCAGAAGATCAGCAATGCTTACTATAAGTCTCTTGCAGAAATCATGAATATGTTTCCGGATCCTGCTCCACCCAAGCCTACGGAGGTCGCCGTGGCCGATGTTGCTACCGGGCTAACTTCCGAGGCTCCTGCAACTGAAGATCCTCCTGTCCAAGACTCTACTGTGGAAGAGAATATCTCGGCTCCTTGAAGAAATTGGTTGTTGTAAGATCTGAGTGTCTCCGTTTTGACTACGGACAAAGGCTACTCCGGATTTTACGTGAAGCTTTATTTATCCTTGTGACTTTTAGAAATAGTTGGTGGTTTGATGTAAGGCCTTTGGGTCGTTAGAATAGTTTTGCGAACAGTTGAAAGGTTCGGATGAATGTAATAACTTTGTAACTGAATGGACCATATGTTATTTGTACATTTTAAAGCTTTTATCTATAAGTTGTTTCGTTAGTTATAGAATATGTTGTATCTGTATCTTTTTTTTTTTTTTTTTTTTTTTTTTTTTTTTTTTTTGTATCGTTTATGTTTCGCAACGACTCGATCCTTAAGTTGGCATGACTATTTTGTTTTATGTCATTCGGACAATTTGAGACGTTTATGGCCGTTCGGCATTTATGCCTTGGCCATTCGTGGCATCCCCTTTTTGGGCGTGAGACAATTTCGGGTGTCATGCGCCATTCGGCCTTTTTGCCTTAGTTGTATGGTCACCCCTTTTTGGGCGTGAGCCGATTTCGGGCGTCATGCGCCATTCGGACTTTTTGCCTTAGTTGTATGGTCACCCCTTTTTGGGCGTGAGCCGATTTCGGGTGTCATGCGCCATTTGGACTTTTTGGCTTGGTCGTGCGGCAACCCCTTTTTGGGTGTGAGCCGCTTTCGGGCGTCATGCGCCATTTGGCCTTTTTTGCCTTAGTTGTATGGCAACCCCTTTTTGGGTGTGAACCATCTTTGAACATTGACCACAGATCTCCGGAGGTCGCGAGCCTTCCGGAGGGATCACTTTTAACTTATGTTCAGAATATAATATGTAGTGAAAATTGCTTCCCTTCATCTGTGGGATAGCTGCATTTGTCATTCAATATAGTTAATACCGGGTCCTTTCGGATCTTACATTTGATACATTAGGCTTATATTTACAAGAAATATTTTCTAAGGTTGATGGCGTGCCATGTTCGCGACACTTCCTTTTCTTCCATTGTCTCCAACTTATACGAGCCGGTTTGGTAGGCTTCCACGATCCGGTATGGTCCTTCCCAATTGGGTCCCAGCTTTCCTTGATTTTCAACCCTCCTTGCCTCGTTCCTTCGATACACAAAATCACCTACCTTTGATTGTAAATGTATTGAGTTCACTTTTTATGTTATCCGATAGCAAATAAACAAGTTATAATTGAAATAAAATAGTTGTGCATTTTAACAACATTTCATTTTAGAAGACTTATCTAAATTTTTACACTTACCTTGAATGATTCGGGGCGAACTCTTCGGTTATAGTACTGCTCTACCTTCTTTTTGTACTTCGCCTCTCGGATTGCAGCCATTTCTCTTCGCTCTTGTAGTAGGTCGAGGTTTAGGCTGATTCCATCGTCATTTTCCTTCTCTTCCGTCATCATGGTTCGAAAGGTAGGCATTCCTATTTCTGCCGGGATGACCGCTTCACTTCCGTACGTGAGGCTGAACGATGTTTCTCCGTTGCTTGTCTTTAGGGATGTACGGTGTGCCCACAAGATATTCGGCAGTTTGTCCACCCATCCGGCTCTTTCTCAGCCGAGCCTTGACTTGAATCCTTTCATTAGACTCTTGTTGGCTCTTTCTACCAGTCCATTAGCTTGAGGATGGGCCACAGCAGTGTTTATCTGGGTTATATTCAATCTCTCACACCAACTTTTAAAGGGGTCATGAATGAAGTTACTTCCGTTGTCCGTTACAATTACCCTTGGTAGTCCGAACCTACACACTATATTCTCCCAGACAAATTTCTTGACGTCTTTCCCCGTTGTTCTTACTAACGGCTTGGCTTCCATCCATTTTGTGAAATAATCAATTGCCACAATAACAAACTTGATTTTCCCCGGAGCTTCTGGTAGAGGTCCTAACACGTTCATGCCCCACTGGTAGAATGGCCAAGGCGCCATGATTGAAGTCATCACGGTTTTTGGGAGCCTCGAAACGGGTGCATGTATTTAGCAAGAGTCACATTTTTGGATCACTTCCCTAGTATCTCGGTGCATGGTTGGCCAATAATAACCTTGTCTCATTAGCTTTGCCACCACTGATCGTGGTTCGGAGTGCATCCCACATGCTCCCTCGTGTACCTCCCGGATGATGTAATTTGCCTGGAGCAGTCCAACACACCTCAACATGGGGCCTAGGTAGGATTTTTTGTAAAGTACATCGTCAACTATGGTGTAATGGTTTATCTTCATCCGGAGGGCTCTGGCCTCATTCTGGTCTTCCGGCCAAATGCCTTCCTGTTTACACCGAATGATTGGAGTCATCCAGTTTTCTTCCTCTTCTTCCAGAATTGCATTGACGACTTCTTCCTCCGTTGATGGCTTTTCTGGGAATTCCACGAGGATTTCTTTTGCCAGATGATCAAACGCCATGGACGACAGCTTGCTCAGTATATCTGCTTTCTGATCTTTTGCCCTTGGAATGTTCCGTATTTTGAATTGATCGAAACATGCGATATATTCTTTGGCCTTGGCTAGGTATCGTATCATGCTATCTTTGTATACAACAAAGTCTCCGTTAATCTGGCTTGCCACCAAATTGGAATCCACCTTGACCTCCAACACTTGCACCTTCATCTTCCGGGCTATTCTTAATCCTACTAACAATGCCTCATACTCGGCCTCATTGTTGGTGCTCTTAAAATTTAGCCGGATGGCGTAGGTATATTCTGTTTGGTCTGGACCGATTAGTACCAAACCTGCTCCAGCCCCTGATTTGCTAGACGCTCCATCAGTGTATAATATCCATCCTTCTTGGTTAGACATGTTGCATATCTCTTTGCCCCACTCCTTCAGAATACGATCGGGCAGGTTCAGCGGTATTTCTGTTATGAAATCTGCCAGGACCTGCCCTTTGAGAGCATTTCGGGGTAGGTATGTAATGTTGTAGGCTCCCAACTCTACCATGTATTTGGCTAATCTTCTAGACGCTTCCGATTTGTTCAATACTTGTTTAATGGGTTGATCGGTGATGACTTTTATAGGATGGGCTTCGAAGTATCTCCTTAGCCTTCTTAACAGGTGTAGCAAAGCCAAAGCTAATTTTTCAACCGGAGCGTAATTTCTTTCGACCTCATGCAACGTTCGGCTCACATAATGCACCGGCATTTGCCTCCCTTCTCTTTCTACCAACAACACTCCACTTATGCAACGTTTGGCTCACATAATGCACTGGGATTTGACAAGATCATCAAGACGACTCCATACTGGATCTGTTGAACTGGACGAAGCATCTTCAATATGTTTCTATAGACCAAGAGCCCTGAGATGAGTTTTGAAGAAATAACTCTGTGGTCTCATATTGATCGGAAGTTATCCATATACTAAGTGTTATAATCGTGTATGAACTAGAAAAGAGAGAGAGAGGAGAGAGAGAGAGAGAGAGAGAGAGAGAGAGAGAGAGAGAAGAACTAGAGAGAGAGAGAAGACAGAGTTGTGAGAAATGGTGCACACATGAGAAAATAACTTTTCATTCAACTTTGTGTCACCCACTAAACAACATGTCTAGTGGGGGTATTTATACCCTCATTACATATTGTGTAATCATCACAACTATAAGCTAATATACAAAGTTGACCCTAAGCTCTTACATTATGATCATTACTTTCTAAAGCTAACAAACTCTATGAGTTATAATTCATCTCTTCTAGGTTGAGTTTCACAGGGTACATTGTTAGAGATACTTGTAACCCCAAATGGTATTAATTTATCAAATGAATAAGGAGTAGGGGAATAGGGGCAATATCATCACCTGCCATGGGTTGAATTGGAATTACGGTTTTAAGTGGTTACAGAGGATCTGTTAGGGGGGGGGGGAGAAACCGTGAGAATTGTGGAGATAATTTAAGATAAGATCAGTTTTGCTCTTGATACTATATTCGTGTAATGACTACGATTTGAGGAGGCTGAATGGTCCAAGTCATACGAAGAATGTTGCTGCCCAAAATGATGGGGTCCAAGTGGTACAAAACCGCAAACCTAAAGGTAAGCATCATGCTAGGTTAATGGGTTTTAAACCTAAGACATTTGTGTATCATCCTGTAGCTACCCCTAGTGGGTTTGGGACGTCAAATAAGCAAGGGAGTGAGGGAAAAAATGGGGCCACGACTTTGAAAAATGATACCACTAATATGGCATCGAGTTTTAATAATAAGGGATATGTGAATTGGGATGATATAAACCTGGTTACGCTTAAGAATTCGTTTGAAGTGTTGAAGGAAAATGACAAGATATTCGAGAATGTGGGTACTTCAATTGCTGAAAACGTTGGTAATACCGTTAAGGATGCAGAAAAGGTTGTGGAAGAGAGTGATAGATATGTTGATGAGGTGTACGATGAGACTGCTTAATTCATGGCTAGTGGAGGTGTAAATGATGTAAGTTTATATGATGACGAAGATAATGACATCTATGACAATTATGACCTTGAAGGTTTGACAAAAGAACAACTAGCATTTTGTGATGCGATGGATATTAATCTTCGTGATCGAATTAGAAGATAGTTTATATTTGGTGTCTTTATGAGTCAAATATATGCTAGTGTTTAGTGATTTTTTCTTTTAATATAAGTAGTTATACCTTGTTATGTATGCTTTACTGTTATGCAACGAGCTGAGATGTTGGATTCACTTACATCTAATGTGCTTAATTAATTTTTGGAGTATTATATTTATCGAGTCCCTTTACCCAAAAAAGTTATATAATCTCTTCTTGATACAAATCACAAAACACGCTAAGCCTATCAACTAATAATAAAGCCCAATATCTCATATAAATAATAAACGTCTAATAAAAACTTCTTTGTGTTGTCATTATAATTCTTCCACTAAACAATCTGTCACTATATATAGTACTCCGTATGTTGGATATTTTAGTGTAATTGGATTAACTTGTTTATCTAGTTTAGTCATAATAAGACATCATTTAGGCTTGGAGGTGCGGAGTGCACGCCTATTTGAATTTATTATGAGCCCCTAAGGGACGGGGGTCCGGGGGCAGCGCCCCTGGGAGCAGGGTCCAAGGGGCGGCAGCCCCTGGCAGGGTCCAAGGGGCAGAGCCACTAAATTGTTATGGTAAAAGTTTATCGAAAAATTAAATTTTCAGAAATTAAGTGACTAATTTTGACAACTTTCAAAGCCTTGGAAAAACTGCCTAAATGGCAGTTAGTGCCCTAAATATATTCATATTAGGTCATTAATTTTCTTCTGGTTCAAGCATTCAAAACGTTCTCAATCTCTGAATTGTATTTGATTGAATAATTCGGGAGAACCACCGAATTGATTCGATCTAAAAGTGATCACACGCCTTTCAGAGATTCAAATAATATCCGGTTTTGTTCGTTTATTCTGTTTATCCCCTGCATAGTATACCATACACAGCATCGTATACAATTGTGAAGATACGACTATTTTCTACAAAAAGTCAAAATCTATGTATTCCTTATGCCAATGACTGTTTCATTATGGTCACTTGTAATAATTCTGTACACCTTGGCTTGCAGTATTTTTTTGATGAATGCAAACAATATTGTATGAAAGAGAATGTTTATATCAATAGACTTGAGGACATCCATCAACCTTAATTCCAGGAGCAGTCGGGCAGCCGGCTAGGGGACAGTGATCATCTATTTCCATGCCCCACCATTTTGGTCCATTGATATCCCTAATCTGTAGTGCGAAGTAGCAAAGGATAGCCATGAATGCAACCCCTGCATCTAGTCCAGCTGATAGAATATAGTTGTGCCTTGCCCACCAACCCTTGAACTTCTTATACACCACAAAGTTGAAGAAAATTCCGACAGCAAACCACATATTGTAGTTAACGGCTCGAGTTGGTGGCATCCCCCCTGGACCTGATATCAAAATCGGCATGTTTATGAGCCTAATCCATTTCATATTGGGAAACTTGCGAGAAAAAAACCAAACTGGTACTGGTGCAAGAATTCCCAATAGAAAGAAGTAGTTCATTTTGGAGTATAGCCCCAGATTTCCAAACATTCGTTGAGGTCCCACCACTCCCCATATGATCGAGGCATTGTAGAAAACATCGTCTCCAGGGCAAGTCCATGGACTTCCTTCAGGCAAGTTAATCGGGTCACATATGTACTCCACTGTTGTGAGGAGCCACCAGGATGTCGCAAAGTAGATGGAGGAAGCAACTATCGTCCCTGCTAACTTTATCAAGCACCAAAGTCTAGTATTAGTCATTTAATAATGATTACACGACTAGTTATCCAATAAGATAATGATTTACCTGCACAACAAACATGGACTTCGGTGGGATTTTCATATAATGGCCTAGCTTAAAATCTTGGAGGAACATTATGGCTTGTGACATGCTTATGTAGCCATACGTTTTAAAGGCTACATTTGCAAGTGGCTTCCCGGGGTACATATAACCAATAATCAGCTCTGTAATAACATTTAGTCCTGGTTGCTGTAAGAAAATTCACTTTTAGGATACAACAGAAGCATTAGGATATTCGTGTAATGACTAAGACGTATTACCTGGTTTGTTGTAGCTGTGATAACACCTATAGGCAGTGTGAAGACCAAAGCCAACCCGATTCCCAAAAGGACCCCCCAGTAAGGAAGTTGTAATTGTCCTCCAAATCCCTCACAAGTTAGTAAAGCAAGTCCTACTACCAATATTAGCATAGAATAGAACCACCACTGTGGGACCGGGTCGTAGTTTTTCTTCATTATCCTAGTATGGACATCCCCAAACTTGTCTTTAAATGATGCTGTTGTCTGCTCCCAAATCGATCTGTAAATGGAAAAAAAATATACAGTTTAACTACTAGAAACACATTTTTTTTTTTAATGTCTCAAGCTTACATACCTTCCATGAAAGAGTGCAACGTGAGAGAGTGTTGCAGCCAATGTGGCGAAACTTAGACCGTAGGCAAATGTAAAGAAGATGCTAAGGTTTATTTTGCTGTAATCATTATAGCCTTGTTGGTCAAATGAAAAGGTCGCAGAGTCTAAGACTCTTGAAATGTTGTACCGCTCTCCATATGCATCAAACACATGAGAAGAGAAAATTGGGAAACGCTTGGCTTCATACCAGTTATTCCAGTAAGCAATAGGAATCACTATGTAGACGACTATTATATAACCAGCCAATATGTTCATGATGGCAAATCCCGGGGTAGCTAACGGACTTCCAAGAAAAGCAGATACAGTCGCCCAATCAAGCCCGATTGCTCCAACTCCAAGTCCTCGCAGACCAGAACCAATTTGTTGAGCTGTCACCGAGTCCTTCCATATCCAGCAAACAAAGGAGATTGCTGTTATGGATTGAAACAGATAATTGGGAATGATGTAGTACGCGAAGCTTGATATGAGAACTATGAGGAAGAACTGCAGCCTTGAGAGCCCTCTTTTTGGTCTCTTCTCTTCATCATGCAACGCCCTGAAGAGTGAGACTTGAACCAGATTGGCAGGCCACCACATATAAGGCGAATCAACCAAAAACTTTCGAAACAGACCAGCCCATCCATATCCAAGCATCTACACATTAACATCAGTTAAGATATAAATCATTTTGACAATCTTGTTATATAAGAAGTCCAAAGGATGGAAATTGGAGAATAACCTGAGTAGTTTGTGTGAGCAACATAGCCGCAAAGGGATTGAGCTTACGGTGATAGAAAGCCTTCACTATGGTAATGATTGAGACTGCATAAACAGAATTAGAACCTGAATTTGCAAATATGGTGATGAGAACATGCTCCTTTAAGTTAAAGGGTCCAGGGTTGAGTGAAAAGGACCATCTTGTGTTTAGAACACGGATTGGTTTTGTGGGTAGAGTTGCTGCCATCAGCTTCCCGAGTGGAAGTACAACGATTTGAGCAGAAACTGATGATATGTATAGTGGATTCTGGCGATAACCGAAAAACTGGTTCAAGAAAGCTAGAACACCACATGAAATTATCCCTAGAAACCATGTCCTGAATGTCAAACAAGGCAGTGTTGGATCATCTGTGATAGGGACGGTGAGTCTCACTTGCTCAATCGGAGAATCATTAACCTCTTCTGTTAAGTTTTCATCAATAATACAAATTTAGAGTCATGCTCAAAGGAGTGTGTCATGTCATGGTAATAATATCTAATATAGTAGTACCTATATGCACCCTTAACATGTAACGAAGAAAACTGGTAAAGTGGAGATGTTTTCTTATAATTTTGCAAAGATAAGAAACATTACTAATAACATAGGACAATCTAACCAAACCATATACTCGAAAATCTTAAGCAGAAACACACAAGATAACAGTGGGCCATCTTCAGGCAAGAATTGAATACAATATTAATGTGAACACATACAAGACATATTACTTGAATTAAACCAGTATTTATCTTACCAATAGTTTGATGCTCATCAGGTGCAGGCTTGTCATGAATCTCAGTCGACATTGCAGGATCGGACTTGTTGTCGGAATTCAGACGAAACACGAAGCAACAAGATCAACCGACGTAAATAAGGTTAACAAGAACAATTAATAGGTGCCAAAATGTACTCTTGCTTTACCTACCATATATTATAGTTTTAGCTTATTAGGATGGTTTTTCATTTCTGGTAAGAATTGAAAAATGATATTTTGAATATCATGAATTCATTAAGGTGGTAAATAAAGAAAGTTAGGAATCTATATATATATTTGATATAATGCTCATGTATATTGCAACTGCACCCTTGTTATAGTATTATATAATGTTACTGAAAAATGAGTGGATGTACACCCATATGTCATTTGTCTTGTAGTCTAAACTTAACAGACAGTTACATGTTACTAACATCAATATAATTGCAATTATGTAAACACAATAACTGTCTTTTAATGTGAAAATTAAGCATAACCAAATATATTTAATTCAAATTAAACCTGCAACTACTATGTGAGTTTCCGCACACCTACATGGTAACATAATGTAAAAGGAACTAATGTAAATTATGCATATTTTAAAGTCATATATATTTGTTATAGTAAAGTAATGCTATGTTAAATTCTTGGATCTGTCGACGTGAAAGTTGTACTCGCTAGCTGTAGCATCACTTGACAGTGTAGAGCGACGTTGTCTGGTTAATAACAAACCAAACACATCGCTTCCAAACATTAATTATTGATCTCATCGTATAGCATCAAATAATATATTCTCCGATAAAAAACACGTAGTTTAAAAATTTTCCAATCATATGTGGCCCCCTTCCATGCTTACCTCGTTATCAACTACTAGGGTGTCCAACAATTTATAAAATTAGCTGTTTAACTATGATGAACTTGATCAATTAAAATAACCTCTTGGAACTTAGATTATCTATATGTCTCCACTTGCAAATATCTTATGTGAATCGACATATAAAATATTATTTGTAGTCTCTCTCGGTTCAATAATTAGAAGCCGGCCAGGAACCCGTAAATATGACATCATATGTACGTACAATAAGTTATTGTATATTGTTTTTAATTGAAAAAGGTGACTTTTATCATCATAACGTACTCATTAGTCTCCCTAGAGTTGAACCCATTATTTGTGGGATTCAGCAATATTAAATAGCCAACAACCTAATATGGGGTATAACTATCAATATCCAAGTGTGCCACCTGCCCACCTATTAGTATTATGAAATGATTTGAACACTCAACTTTTTGATTGGTACACTCTAACCCAAGGTTATAAAAGACGTGAGGCGTGGTGTGAGGCGTGGCTGCGCCTCAAGCATTACGCGCCATGGCGGAGCCTTTGCGTTTCTTAAGGAATCACTAAAGCGGCAAAAAAATATTTATAGATTTATGTATTTATAATTTTAAATTATATTATTCGTACAATATTAGACATTTAGACTAATACTTACTATATAATTACCAGGCCCATATACAAAATAGCCCAAATTCCAAATACTGGTTCAAAATAGTTTAAAAAAATAATAATAAAAAAAAATGGTTCAAAGAGTGGCGCCACGCCATACCAAAAGGCGCGTCTTTTCGCGCCTTATTTCACGCATTTTTGCACCACGCCCAGATCAACCGCCAAGGTCCACTTCGTGGCGGCGAGGCCACGCCTCGCGCTTTGGCGACGCATTTGCGGTACCTTGGCGCGCCTTTTAGAACACTGCTCTAACCTATGCATTAAACGATTGTATCTACTTTAACTGATTATACATATGAGTGTACAAATCATCTCTCATTATTATTTCATGGGATTTAGAAAAAATAAAAATTCCATATCTTCAACAGAAATTGAAGATAGTCTTGGAATCCAACTTTGAATGCTCTTTCTGACATTTAATATTTTTTTTATAAAATGAATCATTTTTCAACACAGGCGTGGGAGAGATGTATTTCAAAAAGAAACATGGATATTTTCTCCAAGAGATAATTCTCAAAAATGGGAAAATTTTGATTTTTTTCAAAAAAATATAAAAAAATAACAATCATTCTCTACATGGTAATGTGCGAACGTGCAAATATGCGACTCCATTATTTTTTTGATCTCAATCATTTGCAAGTACAATCACTATCAATTGTACCTCATGTGTTGTTTGACTTTTATAAACAAATGTGCAAACGACGGATGTGCGAATGTGCGAATGGCGGCTACCCCATGTGCTACTTTATTATTTTCCAATAAAGTAAGATCTTAGTTCTTTCCCAATAAAGTAGCACATGTGATAGCCGTCATTCGCACATTCGCACATCCGTCGTTCGCACATTTGTTTATAAAAGTTAAACAACACGTGGGGTACAATTGATAGTGATTGTACTTGCAAATGATTGAGATTGTACTTCTTGTCTAGACACGTGTCAAAAAAATAATGGAGTCGTACGTCCGCACGTTCACACATGATCATTTAGCCAATATGTGTTATTTTTGTAACTTTTTTTTGAAAAAAATCAAATTTTTCTCATTTTTGCGAAATTTTCTCTTTCTGCAACAGTAGAGAGGAGAATCACATGGATATGTGCTCTATACATAGTTTCGCTCAGCTAATAGTATGGGGTTTACCTACGGGGTTTATCATTTAACAGGTCTTTGATAAGATAAATGCAACTAGACACAAGGTGGGCTGGTGGGGTATTAACTTACGTTAGCAAGTGGATTGTTTGCAAGAACATCACATGCACTGCAGGCTGCAGCTGTCGTTTACTTTAAATATATATGAAGACAAGGCAGCAATCAAACACATTAATTATATTCCATCTACATATGGTTTTCTCGTTATACTTCCTTAAGTAGCCATGAAGACCCGTGCGTTGCACATGAGCTGTATATAAATGTTCATAGCGTAATCTTCGGCACTTATTTTCGTCACTATATATCTAAGTTGTGATGGTATCATCTTTTTCTAAGCATGACACACATTTAAAATAGTTTATTGACATTAAAAGTGTATATGTGAAAAGACTTTTTTCAAGATGTTACATTTAAAAGAGTCTTTTCACATGTATTTTTTAATATGTATAAGTTACATAAATTATTTTTTGTCTATTTATTTGGCACATTTGTCATAGTTAGTTATAAAACCATTTGTACTTTGATATTTTTTTTTTCAATGGCACAATTTGAGATGTTAGAGAACTTAATGAACGTTGCTGGTTCTTCTAAATTGCATGATTGTATGCGTTTGTGGTTTGTGCAACAGGGAGGTAAAGATGATGATTTGTCCAAATTACTTATCGCTTGTTGTGAGCATTTGAGGCGGGTAATGGCGAAAAACCGAAGCATGATAGCAAACATGGAAGCATTAGGTCCTCGTGGTGTTGTTATGGACTCGTTAGAAGCTTTGAGAAAGACTCAAGAGAGGCATCGGGTATTGCTTGAAAAGTTAGCAGAATTATTTTTTCAAGCGAAAGCTGGTGTCCGTGAGGAAGAAGCTAATGCTATTAAGATGAATGAGTTTAATTAGTTGTTTGGTGACTTTTCTATTTAGACTTTGAGTTTTGTTTGTCTACGTGTTTTTTATATTGAAAATATATATAAGTATCCATTTTGCTGTTGACTCTATTGTACGTGTTTTTGATATTTGAACTAATATTAGAACATTTGGCTAAATTGTCGGGTTGTTAGTATGATGGTGAGGCCCAAATATACAACAATCTATAACTCGTGTTGTCTCATGACAATTTTGTTGATTGTTGAAAGAATTTTGTTAATGTTTTGTTGATTTATAGTTTCTTTACTTTTTTTATATGTTTCTAGTCTAAATTTTAGACAATGGGCTTATAACAATATTAGCATGTAATTTTAGCACAAATATGTTGAATTTGATATATAATACAATTTACCATACCAAGTTATCAACATGAATGCTTAAATTACGCATGTGAAATCAACTTAGATACATAGATGAATAAATAATATGTGTAGTAACAAATTATGTGCATCGCACAGGTGTGCTTGCCTATATTTAAAATATATGTTGAAATAACATACACAATGGCATGACATTAAAAATAAAGACAAACGATAACAACAATTACAATCAAAATAGAGGAACTTACAAAATTAAAGTGAAACAAATCGAATAAGGTTTATTTCTTTATTTATATACGCATAAAAGTGTTGTAGAGTGACTGATCAGGGTATTCGGGTGATTGTCATTTTGGGTTTAATTCGAAAAATTTAATTTATGCGTTTCAACTTCGTTTTGTGTTGTTTAAGTTTATAACGGTTATGTTAAATTCGAGGTTAAATCAACTTATCTTAAACTATTTGGCTAACAATTGCGACACGCGTTTCAATTAGATGCACCATCATATTTATATTTCAACAATTTACGCTGAATATCACGTAATGAATTTTACCCTTATATTTTGGTCTTTAATCTCAATGATTTTATACATGCATTAAAACTATGGTAAATAAAAATAGCTCATTAAAGGGTGGACTTTTGAATCCTTACTTTTGTATTTAGATTTTGCATACATATAGATTTATATGTTGAACAAAGAAGATGAAGAAATATGTATATCTTTAACTTTCAGTTTGTATTCATTTTTTACTTTAAAATATGTTTTACATATTATTAGGATTTACATACTTTTGTTCAAATACTTTTAAAGATAAACTTTCCATAACATATCTTCCAATTTGTAAATGTTTTTTATTTCATTTTTTTATAATAACTATTGCAACATTTTTTTACTTGCAATTTTGTAGGTGACAGTGGACCATATGCGAGATGACCTTGAAGGTTGTAGATGTATGTCAATTCAGAACTACATGTATTTGTTAGAATAATCGTGAAATTTGTGGATATATGATGTAAAATATAAGTTGGAACCTAATAGTAGAATTGTAGTTCTAAAATAAATATTACAATAGAAAAGGAAATCATGATGTGGTATGGGCTTGAGTACGCAAGCTCTTTTTTTTCTTTATGCAAGGAAAACATTTTATTTCGTTGCTTGGGTACAGGAAATGAGCCAGCACACTGATATTATTTTTCGTTACCATGCCTTATCCAAGACCGGATCAAGTGACCCTATTGTTATCAACATTAGTTCCTATTTTCATGGGCCATGTATAACCCTACATTGTCTCATTTCTACTTTGACCTAAACACGCACTTATGCTTTTCATCCGCCTACCACTATCACATCACCTCTCAGCAAAACATTTTCATCTAATCTCATTATTCGTCACAGTCGAATAACAAACCCATCTCATCCACCTACAAATCAAAACATGCGATATATGATATACTTTCAAGCTTGAAAGGTACAAACGTTTATGCCTGAACTGTGTTTTATCGTATATCATAGTAAAAAATATACACATTAACTTTTACTTGTACTTACGTAAATGTTGAAGTAAGTTTCCGTAAGCACTTCAGACAAATAAACTAGGTCTTTCGGACGAATTATGTGAAGGTTCTCCCGAAAGACCGGTGTATCGATCTCTTCGGCTTCTGAAGGTCCTCCGGATAGCTGCACACAGAAAAGCACGCGTTAGGCTTGCCCCGGGTGTTATCCCAGGACCAAGCTCCGGCGTGAGAATGAGTATTGGGTAATCCGAAAGACTTTAAACAGTAATTGAGAGTAAATGTGGATGGTAAAAGTCGGTTGAGAGTAGTAAATGAGCTGGGTATTTATACTACCCAGCCTTGGTACCTGAAATGGCGGCGCCGGGTTTTCCGGGTATGTGTCGCAGACACAATCCCGTAAATCCTGGGGCGGCGGCGGCGGTGTCTGCTGCTGCCATCTGTCCAAAAGGTGATGCCACTTGTCCACTTGTTGAGGTTATCCCAGCCGGATGAGTTAGGTGCTTTTCGGTCTTTATCCGGATGACTATATCGTCCGGACGGCCGGACAAGATATACCGTTCGGACACTACGCCAACATGTCCCCCCCAGTATCATAGTATCGGCTTTGCCGATATTGTGATACTCTGAAAATTTTGAAGTCCCGTTTTATCAATTCCGAGGGGCTTAGTCCGTTAGGATCCGATGAGTGGGTTTGATGTACAAACCGCCAAAAATCATTATTGCTTCTTTTTAAGGATGGCCGTCATTTTTACTGGGGTTCTAAGATTCAGACACGTGTGTATGTGCGTATCGTATGGGTGACAGGGCGCCACGTCATCATCTGACACGACATGTCGTTTCATGTTCTTCCTTTTTCCTTATAAATAGCGTCATTTCTATCGTTTTTACCACTGTAATTTTCTGCTCTCTGACAAACTTTCCGCTGTACTTTTCCGAGCGAGTTTTTCTAACTAGTCCGAGCGATTTCTGCATTGTCATTCGACTTAAGAGGTGCGTCCGAACCATCCACACTTTGAATTTTCTTTGCTGTCCGGTTATATCCCATTTTTCCCTGGTTAGGCTATGTCGGACTCTCCCCTTTCGATTCATGACGAGGATACTCAGGAGGTTGGAGGATTTGTACCCAAGTTCGACATTCAAAAATATACCTCTCGGATGGATGAAGGGGTTGTGTATGTGGTGACAATGGAATTCGGTATACCCGAAGATCTGCATCCAAGGCTACCTCCGAAGGATATGACGATGGATGAGTTGCCGGATGATGCTATTGGTTTGTATTTGGAGTATTTTTACGAGGGCGGTCTTAGCGTGCCTTTTTCCACATTTTTGCTGGACGTTATTAGATATTACAAGGTACACATTTCTTAGTTGGTTCCGTTGGGTCTGCACCGTGCGACCCTTTTTGAGGTATATAGCCGAAGCTTGGACATCACCCCTACCACTTCTCTATTCCGGGCCTTTTATAAGTTAAGTAAGCAAGGTCACTGGTTCTCTTTTGAGAAGAGGAGCGGCAAGGAGAAGAGGGTTTGTTTCCGGGAGATTTTGACCGGTCTGAAAGGCTGGAAACATAATTTTTTTCTAATAGACAGACGAGCTATTCCGTTCGCTATGCCTTGGAGGTACCAGGACTCTGACATCTCGGACCCCTTTCCGAGAGGCGAGTTTAATGTTGAAGATGCCGAAAAGCTGTCTGAAAATGTGATCGATCTCATTCCGATTCCTCCGGGTTTTCTTTATGCCGTAGGGCTGACTTCACACTGGGAGCATCCCAGTTACCCGGCGGCGCTTAAGGACGCCGAGGGAAAGGGTATAGCCTCACAGCCTTTGCCTTTACCACCTACTTTTTGTGTTGATGTATTTATGCCTGTTAATTTCTAACTGTTTTGCATTCTCACCTTCCGCAGCTGTAACAATGTCCGAGTATCTGATCAGGCCAAGGATCCGAAAGGGTGCTTCCATGGTCAAGGGAGATGAATATCGTGAGGGCGAGTCCCATGAGTTACATGTGACCGCTCCCGCCACGTCAAATAACGATATCCCTGAGAAGACGGCCGAGCAGAAGAAGGTCGAGGTGGCCGATGAGAGAGTTCTGGAGGCCAAGCGCAAGAAGAAAGGGCAAGCTGCCACCCGGGAGGCTCTGAAGGCCCAGAAGGGCGTGGGGGTTAGTAAGACAAGGGTGCGTGTTCTGCACGACGAGGGAAGCAGCGGTGCGACTCGTCCAGCCAAACGAAGCAAGCCGACAGAGGATATCCACGTGGTGGATCTGGATCATGACTCCTCGGAGGCAATTCCTAACCCGGCCCCCATTCGGTCTTTGCGCCCGAATGAAATAAGAAGACAGCCGGAGGGCGCGGGGTTTTCATCTGGAGCTGCTGATATTGGTAAGCTATTCGGATGTGTTTATCTTCTTTTTTTTTCTTTCTTTTTTTTTTTTTTTTTTTTTTTTTTTTTTTTTTTTTTTTTTTTTTTACATTATCAATAACGGTCATATTTTTTATTCTTCTTTCAGGAGGTTCCTCTGTTGCTGCTTCCGGTCGTGGCAAGGTAAAGGTTACAGTTGATGATGATCCAGAAGCATTGTTTGTTCCGGAGTGGTCGATCAGGAAAGATGACCATTTGGAGAGCTGAAAAGTCTGCAGGGACTTAATGCTAAATCTGCCTACTCCCCAGGAGGAGTCATATCTGGACAGCTTGGGTGACGCGGAGGCTGCTCAGAGGGCCTGGATGTTGTTGGGCCGGGGGGCCACAGCTCAGTCGGATATCCTATTCTGATATGAGTCCCTCCTTCAGGAGTACAAGCAATTGTTCCGCACCCATGAAAAGTGTGGGGATGCAGCCCAAGAGGCGGAGGAGCTCAAAAAGTTGAGGCATGAGCATGCTAGCTGCCTGGTTAAAGAATCCGATCTCACGGGTCGCATCTCAAAGCTGGAGAAGGAGAGAGACGAAGGGAGGAGGGTTTCCGCTGAGCGGGTTGATTCGAGGGAATCAACACATTATTTTTCCCAAAGGAATACAGTGGAAGTTGTATTCCCGGGTCGTTATCCCCAACGAAGGCGTGAATGGAATTTGTGATCTCGAATCGTGATTGCGTGTGCTGAATGGTGAGAATAAAAGGATTTTGGGTTTTCTACGCTAAGATATGTGAATATAAATTAAAAATGATTTAAAAGGTGAGAAAAACAATTTAAGAAAACAAACAAGATTAAAAACGTAAAAGAAAAAACTTAAAAACGCGAATTAACGAAAACGGGAAACGAGAACGAACCTAAAAATGTCAAAACTATGAAATATTAACTCTACGGGAACAAATCTATTTTTCCTACATTCTAAATAATAAAAGAAAATTTTACAAAAAAGAAATAGATTTTTTTGTCTTTTTATTTATTTAATATGAATTAAAAACTAAATTAAACTATTTAAATAATTTAAAAATAGTAAACTGATTTGGAAAAATCTGAAAAAATTCCAGTAAATCTAAAATTTAATTTAAAAGCTAGGAAAAATAAAAGCAGAGCTTATCTAAACCTAATAAGCAAAATGGGACAATTAAGCAGTTTACAGATAAGCTAAAAATAAGCTAATGTTAACTAAAAATTACCAAAGGATCAGAACTAGTTCAAACAACTTAAATAAGCATAAAACAACTTAAATCCAATAGCTAAACTCACAGATTAAGCAAATAAGCAGTAAGGCCGATTCAAGATAAAGACAGACAAAGCAGTTAAATCACCAACTTGCAGATCAAATTTAAGCAGACAATTAAGCTGGAAAATGAAAACTTAAGGGGGCAAAAGCCACTTAGTACTACAGGCTACACTAAAACTTAAAATTCCCAATTTTTATCCACAATAGCTTATCCAATTAAGCACTAGATCAGGTGGAAGAAATCAGATAAAGCTGAGTGCAGAGTAAAAACAGGTTAAATGGGCTAATATTGCAGACCTAATTAAGCTATCTTAATAAGCTAAAAATTGAGATACTAGATAATGAACTTAAAGCTAGTTATCTAAACTACTTGTAACCCAAAAATCAGAAGCTAGTCTCCATTGGATAAGCCAATAATAGGCCTAGATCAGATGCTAGAAACTGAGTTTAACCCTTATTTTTGACTTTTTGCTGTTTTATCAATTTTGACTAAATCCAACTTTGATTGATCCTAGTTAACTGATTATGATGTAATAAGCTATTATTAAGCTAGTTTAAGCTGAATGAACCAATCCTATAGCTAAATTATGCAAATTCCTTCCTAGTTAACCAACAGTTAACAGATTTAAGGCTAATTACAATGCTACTTTGACTTTTTGAAAAGTGAACCACTATTGTTATACTGTCTAAGTTCTATGTATCACAGATGCAATCTATTTCTATCACTAACATATCAGAATAACTACAACAACTATTAATAAACCACAGATCCAAACACTACTTAACATGGGCAGTTTTGAGTATTTCACACTAAAGGTGCCTAATTAAGCCAAGATTACTCTACACTATGATCAACTAAGCTAATTAATATCTAAAAAAGCAGAAACAAAAGACAAATAAGCAATAAATCAAGCTATGCAGAATTAAGCAAAATATAAGCTAAAAAATGAAATTGAAACTCACAAGTGGTTCTGCTGATTTCAAATGACCTCAGGAAATAATCCAACCTAGGCTTATCCAATAAGCCAAATAACACCCAGATCAGCTTATCACCTCAGCTTATTTTGACCACTTGTTGACTTTCGTTTGACTTTTGACTAATTTTTTGACTTTTGAAATTAATCAGGATTCAGTAACAATAAACTAACAATAAGGTGTCACAAACTTCTGTTAACTTATTTAAACTGAAAAGAGAGGGTTTTGGAAATTAAACAACAACAAAATTTAAATTACTGAATTAGATCGAATTCGAATTACACTGAAAAGAAGAACAAGGCTTTTTTTTGAAGTTAAACTGAAATTGAAAATTACACTTGACTGAAATTAAGGTTACAATAAAACTTAACAAAACTTAATTTAAAAACTACACTACGAAATTTTTGGTCTATGACATTGACAATATTTCTCTGTGTCTTCTTCTTCTTTAAATAACACTCCAAAAGCTTCTTCTCTCTCTTTTCAACATTTCCCAATCGTTGGATTAGCATAAATCAATCTCATTCGTTGAATTGCATTTTGGCGGGAAACCAGGGGATAGTGGGATTTGGCTTATCTGAGCACGTGAAGCTTGGTACTTGATTATCTAGGGGGAGGGAGGCGTGTAGCAGGGGAGAAAGCATGGGGGGACATGATGGTCTGATTTTGGGGAATGGAGAAAGTGGTTCTCTGGTTTTGGCGGGCTAGGGTGGTTTTGGGGAGAAGATATTGACCGAAGTCAAAATGGGATTTAACTAAAAATACGGGGTTGGGTTTTTCTTGTTTGGGCTTTGGGTTTTGTGATGGGCTAAGGGGTTTAATGGGTTGGGTTGGTTTAGTTTAGCTGGGTTTAATTTAGGGGTAAAGGGTTATTGGATTTATTAGTTTAGGGATTAAGTTAAATGTTAGGGACCAAATATGTAAAATCTGAAAGTTGAGGGACCTTTTATGCCAACTTCTGAAAATATGTCCAAGGACCAATATTGACCCTTTTGATATTTCTGAGGGTTGACTTTGACAATTTGAGCATAATCCCGGTCCAAACTCGTAATTTCCTTTCCCGGCTTCAGCTTTTCACGATTTTCCAATCCTGTGCTCGATTTTGTCTGTTTTCGCCCTGTTTTCGATCCTTTTGTACCTGAAACACATAAAAACACAAACCAAGGATATTTGCAATAATATATGGTGTATTTGGCCGTTTTCAGTATTTTTATGGTCTAAAATGGGCATAAAATGATGAGTATTTACACACTCATCAATCCCCCACACTAAACTATTGCTAGTCCCTAGCAATCCAATCATATGAAGTAATGAAAGGAATCAAGTATACCCCGTTTCGACTTTTTATTAAATGCGAGAAATTTAAACTAGAACAAAAATATATAAATGCTTGATTATCAAAAAATGGTATCATGGAACGGGATTCACACAAAATGGGTGTCTCCAGGGAATTGTAATCGTCATCCTCTTTTTATACTCCCAACTAAGCTTAAACTCAATGTGCAAATGTTTTTGTAAAATGCTAACACTACTTATACTAATAATCTATGTAAGCCGAAACTTAACTTTTCACTCCCACAATTTAATAAAGTTAGGTGACTGTGCTAATTTTCAAAATTTTGACCGCAAAAATCAATATTTATTATGGTTGTTATTCGTTTAAGTCAAATACTAATTTACCGGGAACCTCGAAAATCTAAGGATCGAAAAGGGCCTTTTCCATGTAGCGGCTTTCTTCTCGGCACATCCCAAACCAGTTGGTTTTAGGTGACCAGGCTTTTGACACCCTACAGAGAATAGTACCGGAATCAGCGGAATTTCGATTTCAAAGATTTTGGATATTCCCACTACGCTAGTATTAAAGACTTAAATAGATAACAACAAACGATCAATTAGAGATTAGAGACTCAAAGACGAGATTACTCCATGTAACGGCTTTCTTCTCGGCACATCCCAAACCAGTTGGTTTTAGGTGACCAGGCTTTTGACACCCCACAGAGAATAATACCGGAGCTTTCAAGGCCTTTGAAATCAACAATCTACTAAATTACCGTTTAACTTTTATACAAAATTGACGAATCCAAGTTCAACCTCCGATTCAAATTTAAGAGAAAGCAATTTTCATACATTTGTTAACACATACATCTTTATTTTCACAACATCAAAATTTATTGCATTTTGCAATATCATTCCATTTTCTTATTTTTTTTCTTTTTCATTTTTTTTAAACTTATTTATATATATATATATATATATATATATATATATATATATATATATATATATATATATATATATATTTACATATATGCTTTCTCAAAAATTAAAATAAAAAGTTGAACTCGGGCTCTATATCAAAATTGTATAAAAATTTGTTTTTCATAACAACATGATTTTAACGTTCAAACGTTTGAAAACAGCACGTATTTAATCAGATTAGTTATCTTCTGGGAGGAAAAGCCATAGATTACTTGTATAAGCTCTAAAGAGAACCAACTACTCTACGCTTAGCATTTTCATTTACACATATCGTAAAACCTTAGTCTAATCGTTAAGGAAGCAGCTAGATCAACACTCTAGCAGAGTCGGGATTCCCTTTGTTCTAACCTAATCAAGACTAAACACTACTTTTTTATTGCAATTTCTTATCTAAAAATGAAAAAAAAAAATTAAAATTTTGGCCAAAACGGGGGTACTAGGGCACTAGAAGGTACACATGTGACAAAATTCGCGAGAATTCCCCCCCACACTTAGAATTGAATATTGCCCTCAATATTCAAAGTACCGGCTATTATGCCGACACTTAGAACGTAAAAAAGGTAATACTAATAGCCAAGTGTGTGAAAGAATTCTCTATTTTCTCAAACAGGATTAAAAAGATATCCCTAGATAAACGTTAGCAAAAGGATAGGATATTGGGCGGCTGGATTGAAAACAGGCGCGACAATCATCACGATCCAAGGGAAACCTGCAAACAAGGGCAAACAACACACAAACAAAGCACAGTAGAGGAACTCCCCCCACACTTAGTGTCATAAAATAGAAAGAAGTCAGAAACATGGGTTGTCACCCATGTGGTGCTAATGTTTTTGTTCACCGAGTCACTAGCTTGACTCGACCCCGAATTCATTTGTTCTTGGGGAAACATGTGGAAAAGAAAATCTCCATCGGACTTTCATTCAAGATGTTTGGATAAACATTGAAGTACTTGAAAGTTCCACTCCGATGAGATACATCCGGCTCAAAAGAATGATAAATTAAGATGCCGGGATCAAAAACTTTGTCCTCATTCCCAAACGAGAGAATGAGAGGACAATCTACCTTATAGGAGAAGAAAGGTAGAAAAACTCGAACGACATATGTGAAATCAATATAGTGGCGATCCTCAAAGGGCAACGTCACATATGTCAGAGAAAGATCAATATCGGGATTAAGAACCGAGGTCATATCATCAAGTTTATGAATAATAGAGTCCTTGACCTCATCGTTCTCTAACTCTTCATCAAAGAGAGGATTTATTTTGCTAGAAAAGTACTCATCATCAAATTCAAAAAGAGAATTCGAATAGACTTTGAGACTTTCATTTTGAATGTCCTCATCAGAAAGTGATTCGTCATCACTAGAGGAAAAATCATCATTTGAATTGAAAAGAGGGTTAGAAAACGTCCCGAAAAAATCATCAGTAGTGTCAAGAGGATGATCACTACAAATAGACAAATCACATTCATTGTCCGATATATCCTCAGACTCACTTGGGATTGGGACAAGGTTCTCAGCACTAGACTTTATGAATTCGTCCGATTCCTTTTCAGGAACAGTGCTAAGAGGCTCATCCCCCATAATAAGAGAGTCCTCGGGTTTAGACTGAGAGGGAAGGATGGGCGTGATTGCAATAGACTGAGGGAGTTGAGAAATAATATCACTCAAAGGAATAGTACTCTCCTCGTCGTCATCATCTTCGTCATCGAGCATGCACGCCTGATTAAATAAGAAACGGTTATGTGCTGCACGTTCAATGGCGAGTAAATCTTCCATAGATTCACCATGACGATCTTCTTTGGTCTGTTTAGCAGCCCAAGCATTAAATGCATTCCTCACATCATGAAGTTTTTTGAATACATCTTTGAAAGCAGAATCCAGAAGATCATTCCTAATATTATGAATTTCTTGGAATGATTCTTGAGGAAATGGCTGAGGCTGCGTTTGAATTGGTTGATACTGTGGAGGTTGGTCATGATACGAATAATCATAATTGTTACAAGGTCCATGCTCATAGACAAGCGGGGTCCTTGTTTGACAATCGGAATTATAGTGCGGACCTCCACAGTATTCACAACAGTAAAACTGTTGTGGCGGTGAATAATATGAAGATGTGTCAAATCCGGATGGTGTCTGATTGTTATAAGGGTTCTGCTCATAGACAAGCACGTCACCCGTTCGACAATCATATCCCGGATGAGGACAACCTCCACAAAATTCACACAAGTATGTCTCCATATGATGTTGTGGGGGTTGGTTGAAAAGGTCGGGTGTTTCATTGTAGGGATTTTGGTCATAGACAAACCCGTTTCCCGAATTTACAATGCTACAACCGGGACAATTTCCACCATTTAGAGGTCCCCCACACCATTCACAACCATAGTTGTAAGATGAAGACATAAAAAGAATTAAACGTGTAGAGGGTGAGAAAAAGAATTAAACGAATAGAGGGGATAAGAATGATATTTTTGGATTTTTAGAAACATTTTGAAAAACAACAAAAAAGGAAAATAAATTTTGAAATGAAAATCTTTTTGGGTTTTTTTTTTTTTTTTTTTTTTTTTTTTTTTTTTTTTTTAATGAGAAAATATTTACGAAGATTCAAAACACGCAACGATAAACGAGAATTCAAAATTCGCGTCAGTATTCCCCGGCAGCGGCGCCAAAATTTGATTCGAGGGAATCAACACATTATTTTTCCCAAAGGAATACAGTGGAAGCTGTATTCCCGGGTCGTTATCCCCAACGAAGGCGTGAATGGAATTTGTGATCTCGAATCGTGATTGCGTGTGCTGAATGGTGAGAATAAAAGGATTTTGGGTTTTCTACGCTAAGATATGTGAACATAAATTAAAAACGATTTAAAAGGCGAGAAAAACAATTTAAGAAAACAAACTAGATTAAAAACGTAAAAGAAAAAACTTAAAAACGCGAATTAACGAAAACGGGAAACGAGAACGAACCTAAAAACGTCAAAACTATGAAATATTAACTCTACGGGAACAAATCTATTTTTCCTACATTCTAAATAATAAAAGAAAATTTTACAAAAAAGAAATATATTTTTTTGACTTTTTATTTATTTAATATGAATTAAAAACTAAATTAAACTATTTAAATGATTTAAAAATAGTAAACTGATTTGGAAAAATCTGAAAAAATTACAGTAAATCTAAAATTTAATTTAAAAGCTAGGAAAAATAAAAGCAGAGCTTATCTAAACCTAATAAGCAGAATGGGACAATTAAGCAGTTTACAAATAAGCTAAAAATAAGCTAATGTTAACTAAAAATTACCAAAGGATCAGAACTAGTTCAAACAACTTAAATAAGCATAAAACAACTTAAATCCAACAGCTAAACTCACAGATTAAGCAAATAAGCAGTAAGGCAGATTCAAGATAAAGACAGACAAAGCAGTTAAATCACCAACTTGCATATCAAATTTAAGCAGACAATTAAGCTGAAAAATGAAAACTTATGGGGGAAAAAGCCACTTAGTACTACAGGCTACACTAAAACTTAAAATTCCCAATTTTTATCCACAATAGCTTATCCAATTAAGCACTAGATCAGGTGGAAGAAATCAGATAAAGCTGAGTGCAGAGTAAAAACAGGTTAAATGGGCTAACATTGCAGACCTAATTAAGCTATCTTAATAAGCTAAAAATTGAGATACCAGATAATGAACTTAAAGCTAGTTATCTAAGCTACTTGTAACCCAAAAATCAGAAGCTAGTCTCCATTGGATAAGCCAATAATAGGCCTAGATCAGATGCTAGAAACTGAGTTTAACCCTTATTTTTGACTTTTTGCTGTTTTATCAATTTTGACTAAATCCAACTTTGATTGATCCTAGTTAACTGATTATGATGTAATAAGCTATTATTAAGCTAGTTTAAGCTGAATGAACCAATCCTATAGCTAAATTATGCAAATTCCTTCCTAATTAACCAACCGTTAACAGATTTAAGGCTAATTACAATGCTACTTTGACTTTTTGAAAAGTGAACCACTATTGTTATACTGTCTAAGTTCTATGTATCACAGATGCAATCTATTTCTATCACTAACATATCAGAATAACTTCAACAACTATTAATAAACCACAGATCCAAACACTACTTAACATGGGCAGTTTTGAGTATTTCACACTAAAGGTGCCTAATTAAGCCAAGATTACTCTACACTATGATCAACTAAGCTAATCAATATCTAAAAAAGCAGAAACAAAAGACAAATAAGCAATAAATCAAGCTATGCATAATTAAGCAAAATATAAGCTAAAAAATGAAATTGAAACTCACAAGTGGTTCTGCTGATTTCAAATGACCTCAGGAAATAATCCAACCTAGGTGATGATGTACCCTCCTAACGGGTCGAAGGACTCCCCTTCGAGCCTGTAGAAAGCCCTCCCTTCGGAGGCCCAGGTTAACCTTCTAATACGTTTCATTGGCGTAAAACCATTCGCCTGTGAATGGTTACCATGTGGGAATCCGCCAATCGAAGCCCTAAGCCCTTCGGGGTATTCCGGACGAAGGGACTAACACGAAGGATCACCCAGACCTGGTCAAAACCACGTCTCCTCTATCCTTTGGCTTCCCGCCAAAACAGAGATCGTGGGCTACAAAGCCCTAGCGGTTACCACTTTCCATGGGACGCCCCCATGATCTCCGAACTATGTGCAACCGCCCACTATGTCCATATTTCTCCCCTATAAATAGCATAGTCGGGCCAAGAACAATGTAAGTAATTTCGAGTTAATCCACAAGTTAACTTTACTCTCTAAATTTACGACCTACATTACCATCACACATACTTACTCGCACGCCGGAGGTGGTTCGCAGGGTCCAACCCCTGCGCAATCACTTAACGTAGTGTCTTTGTATTTCTTATTTTCAGGTTAAGAACAAGCTTGGCTCAATCTCAACACCCCATTATTCCTTTGATCACCATCGAAGGCTTGGTTGACGAATATTTGTTCAATCAGTGGCGCCATCCGTGGGACCGCTACAATTGGTCTCGTTAATTCCGAGCTTATAACCTACCAACCAATTTCACTATTATTCCGGCATGGATCAAGGAAGAGAAGATACTCCCCCACCGGGTTTCTCTACCTTAACACCAATACCAACCGACGACCCTAATAACCTTCCCCCAATAACCGCCTCCACCTTCACAACACGTTCTCACCCAGAAATCACAACCAACAATCATGCTTCGACATCAGCCAACCCAGAACCTGTCATTAGCCCAGCCTTTGTCGAAGCCAACCACGAAGTGTTGGAAACCCTTTTAAGGGCTCGTAATAGACAAGTCAGGAATGCTGAAGTGCGAAGGGAGTTGGAATACTCGAGTGATGAGTATGATGAAGAAATAGAGATGGAACCTAGGCCTCCGACCCAAGGGCCAACCCTATCGGCCTTAAGAATTGGGTCTCCAATTGGTCGAAGGCTAAGCAAAAGGTCCGTTGGTTTCGAAGGAGTCCCCGAGAGGGCTCCGACAAGAAGAGAAGGGGTGGTTACCGAAGGCTCTAACGGTAGGAGCCAGCTCAGGGAAGAAAGGGGGGTGACTTTGCCTCCATTGCTAGCAGCTCATCTTGGAAGGACTGGAGCTGGGGTCCCGTTGCAGCCTTCTCACGCATCAGGCGTAGAAGGCAATCCGTCTACAATCAATATGGGAGGAAACCTTCCTCCCAATGGTATGTACCCCTCGTTCCAAACTCAGTCTTATCCTCAAAATTTATATCCTCCAGTAAATGGACAGCCTAATAACCCAAGCTTCCCTCAAAATTATGGGAGCATACCCTTCGGTCATCCTATGGCGTACCCTCCGTACGCCATGGGAAACAGTTACCCGTTTGCCATGAACACACCTTATCAGTCCTACCCAGGTCAGGCTCCTATAGGATTGCCCCCAAACAGCAATCCATACAATACTGTCCCCATGTACGCACCACCCTATAATTGTCTATATTCAGACCCTATGGGTTCAGCTACACCCTTCGTTAGGTGGATAGAAGATTACCCATTGCCTGATGGGTTGAAGATGCCTTCACATGTCGGGACTTATGATGGGAAATGGGATCCGGACAATTTTTTACACTTGTTCGAAGGGGCTATCAAAATGCAAAAGTGGGTTATGCCGGTGGCCTGTCACATGTTCACATACACCCTACGGGATTCTGCTCGTATTTGGTGGAATGGGCAAAAGCCCGGTAGCATCGTCAACCTTGATGATCTCAAAGCCAAGTTCCGGTCTCACTTCAGTCAGCAAAAGAAATTCACAAGGACTCATTTAACGGTGCACAACATCAAACAAAAAGACAATGAAAGCACCAGGGCCTTCGTTACTAGGTACACCGATGAGACTTTGCAAATTTTGGGTCTTCACGAAGATCAGCGTATTTCTGGTTTCGTACACGGCCTTCGGAATCGGAGTTTGGTGGAATTCTTGTCCACCGACCTTCCGACAACTTACAAGGGGCTGACCGAAAAGACGTATACTTGGATCGAAGCAAAAGAGGTATCCACTAATGGGGCTCCGATAGATAAAGATAGCAACAACAAGTTTTCGAAGAATTCTACGTGGGAGGGGTCAAAGAACAAGAACAAGAACAGAGACAGGTTTTCTCCGTACAACAAAGGCCCCAACCATGGTTTGTTAAGCAGTCTAACGAAGTCTCCAAAGGAAATACTTGCTACGGAGAGGGCGGCCAAAGCCTTCGAAGCGCCTCCCCGTATGACAAGTAAGGGCAAAAACAGGGATACCAGCAAGTACTGTCACTTCCACGAAAATTACGGTCACGACACAAACAGTTGTAGAGAGCTGAAGAAACAGATAGAGGAAGCCGTGAAGTCCGGGCAATTGGCACATTTGGTTAAGGGTATAAAGAAGGAAAAAGAAGAGACGACCGACACCACTCCCCTCGAAGCCCCAATACTCATGGTCCGCTAGGGCGAAGCCAGCTTGAAAAGAAAGGTATCGGAGGGTAACGAAGTAGGAGAGGTAACTTTTCCTCCTCTCGCAGGTCAAATCCCTTCAAATGATCCGGTAGTAATCAAAGTCCTCATTTCCAACCGGGAAGTGAATAGAGCCTATATGGACTGTGGAAGCTCCTGCGAAATCATCTACGAGCACTGTTTTCTCAAGCTTAATCCTTCGATCAGGTCACAGCGAATTGATTCGAAGATACCTTTGGTAGGATTTTCTGGCGAACATTCATGGCCTCTGGGAGAAGTTCCGTTGGAAATAACGATTGGAGAAGGCAAGCTCACAAGGACAGAAACCCTCATGTTCGCTATCGTAAGGTCCAGCTCTCCTTACAACTTGTTGATAGGAAGGACCGCCATGCAAAAAATGGGGATCGTAGTCTCTACCATACACGCAGCAGTAAAATTTCATACACCCTATGGGATAGGCACCGTCCTTTCCACTTACAATCAAGAACATACGGGGGACAACGGTAAAAAGATTAGAGAAAGTCCAGAGGAGCCTCCGAAGGTCATCCTAAGTTGTACAGATGCCGAAGAACGTATCGTGGTGAATGAGCTCTATCCAGAGCAAACGGTGGTAATCGGAAAGCAACTCCCTGCTAACTTCAAAGCAGACTTGGAGAAGCTACTCAGAGCCAACAAAGACGTATTCGCGTGGACATATTCAGATATGACCGGGGTTCCCAGGACTCTCATGATCGACGGCAAGCCTTTCGGTACAGAACATAAGCTTAACGAGTTCAAGCACATTGAACCAATTAAGCAAAAGCGACGAAGCCTAGCACCAGAAAGAAGTGCAGCCGCCTATAAAGAGGTGGACGAGCTTATATAAGCAGAAATTCTCAGAGAAGTGAAATACCAAACTTGGGTTGCTAATCCAGTTATGGTAAAGAAAAGTGATGGAGGGTGGCGTATGTGTGTTGACTTCACCGACATCAACAAAGCCTGTCCGAAGGACTGCTACCCTCTACCAGAAATTGATTGGAAGGTCGAATCCCTTTCGGGGTTCCGTTTGAAATGCTTTCTGGATGCCTACAAAGGGTATCACCAAATACAAATGGCAAAGGAGGACGAAGAGAAAACAGCCTTTTACACAGGAAAGGGTGTCTATTGTTACAAGAAGATGCCCTTCGGCTTAAAGAACGCAGGGGCTACTTATCAGCGTTTAGTAGACAAGGCCTTCCATAAGCAAATCGGAAGGAACTTGGAAGCATACGTCGATGACATGGTAATCAAAAGCAGAACCGAAAAGGACCTCCTCTCTGACATTCAAGAGACCTTCGATCAATTACGGGCAATCAACATGAAACTTAACCCCAAGAAGTGTTCCTTTGGCATGGAGGAAGGGAAATTCTTGGGGCATTTGATAACGAAGCAAGGGATTAAAGCTAATCCTTCGAAGGTTAAAGCCATCACTGATCTTCAAGCTCCAAAGTCATTAAAAGAAGTCCAAAGCCTCAACGGGAAGCTTGCGGCACTTAGCAGGTTCCTTTCGAAAGGGGCAGATCGGTCTTTACCATTCTTCAAAACACTCAAAGGGTGCACAGATAAAAAGACTTTTTAATGGAGTTGCGAGGCGGAAGCAGCTTTCGAAAAGCTAAAGGAATTCATAGAAATCTTGCCAACACTAACGGCCCCAATCAAAGGCGAAGTGTTGTTCATGTACATTGCGGCTTCCTTCGAAAGCATCAGCGCGGTGCTTTTAGCCGAAAGGGAAAAGAAACAAATCCCAATATACTTTGTTAGCAGGGTTCTACAAGGAGCTGAGCTAAACTATCCGGAGTTGGAAAAGCTAATCCTCGCTTTGGTTTACGCTGCAAGACGCCTTCGAAGATACTTTCAAACTCATCCCATCACAGTCTTGACTGACAAGCCTATCAGACAGATATTGTCGAAACCCGAGAAATCAGGAAGGGTAGCCAAATGGGCTATCGAATTGGGAGAGCATGAAATAGAATATAAGAGTCGAAACTCCGTCAAGGGCCAGGTACTTGCAGATTTCCTAGCTGAAACGCCTTCCGGACCTAGCCAAGATAAAGAGGTTCCTAAGCAACATCCTTCGAAGACGATCGAAGGATGGAAGCTGTACACAGATGGAGCCTCAAGTTCCGATGGTTCGGGAGCAGGTTTAATGTTGGTTAACCCGGAAGGAAAAGAGTATACTTATGCATTACGCTTTGAGTTCGAAGCCACCAACAACGAAGCTGAATACGAAGCTCTGTTAGCCGGACTTCGGCTAGCAAAAGAAATGGAAGTTCAGAATCTGTCCATTTTCGTAGATTCCCAACTGGTTGCTAATCAAGTCAAGGGCTCCTATGAAGCAAGACAGCCCACCATCAAGCAGTATTTGGAAAAGGCTAAGGAACTTCTCCAAGGTTTCGAAACCTATGATATAGTACATGTCCGCAGAAATCAAAACAAGAAAGCAGATGCCCTAAGCAAGTTGGCGTCAATGGCATTTCCTCATTTAACGAAGGAGGTTTTGGTAGAAGTATTGGCTGATAGGTCAATTGAACGGGGCTAGGTTTCCGACATCGTAACCAAGGAAGGCACCAACTGGATGACTCCGATTAGGGAGTATTTGATCAGCGGTATCTTGCCAGAAGACCCTAAACTAGCTCGAAAGGTTCGGGTCAAAGCTCCCCAATATAGACTTATTGGGGATAATCTATACAGGAAATCCTTCTTATCCCCGTGGCTTCGTTGTGTGGGACCAAAACAGGCTTCGAATATCATATACGAGATTCACGAAGGCTCTTGCGGGTTGCATGCAGGCCATCGCTCCGTTGTCTCAAAAGTGATGAAGCTTGGGTATTATTGGCCATCCATGCATAGGGATGCAATAGAAATAATACAAAAGTGCGAAGCGTGTCAGATCCACTCCAAGGTCCCGAGAATGCCTAAACAAGACATGACCTCCGTTACGTCAGCATGGCCTTTCTGCCAATGGGGAATTGACATAGTCGGACCCCTTCCAGTTGCTCCAGGAGGAGTAAAGTTTTTGGTTGTAGCCATAGACTACTTTACCAAATGGGTTGAAGCGAAGCCCTTGGCATCAGTGACAGGAAGGCATATGGAGAAATTCGTATGGGAACACATAATCTGTCGTTTTGGTGTCCCTCACATTATCATCTCCGACAATGGAAAGCAGTTCGCCGAAGGGGTGTTCCCAACCTTCTGCGAAGGCCTGAAGATCAAACAGTCATTCACTTCCGTTTATCATCCCCAAGGTAATGGGCAAGTAGAAGTCACAAACAGGGATATCATAGAAGGAATTGAAAAGAGATTGGGACGAAGCCATCATGGGTGGGTAGACGAGTTACCCCAAGTTCTGTGGGCACATAGGACGCACCCTAAGTCAAGCCACGGGGAGACTCCTTTTAGCCTCACTTATGGAACGGAAGCTGTTATACCCTCTGAAATAAGCATCAAAACGGAGCGCATCGTGAACTTTGAAGAAAAGACAAATGATGAAAAGGTCCGAGAAAATCTTGATCTTCTGAAAGAAAGAAGAGAAATAGCTTCGATCAGGGAGGCTGCCCACAAACAGAAGATTGAAAAGTACTATAACAACCGAGTTCGACCCTCCACGTTGAAGCCAGGTGAATATGTCCTTCGTCTGAATAGTGCAAGCAAGGCCGAATACGAGGGAAAACTAGGGCCAACATGGGAAGGACCCTACGTTATATCAGAAGCCTACGGCAATGGCGCGTACAAGCTCGCAACGCTTAAAGGAGAAGTCATGGATAGAACTTGGAACGGTACTAACCTTCATAAGTTTTACGTATAAAACTTACTACAAAAAAAAACACTCATTTTGTTTTTACAATTTCATGTAACACATTCATCTCATCTGGGGAAAGAAGCATTAATGGTAGGGGTCCTAGTATTCATTTCTTAAAATGATGTAATCCTCCCTACCCAATTAATGATATAACGCATTTCCCTCAAATCTCTTGTTTCATTCTTTACAACAAAGATTTGTCCAGCCAAGTAGTATAAAAGTTTCAATGTCGAAGGATGTTGCAAGGCACAAGCCTTGCGTATAAATAACATCCAGTATAATTCACATTAACTTTCCTATGAAGTCTTAGGGTATTAAAAGCCCTCTGCTACTTAAGGATAAAGACGGAGTGGGTCGCGACCCTCTGTCGCAATCAAATTATACGATTGCTTAAAATCTTGGTCCAAAATACACACAATAAGGTTATAACCTTAGGTTGTATGTGTACGCTCTTGAAGTGAGCATAAGAGAAGATAAACATGACAATAAGAGTGGGACATATTCCACTAAATTAGCACAAACAAAGACTACGTAAAGTCTTAATTATCATAATCACAAAAAGGACAATTGTCTAAAGTTACTGGTCGAAGCCCAGCGACACAAAAGATAAATTGTTCAAACAGGAATAAAATATAAATTATAGCATGGTGGGGAATCATTTCAAGGAAGAGCAGAGTTGGACTTCCTTGTTGAGGATGAAGGTTGGATCTTCATAGGCTTCTTTGCCAACAGCCCCTCTATTGAAGCCAATGGATCTTTGGTCACCTCGGAAAGATATGGGTACTTTGTTGAAATAAACGCATCACCAGCTTCATTAAACTCTCGCTCTGAATTGGGGCGATAGTAAGACACCTCCGACAAAACAACGGGTTTCTTTGTCTTGGCAACTTCTTCCAAGGCGGTGCACGTTCCGTAGAAGATGGCTGCGTTTACAAGTCTCCCAATAACTTCCCCTACCTCATCGCTACGGTACAATTCCATCGCCACATGAGGAACAACTCTCGAAACTACCTCAGCTCGGTCCCTCTCCAAGATTTGCAGCTGGGATTTAATATCATGGAGCTTATCAACAAGGTTAATCTCCTGCTCAGCCAGCCTAGACCTTTCGACCTCCAGGCTTGTACATTTAGACTCAAGCGCGGCAATTTGGGCTCTATAGATGGAAACTTTGGACTCCTCAACTTTCAATTTACTACACCTCTCCTGGGATTCTTTCAGTTGGCTTTCGAGTCTGTCAATTTTGACTCGCATATCTTGTACGAAGGGGTTCTTCTCAAAGTCCTCCATCACTTCTTTACACTTAGCCTCCAACTTATCATATTCCTGATCCCTAGCTTTTTCTTTAGCTAAAATATCATCCATTTTTACCCTCACATCCAACAATGTTTGCATTAATTCCCTTGTTCGCGAATTAAGATGATTATCCAAAACAGCCTGTCTAGCGTAACTTTTGGAGTGAAAGTCGCAAAGTTCTTCAATAGACATGTTATTCAAGACTCCTTTCCAGCTGGTAGGCGTCATTTTGTCAACCAATTGTCGACAGGCATGTGCATTAGGAAGTTCCACAACATCGGGAAGTCCTGAAAAAGAAAGGAAAACAAGTTATATGACGCATGGCATTTGATACGCATGAAAGATGCTAGCTTACTTGGAGTAGGATCATCAGGGATCGTTAGAGGAGTGGGTATAAAAGTTTTAGAGTGTGATCCTTTGGCCTTCACAACTCTCGTTGGAAGAGTGGGAAGGGCTAATTTCCTCTTTGGAGGGCTCCTTACAGACATGGCAGCCTTTGCTTTACTACTTTTCTTGTCTGAAACACCGGAGGACCTTGCGAGCCTCGTTTGAAATTCTTTGATAAGGGGGTCATCAGAATCTGCAACAGTTTCCACAAACTGCGGGGTTTTGTCATTCTCAATTGACATGGAGGGAGAACCTACCCCATAGCTTATGTCTTCTGGCTCTTTAGGGACAAAACTAACTTCTCTAACACCACGAGCCACGACGAAGTTCCTGAATGCCATCCCTGCAGAAATACAAAAAAAGAGATAAATATCATCAGATAAGTCATTTACTTTATTTTAATAGGTATGCACATACTTTTCCCATTGCAGATTATCGCAGGTTCCAGTGGAGAGCCTTCCCAACGATCTACAATCCCCGCCATAAACAGTATCGGCTCAGGAAACGTTTGCACGTCAAATGGGTGACGTTCAAGACGTTGGTAAAGGGGATAGCTTCTGACGAAGTGTGGCAAAGGATCATCAAAACGTTTCTCGTCAAAACAAAAGTCTTTGTCTAGCAACGCTGGATATTTGGGAGGTATGATAGTGTCTTGCACATAGAAAAACAAACCTTTCCATTTTCTTATATTGGCAAAAGGTTTTGTTATTAAACAAGGAACATCAGGTTCACTTCTTTTGCCTAAAGTTAACCAATCACCACCAGGGCAAAGGTTGATAAAGCCTCTAAGCACGTTAAGCGTGGGCTCATAACCATAAGCTTTGCATACAACAATGTAGGTGGTTAGTTTGGCTAGGCCAAACGGGTTCAACCTGGAGATATGTACTTGTAAAACCCTAAAATCTGAAAACATGAAAAATTACCAAATTACCCCTGCAAGTTTAAAAATTCAATTAAAAGCTTATAAAGTACCGAATCGATCCCAAACTTCGGGTAATGAACAAGTTATAATCCCAAATAAAATTTGACAACTCCATTTAATATTTTTGCAAGCTACAAAATTACTAAAATACCCCTAAGAGTGCCGAATGGAATTATATGATTTATATTGTGTTTGTAAATGTAATTAAAATACATTAAATATGCAATTAAGGCCCAACAAATTCCCAACAAAAAATTTCGGTATCCTAGGCCCATTTCCCCTCCCCAAAGACCGGTCAATCACCTTTAATATTAATCCCTAATTTATTTCTACCAAATAAACCCTAAAACAATTAAGCCGCCACTCTTAAAAATCACCCACACCACATCCGAATTTTCTGAAGCAAAGAGGTAATTTTCTGGAGATCTTCATAGTTCCAAGAAGGTGGGAAAAATAGCCACAAGGTCCTGGAGTCGATCGTGTGTTCGTGGTGAATTAATTGGGTCGAAATATTGAAACCGAGCAACAAAAATTCAAAGCGTGTGAATCCCTTGATCTAAAATTCTTATGGTATTTTTCTAGCCTTCTCCTAATCATATATAACATGTAAAAGTTATTGAAATCGAACCATGCATCATGTATTGATCGAATGAAAAATAAATAGCTTAAAACCCTAATTTTGAATAATCGAATCTAATAAATCCATGCGATTTTTCTGAGGTGTTTACTTATTTTCCTGGGTTCTATATGCTTCATATAATATGAGAAAAATGGTGTCTTGATTTGTTTGAGTCGAATTCGTGATTTATGGATTTTAGTTATAATCGGATTTTTAGGGAAAAAGGGAAATCGTGGAACTAAATTTAATACCAATCGATCTAGGGTTTTTGGTGGATGAAATCTGGAAATAAAAGTGATACAATGATGATACAATGATTTCTAAATGATTGGGATTGCTAGGGTTTGATTTTGATATGATTTTATGCAAACCGATTGATAAATAATTAGTCAAGGGGGTGTTTTGTAATTATTAAAACTTGTGGGATATTTTTGTAACATTTTATGGACCTGGGAGAATATGTAAAAATTATAACATGAGGGTCTTATTTGTAATTTTGGCAAGATAATGATTTAATTTGTAAATTATAAATCGAATTGAAAATAAATAAAAATGAGGGACTAAATATGTAATTTCTGGAAACTTGGTGCTGTTTTGAGTAATAAATTATATTCAGGGGGTTATGTGTAATTTTGGTAATTTAATGGCTTAATATGTAATTGTTAATAATTAAAGGTTGAAATTGTAAATTCAAGGACTAAATATGTAATTTACCGAAAGTTTAAGGGCTGTTTGTAACATAATAATATTGAGGGTTATTTTCTGTAATTTGAAGGAATAAAAGGACTTGATGTGTAATATGAATCTTGTGAAGGTTTAATTTGTAATTAATTAATTAAAAGGGTATAAATCGTAAATTATGAAAATTGAAGGCTAAATGTGTAATTCTGGAAAGTATAAGTGTTTGAATGGTAAAATGATGATAATTTTAATGTGGACCTTTAACTTTGGTAAATTTACACTTATAACCCTGAACTATGAAAAACTTGTCATAACTAACCCTGAACTTGTGTAACTTGTTAAAATGAATATTACTTCCATAATAAGCTAATTAAAGACTTGACTTGAATTATATCACTTGAATCTTGCTAAATGTGGTAACTTACTAATTATGGAAACCTGCTAAAAATAGAAAGTTACTAAAAATGGAAGTTACTTATAATGGGAAGATAACTGAACCCCTTTCGTATTTCTGTCTTCTACTCCTTTAGGTTCAAGAAGGGAGTGATCTTGATCCCTGTCAGCTACTCTTGTGTTTGTGCTTGCTATTTGAATAAGGTACAGATATTCTGCTCTTCTTGTAAAGAGCCTTCGTCTCATTTCTGATTCCTGTTTCATTGTTATGTTTCTCCTTGTATTGTGAACCATACATTTGGACCTTTGCTTTAACCTTGGTCTTGAACCTTGTCATGAACCTGAACTTGAACCTTGATACACTTGTTATGAACCATTTGACTTGAACCCTGCTATGACTCTTGACATGACTTATTGAACCCTGATAACCTGAATAATTAAGACCTTGAGTACTTGAAGGTTCATAGGATTTTACAACTACTTTTTAGATATATATATGAAGAGGTTTTTGAAACATTTCTTTAAAGGACTTTTATTATGAAACTGTTCTAAGGACCATATTATTAAAACCATGTAAAAAGGATTTTCTTATAATAAACTATTATGAACCTTCCAGTATTTGACCTTTCTGATATGGACCTCCTGATAATGAACTCCTGCATTTATCTCCTGATATGAACCCTGATATGATACCTGACATTTGATACCTGAGACTTGACACCCGAGACTTGATACTTGACCTTGACCCACAGTTTGAGACTACGAGCCACCCACTAGGCATGAGGGTTTCATGTCCATGTCATTGATGCACCGGTGGCATGACTCTAGGGCAGGAGAGTGATGTCCTGTCCCGTCCCCGACCTGATTTGATTTGTTATGTAGAGGGAGACCCTGTGGCCTGCGGGGGCGCATGGATGCATCCTAGACATGTCCTGATTTGTTATATTTCCTGTTATATCCTGGTGACTGACGAGTGTGTGCGATACACGTCTTTCACACCCCTGGGAGCTCATGACTCCAACCCCTGGAGGTATCCCCTCACCCTGTTTCCTGGTATGCTGAGGTCACCCGTCCATACACCCTGATATATGTGATGTGATTTGATATGTTTTGGGCTCGTAGTGGATTTCTGTTTACCTGAAACCTTGTAACCTTATGACATGTTACTTGACCTGTTACTTGACCTGACCTGATTTGACTTGGGTTTGTGGTGGATTTCTGGTTATGTTACCCTATGACTTGATACTGGTCTTGACTTGATTTCGACTTGGGCTGGTGGTGGGTTCTGGTTTCATTTGCACCTACCATTGTAACCATTCTTAATTCCTGGTATGTCTGCATAACTCTTGTATTCCTGTTTCCTGACTCTTGTTACTCCTGGTATTATTTCATTTACTTTATTATCCCGCTATTACTGCTTTGTTCCCGTTATATCTGTTCACTGAGCTCTCGTAGCTCAACCGCATTTCTTTTCCTGCGGCAGGTACATTTAAGCTAGGAGCTGGGTTTTAGCTTAGGATGAGAGCAACTTGTGTGAAGTTTAGACCTTGTCTTTCTAGTGTGACCTTTTGGATGTTATTTCTGTTATGCCATTGTTTGGGCAATTGGATTCTGTTTTGTACCTCGTTATTCCTGTCTTGCACTTGATATAAGTCGTGTTGACTTATTTTCCTTGGATTTTTAATGTTAAAGCTTCCGCTATTTTTTATTTCTTGAATGCTTGTATCTGATATGAAACCATGTATTTGTGACATCTTTACCCTTGTCGGGTTGGGGTGTTACAATTTATGGTATCAGAGCCAGGTTTCCGAAACCCTTAGGCTTAGGCCATGTGACCTGTGAGGATTGGGTAGACATTAGGTTTCCTTTCGCGCACTCTCCTTTCCTGTTTTGCTCTGTCATATATTCTTGATCTGCTTTGTCATATTCTACCTGAGTTGCTAATCCTTTTTGTGATCGTTCAGATGGTGAATACGCGCTTTACTCAATACACTAATGGGGATGATGGCCCTGATTTTGAGGCTATGATAGCCGCTGCTGTGGCTGCTGCTATTCCTCGAGTGGTGACTGAAGTCACCAATAACATCAGGAATGGGGCAAGTTCTTCTGGTGGTGGTGGTGGCGATGCTCCACCCACTGCTCCACCCGCTGCTCCCCCAGTTGGTATCCACGTGTGGATCGAGAGGTTCAACAAGCTTAAGCCTCTCTCTTTCAGGTCCGTTGCTACTCCCCATGAAGCGGAGGACTGGATCACACATGTCGAAAAGTTGTTCAGGGTTCTGGGATGTGCTGACGAGTTTAAAACTCGGTTGGCCACATTCAAGCTAGAAGGTGACGCTCTTAATTGGTGGACTGCTCTTGTTCAAGCTAAGGGAGGTGATTATGCTGAGACCTGTTCTTGGGCGGATTTCATTGAGGTGTTCTATAGGCAGTATATTCCATTATCGGAGCAGCAGAAGTATGAGAGGGAGTATGAAACGATTCGTCAGGGGGACCGTGAGTCGTCGGGTGAATTTATGCAGAGGTTCTTACGTTTGGCCAGTTTTGTGGGGCCAGAGGTTGCTGGGGATGGGCATCGTCAGGCTCGTCATTTTAAGTGGGCGTTGAAGACATGGGTATTAGATCGTATAGTGAACTTTGAGCACGAGGATGTGGCTGCTGTGGCTGATGCTGCCCGCAACGTCGAGTTTTTACACGCAAAGGAGGATTCTAATAAGCGGGATAGGGACGGTAATCGGGTGCATTCCAGGGGACAGAGTCAGCTGGACCAGAGTAGGGATTATAAGAGTCATCGGGACCAGAATTATGAGCGGAAGGGGCAATCTAATAGGGGTTTGGAATCACGAGATCGGGCGGACCGTGGTCATGATCAGCGAGGTCGGGATTCAAGGTCAGCTTCTAGGCAGGATGGCGATCGTCGGGGGCGCAGCGACAGTCAGGGGTCAGCTAGTTGTCCTCAGTGTGGGAAGAATCATACGGGATTTTGTCGTACGACTTCTGGAGCTTGTTTTAGGTGTGGTTCGAGGGAGCATAAGTTGAAAGATTGTCCTAGGCGGAATCCGGAACCACTTGAGAAATATCTTGGCCCTCCTTCTCCTACTCCTACTACCGGTCGTGTTTTCTCGCTTTCTCGTGACCAGGCAGATAAGGCGTCTGGTATGTCTTTGTTCTGTTTTTCCGTTCTCTTTCATTTCTATGTCCTTGCAAATTTCGAGGACGAAATTTTTCTGTTAGAGGGGAAGAGTTGTAAAACCCTAAAATCTGAAAACATGCAAAATTACCAAATTACCCCTGCAAGTTTAAAAATTCAATTAAAAGCTTATAAAGTACCGAATCGATCCCAAACTTCGGGTAATGAACAAGTTATAATCCCAAATAATTTTGACAACTCCATTTAATATTTTTGCAAGCTACAAAAGTACTAAAATACCCCTAAGAGTGCCGAATGGAATTATATGATTTATATTGTGTTTGTAAATGTAATTAAAATACATTAAATATGCAATTAAGGCCCAACAAATTCCCAACAAAAAATTTCGGTATCCTAGGCCCATTTCCCCTCCCCAAAGACCGGTCAATCACCTTTAATACTAATCCCTAATTTATTTCTACCAAATAAACCCTAAAACAATTAAGCCGCCACTCTTAAAAATCACCCACACCACATCCGAATTTTTTGAAGCAAAGAGGTAATTTTATGGAGATCTTCATAGTTCCAAGAAGGTGGGAAAAATAGCCACAAGGTCCTGGAGTCGATCGTGTGTTCGTGGTGAATTAATTGGGTCGAAATATTGAAACCGAGCAACAAAAATTCAAAGCGTGTGAATCCCTTGATCTAAAATTCTTATGGTATTTTTCTAGCCTTCTCCTAATCATATATAACATGTAAAAGTTATTGAAATCGAACCATGCATCATGTATTGATCGAATGAAAAATAAATAGCTTAAAACCCTAATTTTGAATAATCGAATCTAATAAATCCATGCGATTTTTCTGAGGTGTTTACTTATTTTCCTGGGTTCTATATGCTTCATATAACATGAGAAAAATGGTGTCTTGATTTGTTTGAGTCGAATTCGTGATTTATGGATTTTAGTTATAATCGGATTTTTAGGGAAAAAGGGAAATCGTGGAACTAAATTTAATACCAATCGATCTAGGGTTTTTGGTGGATGAAATCTGGAAATAAAAGTGATACAATGATGATACAATGATTTCTAAATGATTGGGATTGCTAGGGTTTGATTTTGATATGATTTTATGCAAACCGATTGATAAATAATTAGTCAAGGGGTGTTTTGTAATTATTAAAACTTGTGGGATATTTTTGTAACATTTTATGGACCTGGGAGAATATGTAAAAATTATAACATGAGGGTCTTATTTGTAATTTTGGCAAGATAATGATTTAATTTGTAAATTATAAATCGAATTGAAAATAAATAAAAATGAGGGACTAAATATGTAATTTCTGGAAACTTGGTGCTGTTTTGAGTAATAAATTATATTCAGGGGGTTATGTGAAATTTTGGTAATTTAATGGCTTAATATGTAATTGTTAATAATTAAAGGTTGAAATTGTAAATTCAAGGACTAAATATGTAATTTACCGAAAGTTTAAGGGCTGTTTGTAACATAATAATATTGAGGGTTACTTTCTGTAATTTGAAGGAATAAAAGGACTTGATGTGTAATATGAATCTTGTGAAGGTTAATTTGTAATTAATTAATTAAAAGGGTATAAATCGTAAATTATGAAAATTGAAGGCTAAATGTGTAATTCTGGAAAGTATAAGTGTTTGAATGGTAAAATGATGATAATTTTAATGTGGACCTTTAACTTTGGTAAATTTACACTTATAACCCTGAACTATGAAAAACTTGTCATAACTAACCCTGAACTTGTGTAACTTGTTAAAATGAATATTACTTCCATAATAAGCTAATTAAAGACTTGACTTGAATTATATCACTTGAATCTTGCTAAATGTGGTAACTTACTAATTATGGAAACCTGCTAAAAATAGAAAGTTACTAAAAATGGAAGTTACTTATAATGGGAAGATAACTTAACCCCTTTCGTATTTCTGTCTTCTACTCCTTTAGGTTCAAGAAGGGAGTGATCTTGATCCCTGTCAGCTACTCTTGTGTTTGTGCTTGCTATTTGAATAAGGTACAGATATTCTGCTCTTCTTGTAAAGATCCTTCGTCTCATTTCTGATTCCTGTTTCATTGTTATGTTTCTCCTTGTATTGTGAACCATAGATTTGGACCTTTGCTTTAACCTTGGTCTTGAACCTTGTCATGAACCTGAACTTGAACCTTGATACACTTGTTATGAACCATTTGACTTGAACCCTGCTATGACTCTTGACATGACTTATTGAACCCTGATAACCTGAATAATTAAGACCTTGAGTACTTGAAGGTTCATAGGATTTTACAACTACTTTTTAGATATATATGAAGAGGTTTTTGAAACATTTCTTTAAAGGACTTTTATTATGAAACTGTTCTAAGGACCATATTATTAAAACCATGTAAAAAGGATTTTCTTATAATAAACTATTATGAACCTTCCAGTATTTGACCTTTCTGATATGGACCTCCTGATAATGAACTCCTGCATTTATCTCCTGATATGAACCCTGATATGATACCTGACATTTGATACCTGAGACTTGACACCCGAGACTTGATACTTGACCTTGACCCACAGTTTGAGACTACGAGCCACCCACTAGGCATGAGGGTTTCATGTCCATGTCATTGATGCACCGGTGGCATGACTCTAGGGCAGGAGAGTGATGTCCTGTCCCGTCCCCGACCTGATTTGATTTGTTATGTAGAGGAAGACCCTGTGGCCTGCGGGGGCGCATGGATGCATCCTAGACATGTCCTGATTTGTTATATTTCCTGTTATATCCTGGTGACTGACGAGTGTGTGCGATACACGTCTTTCACACCCCTGGGAGCTCATGACTCCAACCCCTGGAGGTATCCCCTCACCCTGTTTCCTGGTATGCTGAGGTCACCCCTCCATACACCCTGATATATGTGATGTGATTTGATATGTTTTGGGCTCGTAGTGGATTTCTGTTTACCTGAAACCTTGTAACCTTATGACCTGTTACTTGACCTGACGTTTGACCTGACTTGATTTGACTTGGGTTTGTGGTGGATTACTGGTTATGTTACCCTATGACTTGATACTGGACTTGACTTGATTTCGACTTGGGCTGGTGGTGGGTTCTGGTTTCATTTGCACCTACCATTGTAACCATTCTTAATTCCTGGTATGTCTGCATAACTCTTGTATTCCTGTTTCCTGACTCTTGTTACTCCTGGTATTATTTCATTTACTTTATTATCCCGTTATTACTGCTTTGTTCCCGTTATATCTGTTCACTGAGCTCTCGTAGCTCAGCCGCATTTCTTTTCCTGCGGCAGGTACATTTAAGCTAGGAGCTGGGTTTTAGCTTGGGATGAGAGCAACTTGTGTGAAGTTTAGACCTTGTCTTTCTAGTGTGACCTTTTGGATGTTATTTCTGTTATGCCATTGTTTGGGCAATTGGATTCTGTTTTGTACCTCGTTATTCCTGTCTTGCACTCGATATAAGTCGTGTTGACTTATTTTACTTGGATTTTTAATGTTAAAGCTTCCGCTATTTTTTATTTCTTGAATGCTTGTATCTGATATGAAACCATGTATTTGTGACATCTTTGCCCTTGTCGGGTTGGGGTGTTACAAACGGGTTCAACCTGGAGATATGTACTTGATAATACTGTAAAAATTCTAAGATTAGTGGATGAATAGGAATCCTAAAGTTGGATTCCATAAAAGCATGAACATACAACCCAACATATCCAGCAGGGGCATCAAAGATATTTTGGTTTTTGTTTGGTAGCATAATTTTAACTTCTTTGGGCATAGGGTATTTTCTTAGAAACTCTATTAAAGCCTGTTCTGATAAGGTACATTTTTGCTGCCTGATAATCCTTTTCGCTGCCATACTCATCTTGTATTTGTAACAATGAGAACGAAGAGGGATAATTACCTTAAATCTCTGAAGAAGCACAAAGCACAGTACTGTGTATGTGTAGTTTGGGCGAAAAGAAAAAGTATGATCAGGTAGGGACTAGAAAGAGTTTATGCATATCTATTGACAATTTACCCTAACCATCCACGTGTACTCATAGTTTGAGACTTTGAGTAGTATACGGATTTCAAACCATTTTTCAATTTTGAAAAGAAGTTTGGAGTTACCGATATAATAGCTGCTGCAGCCTAGGGTGTAGTAGTTGGAGAATTATTAGCCGCATTTATTGCGCATAATTTGTTTAAACACTTATCTTTATCTCGTCCAAACTTGTGGTAGATGGGATAGAGTGTAGCAGGTTTTTTGAGTCGAATGCAATTTATACTCGTACATATATATCACTTTCGACTGGGGGGCTTGATGATGTACCCTCCTAACGGGTCGAAGGACTCCCCTTCGAGCCTGTAGAAAGCCCTCCCTTCGGAGGCCCAGGTTAACCTTCTAATACGTTTCATTGGCGTAAAACCATTCGCCTGCGAATGGTTACCATGTGGGAATCCGCCAATCGAAGCCCTAAGCCCTTCGGGGTATTCCGGACGAAGGGACTAACACGAAGGATCACCCAGACCTGGGCAAACCCACGTCTCCTCTATCCTTTGGCTTCCCGCCAAAACAGAGATCGTGGGCTACAAAGCCCTAGCGGTTACCACTTTCCATGGGACGCCCCCATGATCTCCGAACTATGTGCAACCGCCCACTATGTCCTATTTCTCCCCTATAAATAGCATAGTCGGGCCAAGAACAATGTAAGTAAATTCGAGTTAATCCACAAGTTAACTTTACTCTCTAAATTTACGACCTACATTACCATCACACATACTTACTCGCACGCCGGAGGTGGTTCGCAGGGTCCAACCCCTGCGCAATCACTTAACGTAGTGTCTTTGTATTTCTTATTTTCAGGTTAAGAACAAGCTTGGCTCAATCTCAACACCCCATTATTCCTTTGATCACCATCGAAGGCTTGGTTGACGAATATTTGTTCAATCACTAGGCTTAACCAATAAGCCAAATAACACCCAGATCAGCTTATCACATCAGCTTATCACCTCAGCTTATTTTGACCACTTGTTGACTTTCTGTTGACTTTTGACTAATTTTTTGACTTTTGAAATTAATCAGGATTCAGTAACAATAAACTAACAATAAGGTGTCACAAACTTCTGTTAGCTTATTTAAACTGAAAAGAGAGGGTTTTGGAAATTAAACAACAACAAAATTTAAATTACTGAATTAGATCGAATTCGAATTACACTGAAAAGAAGAACAAGGCTTTTTTTTGAAGTTAAACTGAAATTGAAAATTACACTTGACTGAAATTAAGGTTACAATAAAACTTAACTAAACTTAATTTAAAAACTACACTATGAAATTTTTGGTCTAAGACATTGACAATATTTCTCTGTGTCTTCTTCTTCTTTAAATAACACTCCAAAAGCTTCTTCTCTCTCTTCTCAACATTTCCCAATCGTTGGATTAGCATAAATCAATCTCATTCGTTGAATTGCATTTTGGCGGGAAACCAGGGGATAGTGGGATTTGGCTTATCTGAGCACGTGAAGCTTGGTACTTGATTATCTAGGGGGAGGGAGGCGTGTAGCAGGGGAGAAAGCATGGGGGGACATGATGGTCTGATTTTGGGGAATGGAGAAAGTGGTTTTCTGGTTTTGGGGGGCTAGGGTGGTTTTGGGGAGAAGATATTGACCGAAGTCAAAATGGGATTTAACTAAAAATACGGGGTTGGGTTTTTCTTGTTTGGGCTTTGGGTTTGTGATGGGCTAAGGGGTTTAATGGGTTGGGTTGGTTTAGTTTAGCTGGGTTTAATTTAGGGGTAAAGGGTTATTGGATTTATTAGTTTAGGGATTAAGTTAAATGTTAGGTACCAAATATGTAAAATCTGAAAGTTGAGGGACCTTTTATGCCAACTTCTGAAAATATGTCCAAGGACCAATATTGACCCTTTTGATATTTCTGAGGGTTGACTTTGACAATTTGAGCATAATCCCGGTCCAAACTCGTAATTCCCTTTCCCGGCTTCAGCTTTTCACGATTTTCCAATCCTGTGCTCGATTTTGTCTGTTTTCGCCCTGTTTTCGATCCTTTTGTACCTGAAACACATAAAAACACAAACCAAGGATATTTTCAATAATATATGGTGTATTTGGCCGTTTTCAGTATTTTTATGGTCTAAAATGGGCATAAAATGATGAGTATTTACACACTCATCACGGGTCAAGGCCTTGGAGGCCGAACTGAATGGGGTCAAGGATAAACTGAGTGTGGAAGAGAGGGAGAATTCTGAACTCCATCAAGAAAGGAAAGACCTGGCCGTCAAGCTGGGCCAAACGGAAATGGAGCGGTTCAAAGTGGTAAAAGATTTCATTCCGGAGATGGTTCTTCGGATTCTGAACAGTCATGAATATAAACAACATTTGGCCGCTCCTTTCAGTTTGTCTTCCCAATCCGGGTTTATAGATGGTGTCACTTTGGACCGTTCGCCGAAGGATGTGGCTAGGGTTCTGGCGGATGTAGATGACTTGGATATGGAAGCTGAGGCCAAGTTCCAACCTTTGTATGATGGGTTATTCACTGCGGAGTATCCCTATGTCCAGAAGGTAAGCAACGCCTGCTATAAGCCTCTTGCAGAAATAATGAACATGTTCCCTGACCCCGCTCCGTCCATACCCGTAACCGCTACTGCAAAGGTTATCGCCGGATCGACTTCCGAGGCTCCTATGGCCGAAGGGCCTTCTGTTGATGGTTCAGTCGCTGAAGAGAACGCCTCTGCTCCTTAAGCAAGTTGTTTGTTTGTGATATCTGGGTATCTCCGTTTTGACTACAGATTCAAGCCACTCCGGATGTTAAGTGAAGCTTTTTTTTTTTTTTTTTTTTTTTTAAATCCTTGTTACTTTGGCAACAATCATTGGAAAATGTAAGGCCTTGGGACCGTTAGACTAGGTTTATGTATAATTACAATGGTTCGAATGGATGTAGTAACTTATGAATTGCATGAATCGTATGCTATTTTGTGTACCTTTTGACATTGTCTGTGCCAGTTGTTTTGCTAGTTACAAAATGTCTTATTTTTTTTTTCTTTTTTTTAATACGTATTATATTACATGTATGCCTGTTTGCCTGAATCGTGCGGCGACCCCTTTTTGGGTACCGTTCGGTCCTTTTGCCATAGTTGTGCGGCGACCCCTTTTTGGGTGCCGTTCGGCCTTTTTGCCATGGTTATGCGGCGACCCCTTTTTGGGTGCCGTTCGGCCTTTTTGCCATAGTTATGCGGCGACCCCTTTTTGGGTGCCGTTCGGGCTTTTTGCCATAGTTGTATGGCAACCCCAATTTGGGTATGAACCATTTTTGAACATTGACCACTAATCTCCGGAGGTCGCGAGCCTCTCGGAGGGGTCATTTTCGGCTTATGTTCAGAATGTAATAAGTATGTAGAGAAAGTTGCTCCCCTTTAACTTCGGGATAGCTGCATTTGTCATTCAAACAGTCAATCAAGTCCTTTCGGACGTTACATTAGATATATTAGTCAATATATTTACAAAAAACACTTTCTAAGGTTAACGGCATGCCATGTTCGTGGCACCTCTTTTTCCTCCATCGTCTCCAATTTGTATGATCCGGTCTGGTACGCTTCCACGACCCGGTACGGTCCCTCCCAATTGGGACCTAACTTTCCTTGATTTTCGACCCTGCTCGCCTCGTTCCTTCGGTACACAAAATCGCCTACCTTTGATTGTGAAGGTATTTTCATTTCTTATGTTAGTCACAGTAGAAACAAGTTATAATTGGAATGAAATAACTATGCATTGTAACGATATTTCATTTTAAGAGAGTTGTTTGAGTTTTCGCACTTACCTTGAACGACTCGGCTCGAACCCTTCGGTTATAATATTGTTCTATCTTCTTCTTGTATTTCGCCTCCCGGATCGCAGCCATCTCCCTTCGCTCCTGCAGTAAGTCGAGGTTTAGGCAGATTCCCTCTTCGTTTTCCTTTTCTTCTGTTACCATAGTCTGAAAGGTTGGCATTCCTATTTCCGCCGGGATGACCGCTTCACTTCCGTACGTAAGGCTGAATGGTGTTTCTCCATTGCTTGTCTTCAGAGAAGTACGGTGTGCCCACAAGATATTCGGCAACTCGTCTACCCATCCGGCTCTCTCCCGGCTGAGTCTTGATTTAAAGCCCTTCATAAGACTCTTGTTTGCCCTTTCAACTAACCCATTAGCTTGAGGATGGGCCACAACAGTGTTTATCTGGGTTATTCAACCTCTCGCACCAGCTTTTGAAAGGATCGTGAATGAAGTTGCTCCCGTTGTCCGTGACGATTACCCTTGGTAATCTGAACCTGCATACTATGTTCTCCCAGACAAACTTCTTGACTTCTTTCCCGGTCGTTCGGACCAACGGCTTAGCCTCCATCCATTTAGTGAAATAGTCGATTGCCACAATAACAAACTTGATTTTCCTCTGAGCTTCTGGTAGAGGTCCTAACACGTCCATGCCCCATTGGTAGAAGGGCCATGGGGCCATGATTGAAGTCATCACGGTTTTTGGGAGTCTCGGAACGGGTGCATGTATTTGACAAGAATCACATTTCTGAATTACTTCTATGGTATCCCGGTGCATGGTCGGCCAGTAGTACCCTTGCCGCATTAGCTTTAACACAACGGATCGTGGCCCGGAGTGCATCCCACATGCTCCCTCGTGCACTTCTCGGATGATGTAATTAGCCTGGAGTGGTCCGACACACCTTAACATTGGGCCTAAGTAAGATTTTTTGAAAAGCACACCGTTCAATAGAGTGTACTGGTTTATCTTCATTCGGAGAGCCCGAGCCTCGTTTGGATCTTCCGGCCAAATGCCTTCCTGTTTACACCGAATGATTGGGTTCATCCAGTTTTCTTCTTCTTCTTCTACGATGGCGTTGACCACTTCCTCTTCCGTTGATGGTTTCTCTAAGAGTTCTACCAAGATTTCTTTCGTCAGACGATCAAATGCCACGGATGCCAGCTTACTAAGTATATCTGCCTTCTGATTCTGTGCTCTCGGAATGTTCCAGATTTTAAACTGGTCAAAGCATGCAATATATTCTTTGGCCTTGGCAAGGTATAGTATCATACTGTCTTTGTACGCTACGAAGTCCCCATTAATCTGGCTTGCCACCAAATTAGAATCCACCCTGACTTCTAACACTTGCACCTTCATCTTCCGGGCGATTCTTAGACCTGCTAGTAAGGCTTCGTACTCCGCCTCATTGTTGGTGCTTTTAAAATTTAGCCAAATGGCATAAGTGTACTCAGTTTGGTCCGGACTGATTAATACCAAACCTGCCCCGGCGCCGGATTTACTAGACGCTCCGTCGATGTATAACACCCATTGCACCTGGTCGGAAATGTTACATATCTCCTTGCCCCCTTCTTCCAAAACCTGGTTGGATGCGATCAGTGGTATTTCCGCTATGAAGTCTGCCAGGACCTGCCCCTTAACCGCATTTCGGGGTACGTACGTGATGTTGTAAGCTCCTAGCTCCACGGTATACTTGGCTAGTCTCCCGGATGCTTCCGCCTTGTTCAGTATCTGCTTGATGGGTTGGTCAGTGATGACTTTTATCGGATGAGCCTCAAAATATCTCCTAATCCTTCTTGACAGGTGTAGCAGGGCCAAAGCTAATTTTTCAACCGAGGCATAATTCTTTTCGGCCTCATGTAGCGTTCGGCTGACATAATGCACTGGGATTTGCCTTCCTTCTCTTTCGACCAAAAGTACACCACTCATTGCTTCCTTTGACGCTGCAAGGTATACATACAAGTCTTCCTTTGGTTTTCGGGTTGTAAGGTAAGGAAGTTTGAGGATCATCTTTTTCATCTCTTGGAAGGCCAATTCGGCTCGTTCTGTCCAACGGTACTCATCTTGATTCTCTTTCGTGATATTATTCAATATATCGAAAAACGAAAGTGCTATTTCTGCCGACCTGGACAAGAAACGGTTTAGAGCTGCTAACTTGCCGCTTAGACTTTGCATTTCTTTGAGCGACTTTAGAGATTGCATATCTGCAATGGCCCTAGTTTTCTTCGAATTTGCTCTAATTCCTTCGGATGTCACCATGTATCCAAGAAACTTTCCTTCTTCCACGCCGAAGGAACATTTCTTAGGATTCAACTTCATATTGATCCTTCGGAGATTGTCGAACGTCTCAGCTATGTCGGCCAACAACTCTTTCTCGGTCTTGCTCTTTATCACCATGTCGTCCACATATGCCTCAAGATTTCTTCCTATTTGTGACCGAAAGGCTGAATCTACCAACCGTTGATACGTGGCTCCCGCGTTCTTTAATCCGAACGGCATTTTGGTATAACAATACGTTCCATGTTCGGTATAGAAAGTTGTTTTCTCTTCATCATCCTTCGCCATTTGCACCTGATGGTATCCCTTATAAGCATCCAAGAAACACTTATACCGGAATCCTATGACCGATTCTATCTTCCAATCAATTTCTGGTAACGGGTAATAATCCTTTCGACAAGATGAGTTGAGATTCTTGAAGTCGATACACATCCTCCAACTACCATCGGATTTCTTTACTAACACCGGGTTGGAAATCCATGTAGGGTATCGCACCGCCCGAACTATCCCGGCTTTCACCCACTCTTCCACCTCCTTGGCTATGGCTTGGTTCTTTTCAGCCGAGAAGGTTCTTTTCTTTTGCGCCACCGGTCGGTCCTGGACATTCACGTTCAACATGTGTTCTGTAATTCGTCGGGGTATTCCCGTCATATCCGCAGGCTCCCAGGCGAATACATCTTGACTGTTTTTGAGTAGCATGATCAACTGCCTTCGGCATTCCAAGGAGAAATTCCCTCCGATGGTTACCAGTTGATCTGGGTATGGTGGATGTACCATTACTTCCTCCGTTTTCCCAGCCGATTCCCCTGTTACTTCGGCATCCTGAGGTTCATTCTTTGCCTCTCTTTCGACCATCTGTTTTTCCTCCAATTTACGGCATTCTGATATTATGACTGACCGAGTGACCAACGTTGCTATGCCCCTCGGAGCGGGGAATTTCATCATCGAGTGAATAGTTGACAGGATTGCTCGTAGCTTCTTTAGCCCGGAGCGCCCTAATATGATATTGTAAGGGGAGGGAGATCTTATCACAGCGAACTTCATCATAGTTTTATGGAACAAACCTTGACTTCCGAAACAAACTTCCAGTTCCACTTTTCCCAACGGCTTAATGGACTCCCCTATGAATCCTATCAAAGGCGTATTGGTTTCTTTCAGTCGGGCCTTGATGGAGGGGCATAAGTGCTCAAAATAATGTTCATACATTACTTCCACCGAAGCGCCTTGGTCCACATAGACCCTTCGTATTGTATAGCCTTCCACCTCGGCCTCAACTATCAAAGGCTCGTCCGACACATCCCCCGGAAGGATGGGCGGGAAACTGATCGGGGCATTCATCCAATCCTCTTCTGTGTCTGCCATTTTCCGTTTTCCTGCGGCCACTGGACTCCGGGTCATGTTAGGAATTTTATAATTTATATAATAGTTCATTGCTGCTGTTAGTATAAGGTGGTTCCTGCTGGTAGTATTTGATGAGGCGAAAAGTGTACCGCTTTTAAGGGGTCATTTAAGCCCGAAATCGTATTTATTTGATCAAATATTGCCCTAAATCGTTCCTTTTGTCATTTTAGGTACTTTTGAGGAGAAATCTGGAAAAGGAGGCATTTTGGACGTTTTTGGAGCATAAAAGTGAAGAAAACGGCAAAGTCTCAAAATTGTGCTGAAAGTCACCTTTGACGGCGTCAACATTAACTCCAGACGGCGTCATGCCTTGGCAAGAAAAGTTGGATGTGAAATTTACTCATGACGGGCCAGTGAGTTTGCATGAGAATTCTGACGGCGTCACGCTTTAACTAAATCAAGGGCGTCACGGCTTAAATCATAAGGGGACGGCGTCACGTTATAGGTCCGACGGCGTCAAGCCTTGATAAGCCAGAATGGATTTTTGAAGAGCTAAAGAGGGACGGCGTCAAGATGGTCATCCGGGAACCCTAAAAGCGGCGAGGTGACGGCGTCACAATGCATAAGGTGACGCCGTCAGATGTCAAAGTCTATATATAGTTTTCTAATTTTTTGTCATGAAGGGAGAGCTTAGTGTGTGGAATTTTGGGATAAAACCCTAAGACGATTTTAGCTACTTTTTCAGGGCTTCTTGCCTTGAGATCTTCCATGTTTCATTGAAAGATAAGTTATCAATTAATCATTCAATATGTCTATGTGTTGTTTGATTCTATCTTATGCTTGTCTTTTGTTTAACATGTTAGGCTAATTTTATCTTGTGTTTGCTTAGATCTAATGAAACCTAGCTATTGATTATTGGTTGTTAGTGTGTTGTTAGTTGTATTGGATGATTGTTTATCTATGTTAGGCTTAAGAAAACTGGCTAACTTCCTATTCGGTAACTTGCTTGAACGTCTTAAGAAACATGAACCAAACGCGTACTAAAGGTTTTTATGGTTGTATTTAATGCACAAGCGAATTCTAGTGATCCCATGTTAGGAGCTTCCTAGCCGGCTCGACATAGGAGTGAAGTAGGAGCTTGTAGAGTTTGGGGAAGTAAGTACGCCACCCCACGAATGGTATTAAGGAATACACCCGTCATCCACGCGACTAATACACACTAATTAACCGGTAAAAGATAGTTAGGGAGTAAGGAAATCTAAGTAAACACATTTCTCTACACATAAGTTTCTCACCACTTTTCATTTTTGTTATTTTATTTTATTTGCATTTGTAGTAATTTGGGTTAGTTGACTAGCAACTAATTCCGCCCACTCCTTCAAAACCCGAGATTTTACTTGCTTTCATAAAATTATAAAAACATAAAAAGAATCTTCCTCAACCCTTAGACCTAATTAGAGTAGCCTTTCACACCTAACGAACACTATTCCCTGTGGAGAACGATCAATCCCCCGTACTTACCACTACACTATACTACATCGGTCAGGTACACTGCCTGGTGGGGTTGTAAGCCTCTTGAGATCCCTCGAGAGGTAAAACCTGTTGTAAGGTTGCAAAACCCACGCATCAAGTTTTTGGCGCCGCTGCCGGGGAATAGTTATTGTTTAGGTTGAATTTTTATTTCTATTAGGTCTACTCACTAGATTCCTTTCTAGTGAGATTTTTATTTTATTTTTCTAGGTTTTCTTTAGTCTATCTTATTTCTTTGTGTGTTTGTTTGTAATTTCCATTGACTCTTCCGTTCACCATTATGGAGAACGCGAATCCACCATACTACCAACCACGTAATTCACCCACTCCATATGACATCTTGATGTTTAAACAACATAAAGATGAACCTCTCTATGATGCATGGACTCGTTTTAAATATTTACTCCAAAAAGTCCCTCATCATAACTTCGATTTTTGGTCCCTAACTCAATTCTTTTACAATCATGTCGACCGACAAGCCCAAAGGTACATTTACCATATTGCCGGCAGGGATATTAGGGAATTAAGTGCTGAGAAAGCATGGGAAGCTATTGAAGAGTGTGCCCAATATTATTATATAGTAGACAACCCAACAAACGTTAGTACAAGTCAATTGACCACAAAATTCGAGGATCATGAAACAAGTTTGTTTGGGGATGAATATGTTAGTGTTGAGATACCTAAGTGGTTGTCATGTAATGCCATAGTACAAAACAAACACATAGGTGACCTTGATGTGATGGAGGATTTAGCCAAACATGATCACATTGATCAAAAAGACCTAGGTTTTATGATCGATGATGATGAATCTCAAGAAACACATGATGAATCTTTTGGGCAATTTGAATATAGCAGTCATAACATTGAGGATGATCCTTATGATTCGGATATAGAAGTTAAGATGCCTAGAGAAGCACTTGAGATACTTGGGAAAATGTTAGGGTTAGATCCTACTAAAACACATGATGAGGATATAGGTGATCTTGACATAAGAAATGATGAGGTAAGTAACATAAGCTCACCAAGTACCCCACAAGTCCTACCATCATTTGAGGCATACACACCACCCATGACTTACCCGGAAGAAGTAGAAGAGACTATAGGAACCCCAATAGAGGTAGAGCCCTTGGACCAAACAAAACTAGAAGAAATAGGTTTGAATACTTGTAGTCATAACCTTTCTTTTAGTTCTATGGAAGTTCCTAGTTTTGATGAACCGGAGCCTCAACCAAAACCGTTACCTAATCTTCCATCCTTAAATGTGAACTTAGGAATTGAATTAGGTCCCGATCCACCCATCAAACCATGTAGTCCGGGTAATCTTAAGTTTAAGTAGTAGAACATTAAGCCTTGTAGTGAGGAAGCTAATATAGGAGTGAACCATGACCTTATATACTTACATCACCCATTCATGATAGATCACAAGAAACACTATGGGTTTAAACCGGGTTTATTAGGTCAAGATGGATTCCCAACTAGGAGTCTCTCGAAGTTGATAGAAGATGATCCCTTTTTAGGAGGAAACTCAAAATCACCCATTGACCAAAGTGAACTAGGCAAGGTTATGATGAAAGGAGCACACCCCTTTGAGCATATAATTCATCCACCACTCTTTCCTCACGTGGCATACTCCTACCGAGCTGGTGTGTATCGCTACTATCACCCGCACTTAATCCTAAGTGTAGGGAAAACCTCTCCTTTATCCATTAAATAAGGGTAGAGTCAGGCTCGTGACTCGAACAAAAACAAGCGCTCTTGGGAGGCAGCCCATGGTTTATTTGCTTTGTGTGTTTATTTATTTGTTTGTTTGATTTTATTTTCCGTATGTGTGTTTAATTTTTATTCTTATTGATTCATGTTCAAGACTAAAATTGTGAAAATGCTTTATGTTGTTTTTAACTTCGTCTTAACTACATATAAAGGTATTTTGCAAAAGATAAGTGTAAGGGAAATCTAAATCGGTTTATTAGAACACGAATTAACATGAATCGTAATAATAATAAATTAACATACATATTCGTGTTTGTTTGAGTCAAATGCTTGTATCGAGTCATAATGATGTTTTGCAGGATTTCCAGGAAGTAAGGTAAAGGTTTTTCCAGAAATTTTCCGGAAACTTAAAATGAGAATTTTTGTCAGGTCATTTCTGACGGCGTCAGGGTTTATAACCTGACGGCGTCAGATTTAATTTCCAGAAATTTTTGAAAGTTTTGTTTTTTAAAAAGTTTTTATTAAAATCTCCAACTTATAATCTCCAGGAATCTGCAAAATTATCATTCCACAAGCATTATATCCTTATATATAGATTTTATCCCGCCGATGTTATGCAGGTTTTCGTGTTTGTTTTCTCAGGTTCAACAGGTTATTTTGGACAAGGAAATGTTTTGAATCAAGCTTATGGCGATGCATTAGTCATGGAGCTTCAACATTCTCTTTGGAGGAAGATTTAACCGTGTAATTTCATTATCCAACGAGCGAATCAGGGGAGTATTTGATTTCATTCTTTTACTTTATGCTTTTACATTTGTCATTTGAACATTGGGGACAATGTTCATCTTAAGTGTAAGGGGAGGGTAAAAGTACGATTTTAGAGAATACAATTGCGCTTGATTTTTGTTTGTTTAATAGTAGATGTGTAATAAAACTGAGAGAAATACTTGTTAAGGTAATTTTAGTGCCAAATTTAAAATTTTTTACAACATATAGGAGTGAAACTTTGATCTTAATGAGCGTCTCACGGATAGGAGTTATATGACTAGCACAAAAACCGTACCACTAAAAAATTTTCCACCCCCAAATATGTGAGGTTCACCCCTAGAATTGGTAGGAAAAGCATTTATGCTATGATGTGTGTACCGGTAGCACTTAGATTCTAGAACTTGCGTTAGGACCATTCCGAGGCCACAAGTGAGACTACATTCGTGTAGTTAGATTTACTACATGATAAGAGGCATTAGGATTAACCCATGTTTTACACCTGTGTTTTTGTTATAATTACATTGGCTACATTGGTCAAGTAATTCTCCCACACCCTTTGCGTTGTACTCATTTTTAGTACACGATACCCCTAGTACACCCCTCAGAGCCTATCTTTTCGTTTCAACCTTTAAGCATTTTACTTAAAGGAAGAATTTGTTACACCCCACTAAAATGTACACCCAAATCGCCTTAGCCTACCTTGTATGCACTCATTTTTAGTGCATTATTGTTACAACATTTGTTTAAACCCAAGTTAATTATCTAGTTGATTACATGGTTGCTAAGTCGAGTCATATCCTTGTACATATTGTTTTGGGACGATTGGGACTCATGGGTAAAGTACTAGTGTAATGGAGTAATGGGGAAGAACATCATTTATTACCCCCATATGTGCTAAATGTTTTAAAAGTACTCCAAGTTTTTCAATTATCTTAATTCGAGTCATTAGAATAGTTATTTGTAAAGTTATGTAAAAGTTCAAGTGTAAGGGGATGCAACGCCCCTATGATGTATTATTTTGGATGGTAGGGCAAGAGTGTATGCAAAAAAAAAAAAAAAAAAAAAAAAAAAAAAAAAAAAAAAAAATCAAGAAAAATACAAAAAAAAATGAGAAAAAGAAAAGTAGAAAAAAAACATACGGACTACCATCCCGTTTCATTTTATGTTTATTTTATGTTTATGTTTTGTTATTTTCTTTCATTAGCTTAAGATCGAGTCTAGTCTTGGCTTAGCAACGTTGTATAGTACATGTAATTGATCAAGATTTTTAACTCGCCACCAGTAAAATATCCTTTATCCAACCAAACCGTGTTTTCCTTTTCCCTACACCTAACGTTATAACCCATTTAAAAGCCCTCTTTGATAGTTTATCTTAGGTGCTTACGCCTAGTGGAGGAGGTTTTCGATCCTTTCCCAAGCCTATGGTAATCTATTTGCTATGACAGGTAGTGAGAGATATTTTCCGTTTTCATTTATGAGATTTATTTTGATGACACTTGAGAGATGTGAGTATCTAAACACTACTTGTGAGGTGCTAGTATATAATCTCCGTGCTTATTATGATTGAAGTGGAACGATTATTTGTTGTAATTACTTTTATGTTTGCATTAAATGACCCCTAACTTGTATTTTGATTAGAATAAAAGCGCATTTGCTTGAGGACAAGCAAATCTCAAGTGTAAGGGTATTTGATGAGGCGAAAAGTGTACCGCTTTTAAGGGGTCATTTAAGCCCGAAATCGTATTTATTTGATCAAATATTGCCCTAAATCGTTCCTTTTGTCATTTTAGGTACTTTTGAGGAGAAATCTGGAAAAGGAGGCATTTTGGACGTTTTTGGAGCATAAAAGTGAAGAAAACGGCAAAGTCTCAAAATTGTGCTGAAAGTCACCTTTGACGGCGTCAACATTAACTCCAGACGGCGTCATGCCTTGGCAAGAAAAGTTGGATGTGAAATTTACTCATGACGGGCCAGTGAGTTTGCATGAGAATTCTGACGGCGTCACGCTTTAACTAAATCAAGGGCGTCACGGCTTAAATCATAAGGGGACGGCGTCACGTTATAGGTCCGACGGCGTCAAGCCTTGATAAGCCAGAATGGATTTTTGAAGAGCTAAAGAGGGACGGCGTCAAGATGGTCATCCGGGAACCCTAAAAGCGGCGAGGTGACGGCGTCACAATGCATAAGGTGACGCCGTCAGATGTCAAAGTCTATATATAGTTTTCTAATTTTTTGTCATGAAGGGAGAGCTTAGTGTGTGGAATTTTGGGATAAAACCCTAAGACGATTTTAGCTACTTTTTCAGGGCTTCTTGCCTTGAGATCTTCCATGTTTCATTGAAAGATAAGTTATCAATTAATCATTCAATATGTCTATGTGTTGTTTGATTCTATCTTATGCTTGTCTTTTGTTTAACATGTTAGGCTAATTTTATCTTGTGTTTGCTTAGATCTAATGAAACCTAGCTATTGATTATTGGTTGTTAGTGTGTTGTTAGTTGTATTGGATGATTGTTTATCTATGTTAGGCTTAAGAAAACTGGCTAACTTCCTATTCGGTAACTTGCTTGAACGTCTTAAGAAACATGAACCAAACGCGTACTAAAGGTTTTTATGGTTGTATTTAATGCACAAGCGAATTCTAGTGATCCCATGTTAGGAGCTTCCTAGCCGGCTCGACATAGGAGTGAAGTAGGAGCTTGTAGAGTTTGGGGAAGTAAGTACGCCACCCCACGAATGGTATTAAGGAATACACCCGTCATCCACGCGACTAATACACACTAATTAACCGGTAAAAGATAGTTAGGGAGTAAGGAAATCTAAGTAAACACATTTCTCTACACATAAGTTTCTCACCACTTTTCATTTTTGTTATTTTATTTGCATTTGTAGTAATTTGGGTTAGTTGACTAGCAACTAATTCCGCCCACTCCTTCAAAACCCGAGATTTTACTTGCTTTCATAAAATTATAAAAACATAAAAAGAATCTTCCTCAACCCTTAGACCTAATTAGAGTAGCCTTTCACACCTAACGAACACTATTCCCTGTGGAGAACGATCAATCCCCCGTACTTACCACTACACTATACTACATCGGTCAGGTACACTGCCTGGTGGGGTTGTAAGCCTCTTGAGATCCCTCGAGAGGTAAAACCTGTTGTAAGGTTGCAAAACCCACGCATCAGTATTAGTTGCTGCTGATCATGGTTCCTGCTGGTAGCTTTGATTCGTTTCTGCTGGCAGTGTTCATTGCTGCTGGTCATAGCGTACTTTTAGTATGTTTGTTAGATTTATTCTAGGAAGAGATTTGTGTATATCTCTTTACACGGTTTGTTATGAGCTGTATTAGGGTTTCTTAGTCTATAAAAGAAACATGCAGCTAGGGTTTATGAACGACATTGAAAAACATTATTCATTAGAAAATAAAAGATCCATAGAGGATCAACGATTATTGTTAGGAATTTTATAATTTATATAATAGTTCATTGCTGCTGTTAGTATAAGGTGGTTCCTGCTGGTAGTATTAGGTGCTGCTGATCATGGTTCCTGCTGGTAGCTTTGATTCGTTTCTGCTGGCAGTGTTCATTGCTGCTGGTCATAGCGTATTTTTAGTATGTTTGTTGGATTTATTCTAGGAAGAGATTTGTGTATATCTCTTTACACGGTTTGTTATGAGCTGTATTAGGGTTTCTTAGTCTATAAAAGAAACATGCAGCTAGGGTTTATGAACGACATTGAAAAACATTATTCATTAGAAAATAAAAGATCCATAGAGGATCAACGATTATTAGTTATTCGTTCTTCTTTAACTCTTGTGTTTAGTTTCCGCATAAGCACAAGTTTATCATACAGAGATTCTCAAAGTAGTTTGCTTGTGTTTACATAAGTTTTCTACGAGTTCTACCAAGCTCATAAGATCTATCAAGGTGCACGATCCTACAGGTCATATTAATGATCTTTCCTTTACTTGCATGGTTATCTCTTGTTTGTGGTGTAGGACCAGCCATTCTGAACTTCAGGTAGATCGAGTAGTTGGTCCCACGGATGGCGCCAATTTGTTGAAGTAAGTTTCCGTAAGCACTTCAGACAAATAAACTAGGTCTTTCGAACGAATTATGTGAAGGTTCTCCCGAAAGACCGGTGTGTCGATCTCTTCGGCTTCTGAAGGTCCTCCGGATAGCTGCACACAGAAAAACACGCGTTAGGGTCGCCCCGGGTGTTATCCCACGACCAAGCTCCGGCGTGAGAATGAGTATTGGGTAATCCGAAAGACTTTAAACAGTAATTGAGAGTAAATGTGGATGGTAAAAGTCGGTTGAGAGTAGTAAATGAGCTGGGTATTTATACTACCCAGCCTTGGTACCTGAAATGGCGGCGCCGGGTTTTCCGGGTATGTGTCGCAGACACAATCTCGTAAATCCTGGGGTGGCGGCGGCGGTGTCTGCTGCTGCCATCTGTCCAAAAGGTGATGCCACTTGTCCACTTGTTGAGGTTATCCCAGCCGGATGAGTTAGGTGCTTTTCGGTCTTTATCCGGATGACTCTATATCGTCCGGACGGCCGGACAAGATAGACCGTTCGGACACATACGCCAACAGTAAACAAAGGATATCATACTTAAATTATTCCACATGAAGCCCAACAAATGAATGAGATAACCCGGTCTAGTTAGAAACTCAAATCCAATCCAACACACAAATAATATAACCGGTTTTACCCTGACCCTACACATACCACCTCTCTCATATTTTCCCTCTCACCAAAGTAACTCATCTAGATCTTATCACACACCCATCAACACAAAGCCTTCATCTCATCTCCTCCCATCATCAATCCTAATCAAGATAGCATTTTTATGGCTTCAAGATCCTTTAGAGGGTCTCGGGTAGGTTTCTTCATGTTGTGTTTCGATTGGAAGCTAGTTTTTAAAGAGTTGACCAAATACACCATGAGTCTGATGTGGGGGTGAAGATAAGAAGTAGTGAACTAAATGGGCAACGTTGTTTATAAAAAATAAGCGCTTTGGTTAGGGGTGTTGCTGCCACCATTTCCAATCAGGATATAACCTTACATTTTTTTTTTTATTTATTTTTTTATTTATTTTTTTATTTTTTTTTATTTTATTTTTTTATTATTATTATTTGTGATTTTCGGTTTGGTGTGTGCCTGGACTATGCTATTTATACTTCAAAGAAGAAGTTAATACTTGGAATGTTGTAACTGATCAATGGATGTTTGAGTTGCGTGGAATCAATGTGCGCATATTAATGGAGATGGTTGAGTTGTCTGGAAATCAATGTGGAAGACTATCAATGCGTGAAACATTTATCATCACCACTTTACATTTATAACACGACTCAATCTTTTAGTATATAAGATACATACTAGTTTTAAAAATTAAACCCGTGCGTCTCGTGTTACACCCGGATTTCACACTAATCTTAAAAAAAAAAAAAAAAAAAAAAAAAAAAAAAAAAAAAAAAAATTTCAATAATACTAGTTAATTCAACGCGTCATAAGTTTCAACCATGAAAGTACCCAAGCAATAATAAATACTTGCTTACAATCCGGCGCAACTACTATCCAACATAAAAATAACGATAAGGGGACACGGAGTGGACCACTGGTTGCAGACGGGCTGCCCCAACCCGCTGGAGAACACCGCCGCCGACCCAAAGGGTTGCTCAAAGGGTTGAAAAAGGCTGGCTAGACAACCAGCTGCTGCTTGCTCTATTTATTTGTAATTGTATGTACTATGCAGTGTTTTAATTGGGAGGGTTGAAAAAGTGATGAATGCCTAAGAATTAAGTTGGGAAGGTTGGTTGAGAGGGTTGGAAAGGTAAAATGAGTTGGAGAGATGTTATTGGTGGAATTTGAGAGGGTTGAAAAAATTAGCTACATGACTCCTCCTCCCCTAATGCAACTACTAATTACCATATCAAATCAAATTTATACATATGTTATAATCATGTATATACATGATCTTTTAGTGTAAAAGTTAATTTAATTTAAGATTGTTACATTTAAAAAATTGAAGTATAAGTCTCATATATTTATTTTCATATCTCAATAAAACGTGCTTTAACTTGACAGACCCGTACGTATACGGATTCTTAATAGATTATACTTAATTTAATAACAATAATAATAGTAATGGTCTGTATTAGCTTATGATTATTAGCGTATAAGCCAGTTGTTTGAATTGGCTTATGTCTGTCAAATAACAAAATGTTAAATATGCTTAATGGCTTTATTCTAATCTTAAGAAATGTGCTTACTAAATCCCTAAATAAGCTCATAATTTCAAGCTTATAAGCTTACCAAAACACTTACATGAGCTTATTTACAAAAGCTGTCTAAATAAGCTTAAATATAAACCGTAAATGAGCTTATTTTGCTATTTAAGCTAACAAACTCTCAATAAGCTTAAACAAACACCCTGGTCACACTAGAAGACATACTCTTTGATATTTTAAATGAAAAAAAACAAGTAATTCAAATGACAAAAAGAAGTTGAGAGCTTATACAAGTTAAGACTCATGATCACACAATTTTGTTATATTATTACTCTAACAAAATCGGATGTCACGAACCGGTAACATAATACTTATCTCAATATACCAAAGTCCTATACACCGTTGTATATAAGCAAGCACGACTTCTTTTCTTTGCTCCATGTGGGATTGAAAACTTAAAGCCAACTTTTCACAAAAGTAATCACATACAAAAAGGTTTTCTAGAGGTGTAACCCTTTTGCTGCCATAATCAAATGTATTGCTTATTTTCTATTTACACATTGTTCTAGAGACATAATAACGCATCGTATTAATGTTCATCCCTCGTAGTTTGTTTAGTTTATCTTTAACACGGATTATTAATGGCATTGTGGGTTTCTACCCCTATTAACTTAGGAGAGCCACCCCACCATAGATCAATCATTACAAATAATCATTATCATTTATATAAAAGTAAACTCCAAAATACATCACTGTGGTTTACCCAATTTCGCACCATACATCCAAAATTTTTTTTTGCTCCTTATACATCCCTCCGTTAGTAAAAGTCAAACACAATACATCCACGAGGACGAACGGTGCAAACATTGTGTCGTTAACTTGGACACGTGGCAGTTATCTATTTTTAAGCAAGGGTAATTATGTCTTTTTAATACACTTATTCTTTTAACCCAAATCTCAGTCAACAAAACTAACAGATATATTCCATATCGACTATTCGACTTATAGATTGCTTAATATATTCCATATATGTCTTTAAAGCATTGCAAATTGCAATTGACATTTAAACAAAGATGTCAAGGTGGTCATACGCATCTAACCCATATCCAGTAGTTTTTAACTCCTTTGACTTGCTCAACACAATTTAAAGTAGTTAAGTCATATAACCAAATTCACCTATTTCTGAATACTAGCAGGGTACCCGCGCAATGCGGCGGCGGGTACCCTGTAACTAAATTTTGTGGCGAACAAATGTTTTTCATTTATATGTTTTTTCTAAACATAACAGTACGTATTTTAATTTCCGGAGAGCTATGTATTTGAAATTATTACATTTTTTTACAATAAATGTACGGAAATTCATGTCTGAACAACTTTAACTCTTTAACCAAAAACAATGTTTTTCATTCTACAATGTATGATAATTTATTTTGAGGTTATCAATGGTTTTTTCCTTGTTCACTCACAACAACTTACAAAATTCGGTCCATCAAGAAATTGAATACAAAATTAGGCCCATATTTCTAACTCTAATAAAAAGGTTATATAATACCATCTTCGAAAAAACACCAAATCACAATCACAATAAGACCCTTTAATAGTTTTCTTTCTGCTATAAATCAAACACCAAATCACAACTATCACAACAACATTCGAAAAAACAAATAAACCACACTTGTTTCTTGCTTTTCTTATCTAAACCGAACCATTAACACAACTCAGAACCTTTTGTTGGTTTCTTTTACAAAAGATAAGGTCTCGGCTAAGATCTTTGCAATAGATCTATCATTGTGGCGGTGGAGAAGGCGACGGGAAGGCAAATCACAAAAAGCCCGTGATGGTTGCGGCGGTAAGTGGTGGCAGCAACAATCGACAAAGATTTTGGCGGTGGAGAAGGTGGCGGGTGAGGCGGTTGTGGCAGTTGAGGTGATGGTGCGTGTTCTTTTGCAGATAATGAAAGAGAGAGGGGATGATTTTCGGTAGTGTGTGTTTTCAAAGCAAGAAAGAAAATGAGGTTTCTTTGTGTATTTGTGGGTAGTTATATCCTGTAGGTAGGTTAGAGTATAAATTAAAAGCAGAATTAAAAAAGTATTTATGATGACGTTTTGAAATTGGCTGTTACATCTTAAATGGGCAGAATGAATATTGGAGCTGTTACAAAGATGTAATAACTTTTATTTATGTGTGCAAGGTTTTGAATTTTTAGCAAAAGTCAAATATATTTCCATAAAAAGAAAGTCAGCTTGTCTGAATTTTTAAGCCTTCTATTAATAACATGTCCCAAATACTTTATATAAACATATTTATTATCAAATTTAATGGAAAAACGTATCTAAAGCGATTGGTGGCGATTAAAAATTCTATCGGCGACATTTAGTATTTTTCGTGAATAAAAGTAAGTAGTCTCGGGAGAGTTTATTAAAAATTGCCCCGCGAATCCTTGCACCAACCCTCCTTTTTGAAAATATATAAAACATAGGGACTATTTTGCAATTTTCGGGTTATATACCCAAACCCTAACCCTCCCACTTCACATATTTCATCTTCATCTCTCCCACCTCTCCTCTCCTTGCCGCCGACACCTGCAACCCGCCACCACCATCACATCGCCGCACCAAGAGCTACACCGCCACCACCAATACGACCCTAGCACTCTTCTCTTTCATTTGCTCCACCACACGCGCCGCCGAAACAAACCCCACCTATTTTCTTGTGTTCACCGCCACGTATACACCTCCACACCACCATTTTGCGACGTTTTGATCGAAGAAACGGTAAGAAACGCGTTTTGACGCGTGGGTTGACTCACCTCCGAGTCAACTCGGCTTATTTTGATTTTTTCGGGCTTAAACACGAAAGGGGAATAATGTTTTGATGATAAAATTTAATGGGTATCCGTGGTCTTGTTTTGGTTCGCGTGTCGACGTCGAGCCGTGAGCTCGATGCTCACGGTTTGAGCATATTTTTGGTCTTGTTGGTTATGTTCGACATTTATATGAATATAAGAGGGTTGTTACAATTTTATAAAATTGAAGACATTTAATTTTTAAGGGTGTTACAAGTTTATAGAATTGAAAATATTTAATTTCCTACGTTGTTACAAGTTTATATAATTCCTGATTTTTAGCATTTTAATTTCTTAGTAATATGGCATTGGCTGTTACATTTTAGCTTTGTGTATGTATTAAATGGGCTGTTTACAAGGTAGTAGAGATTAGTGAGCATGCTTATTGATGTTGTACATTATGCTTAAAGTATTGTAAGTCTGAAAATTCAGACCATAAATAGGAGAGAGATACATCCCTCTATTATAATTAGTTTGAAATCCTTCCAATTAAAGAAATGTTTTTGGTCTTATTTTTTTAAGACTTCCTTTTTAGGAATGGCCTAAATGCATTATAATGTAGTTAAGAAATGCTATGAACCTTCATCTTCATCACCCCCCAAATCCCCAATTTCAAACCCTAAAAAATCAAAATTACACCAAACCAATGAGTTTTTAACAAAATCTAAAACAAACCCATTTCAAATGACATGTTATTACACACAACCCATCTTTCAATTTCGATTTCCCCCAAATTTTATCAAAACCCTAATCGGAGCTAATCACACTTCGGCCTGTTTCTGTACCCGCTAAAAACCCAATTCGACCCGTTTGATTAGACTTTTGTTTGGGATTATAGAAGATAGATGGCTGCGTGATGTCAAGATAGGAAAGAGAACGTGTTTTTCTTTGATGGTTGGGTAACAAGAGAAAACACAAATCCAATTTCTTTGATAAATTTTCGAACCAAGAGGATTGTTTTTCTTTGATGGTTCGAAATTGGACCGTGTTTTTCTTTGATGAATTTTCGAACCAAGAGGATTGTTTGGATTTCTTTGATGGCTGGGTAACAAGAAATTAGAACCAAGAGGATTGTTTGGAAATCGAACCAAGAGGATTGTTTATGATTTGTGGTCTGGATCTGGATTTGTGGTTTGGATTTGTGTTTGTGTTTCGAGTCTTGGTTTAATTACTATAGTTGTTATTAACAAATATGTGTTTGTGGTTTGGATTTGTGTTTTTGATTTGTGGTCTGGATCTGGATTTGTGGTTTGGATTTGTGTTAGTGTTCTTTGGATTTGTGTTAGTGTTCTTGATTTGTTGACTGAGATTTGGGTTAAAAGAATAAGTGTATTAAAAAGACATAATTACCCTTGCTTAAAAATAGATAACTGCCACGTGTCCAAGTTAACGACACAATGTTTGCACCGTTCGTCCCCGTGGATGTATTGTGTTTGACTTTTACTAACGGAGGGATGTATAAGGAGCAAAAAAAATTTTTGGATGTATGGTGCGAAATTGGGTAAACCAGAGGGATGTATTTTGGAGTTTACTCTTTATATAATCATTCTCATTTATTATGTTTGGTCACTTGATTTTTGTCATGATTGTGTTTATTACAAATAATCATTATTATTTATTATGATTGGTCACTTGATGGTTGTAAGAAATATGAATTTAGTGTGAGATATAATTACATAAATGGTCCCTTTCGTTACGCTAAATTGCGTCTAACGTCCAAATCATTTTTTCAATTTTTTTTTCGAAATAAATTTTTTTAGAAAAATTAATTTTTTTTAGAATTTTTTTTTCCGAAATTAATTTTTTTAGAAAAATTATTTTTTTTTGAAAAAATAAATTTTTTTATCAGTTATTTTTTTTTTAAAATAATTCTTTTTCCGAAATTAATTTTTTTAGAAAAATTAATATTTTTTTTCCGAAATTAAATTTTTTAGAAAAATAATTTTTTTTTCCTAAATTTTTTTTTAGAAAAATTAATTTCTAAAAAAAAAAATAATTTTGTTCAAATTAATTTTTTTCACACCTATCAACATAGCAAGATTAAATAGTAATTAATTAGGGTGGTTAGATGTTGAATCCTTAGTGTTTGCAATGTTGGTCAAAAAGTTGGTTGAAAAACATGCTCACAAAATTTGAGGTGAAAAAAATAGGTCAAAAGCTGGTCAAATGGGGTATAAACCATAGGACCCTTATTAATATGTTTTCTTTTTGACCCATCAAAATACCAATCCGGGTATAGGCATCATTGATTCGTTGGATTACGTGAAATTGAAGACGAGGTCTGAGCTGGTTTTAAGGAGCACCAATTTACTGATATGCAGCTTGCTTAAGATGCTCATTAACCCTTTGGTCAATCTGATATTGATTTTGTTGTGGCTCGTATTGTTGATAATATATCCGAACATTTGTCTATAATGAATTTACATGTCAGATCGAATACAGATCGATGTTCTTTTTGTGCACTGTCCTTTTTGTAAAATGCTACCTTGTTCTTGTTACAAAAGAAATGGAGTCAGAAACACTTACAGGAAACTTACCATGGCATTATTTTGCCAAATTATTCGATACAATATGTCAAAAGTTCACAGCAAAAGACATAATTAATCTACCATAACAAATGTACTATTTTTTTTGCGAGCAAGAAAGGTCTCTTTTTTCGTTTCGGTTTATTCACTGATCTTAAACTTGTCCCACGAATAAACTGCCAATGATACGTTTGTAAGACAAATAATTACTTCTCATTAAAAGTCTTCACGTTTGTTTCTTACAATGACATGATCCCGATTTGATTAAGACCAAGCTAAGCTAATCAGAGGGTAATCAATCCCACCAATCAACGAAGAAAGCTAGGATTTAGAATAGCCTTCGATGAGGATCGGTAATTGTTTATAACGAGATAGTGTTTAAAGAATCAAAGAAGAAGAAGATTATCAATTCATTCATAAACGTGATATGAGTACAATTGTTGATTTACTCCGTATAAGCTAACCACCGAGACATTATTGCTATTATCGTTATTAGAGACCTTGTACTAAGAAATATGACATAAATGACCCTAAACTCGAAATAGACACATAACATACAAGCACGGTTATAAATATAACAAAATAGAACTGATACTTTAAGTGTACAAAGCAAGTTCTCTAGGAAACTGCTTTCAAGAAGACTAATTATTGGTCGGCATCCAGAGATTGGACGTTAGCGTTTGAAGGTTTAAACCCGATGTAGGGGCTCTTGAACTCCCTGGAACCATCATTGGGGGATCCATTGACTTTGGTTTTGGCACACCATTGTTAACTTGACCAGGCATTGATGGGTTAGGTTGGAAAACTTTAGAAGGCGCACCTGGTGGTGCTAACATTTTAGGCATTTAAGGATATCCTGATAATTCAACTTTAGAACTAGTAAATAAGTTACATTGGTCATGTTTATTATAGAAACTTAGGAAAGTTATTCGGATCGCAAAATTTTGTTATAGTTCTACTGAGTGTTCGGAAAACCAGGTCAAAACTCACCATGGCATTCTTTTCATTACTCGATTGTGTATAATTTTAGTGAGTGTTTGTATTAGCTTGTGATTATAAGTTAATATGCATTTCAATTGGTATATGCTCGTAAAATAACTGATAAGTTAAATAAGTCCAAGCATTCTTAAATAAGCTAGACAAACAAATCTATGGAAACTCTTTGAACAAGCTCATAAACTCAAGCTTATATGTTAAATTATAGTGTATTTTTGCTATTAAGCTAATACGCCCTAAAACACTTCAAATGAGCATATTTGTTCTATATAAGCTAAGAAGCTCTCTGAAGAAGCTTCAATTAACACCTTGAATGAGCTTATAACCTTTGCTATATCGGCTAACGAGTCCTCTATACGCTTAAACAAACACCCGTAAATGCATTAGAAGACATACTCTTCAATATTTCGAACGACAAAAATTATTTTTAATATTTTAAAACTCAAATGACAAAAGTTAAGAGCTTGTATAAGTTATTGGGTTTACCATCTGCTCTTGTTAATGGTATTTTTGTGGTTAAACATTATCATGATAGGATTGCCCAATATGTCAAACGACAAAAGTTATTTTTAATATTTTAAAATTAAAACCCAAATGACAAAAGTTAAGAGCTTGTATAAGTTATTGGGGTTGCCATCTGCCCTTGTTAATGATATTTTTGTGGTTAAACAAGATAATGATAGGATTGCCCAATGACATAACATTAATCTCAATCTATAGGCAGTGCTTATTCTAACACCCCCCCAAAAAAAAAACTTATTCACACCCCCCCCCCCCCATTTTTTTCAATTTTTTTATTATTTTTTTTATTTATTTTTTTATTTTTATAATTTTGTTTATATCAAAAAACTATAAACCTGAAAGTGCGGAACAAAAACTGACAAAAAATATAAAACTGTTAGAAATACGGAACAGAAACTGACAAAAAACTGTGATATACGATCCCAAAAAGGAATCTTTGACCAAATCTCCTATGATTTGACATCATAAGGAGGGGGGGGGGGGGGGGGGGGTTGGATAGCATAGGCCCAATCTATATACATCATATACACCATTATAAATATATCTTATAGAGCATCGGCTACGACGTCGTCCCACTGTTCCTTTCTGGCGCAGCTGGCGAAATTAGTAGTGGGCCTGCGGCCTGCGTTGGCCCAAAATACGCGGCCTTTTTTTTTTGCCTTCCCTGTTTTTGTCGCTACTTTGTTATTAAGTTGCATGGTACTTTCCTACCTAACTATTTGATCGTGTGGTGGGGGTTGTATTTCTACAGTGTCGCTTTCATTATATCCACATGTTCGGATTTCATCTTATCCGGATTTCGCAGGTTATATGCTTATCTTATACGCGTTAGGGTTTTCATTATTCCTGATTCTTTGCTTTTAGTTTTAGGGTTTTCTTTCTGTGGTTTCTGCTGTTAGGGTTTTGTTAGGGTTTTAATTATCGAGGTCATTGTCGGTTTATTTATTTTAGATTTAGGGTTATGTTGTTGTTGGGTTTTAATTATCGGGGCCATTGATTTTATGCTTTTAGATTTGGGGTTTTGTTGCATTTAACTGTCGGGTTTTGCTGATTTTATGCTTTGAGGTTTTAGATTTTGTTGCTGCTGTTAGTCGATTTAGGCCTGTATGTTTTTTGCTTGATTGATTATTTTTGCCGGGTTTTGTTGTTGTTGTTGTGTGGACTTTACATCTAGGGTTTTAACTATCGGGGTTTTGTTGTTGTTGGGTTTTAATTATCGGGACCATTAATTTTATGCTTTTAGATTTGGGGTTTTGTTGCACTTAACTGTCGGTTTTGCTGATTTTATGCTTTGAGGTTTTGGATTTTGTTGCTGTTGTTAGTCGATTTAGGCCTGTATGTTTTTGCTTGATTGATTCTTTTTGGTCTTTATATTTAAGTTTTTGTTGTTGTTATTATTTTCCTACACAGTTATTGGTCTATGGTATATGTGATTCCACTGGATCAGTTGGCTGATTGTGTTTCATTGCTTTTATTTTTAGCTTTTCATTGTTTTTTTTTTTTTTTTTTTTTTTTTTTTTTTTCCTTCATACAAATAGAATACTTTATGTCAAAAGTATTTTTGCTTTTGTACGTTATTTTCTTACCTGATAACCGAATTGTTATGTGTTTATTCTATGTGGTTTGTAAAAGTTGTTAAACTGTTTACCGTGTTCCTTTTGTAGGTTTATTTTATGTTGGAACAACAGCTATTGACAAACCTTTTCATTGTGTTGTCGATGCCTTTTATGGTGTAACATCAGTGATTGTCTTTGCAAAGGCCTATAGACTTTGTTGCACTTTGTCAGTCTGCAAGATAAGAGGCTTAAAGTTTTGTTGGTCTATGTTTTGGCGGGGCAAGCCACTAGGCTTGCAGCCATGCTGACCATATCCTCTTTTTACGATTCTTAGTAGGCTTATTCGTTGTGGCTATGATGATTACTGCCTGTTTTCTGATGCAAATGAAACAGGGTGTTAAATATTGTCTCCATAACTTGGCGAGGCAAGTACCGGATGGCATTACTATGCAACCGTTTTCTTTGCAGCCATAGTGGAGGCAAAAATGTTTTGCGCCCTATTTGGTTTAGAAATCTGAGCCTAAGAACTGCTGCATAAAGCTCGATTTATTATAAATATATCTTATAGAGCATCGGCTGCGACGCCATCCCACTGTTCCTTTCTGGCGCAGCTGGCGAAATTGGTCGTGGGCCTGCGTTGGCTCAAAAAACTTTGGCCCTTTGGCCCATTTTCCTCGGCTAGATACATTTGAATGCTACGTCGTATTGGGTGCGTTGTACTTTTTCACCTAACTTTATTATTGGACGGTTGGGATTGTGTTTCAGGTACGATACAATATATACGTGGACTTTCACTGCCATTAGAAGCTTCTGCATAGCAGTCCTCTACACACATTGTCATCGAAGTAAAAAAAAAAAAAAAAAAAAAAAAAAAATCCTGATAAAAAGAAGGGAAGGCGATTGGTGGGTGCTTTATCGTTTTTTTTATGTATGTGTTGTGGGTTTTTGTTGTGTATACGTTTTGACGCCTGTCGGTTTGAGTGTGCAGGTGAGACGCGTGTTTGCAGTTTCTGCAAAGGTATACTGAAATGGCTATGCACTTGCTTATTACATTTGTGGCCATTACTGCCTGTTTTCTGATACAAATGAATCAGGGTGTTAAATATTGTCTCCATAACTTGGCGAGGCAACTACCGGATTGCATTACTACACAACCGTGTTTCTTTGCAGCCATGGTGGAGGCAAAAGTGTTTTGCACCCTATTTGGTTTAGAAATCTGACCCTAACAACTGGTGCATAAAGCTCGATTTATTTATAAGTGTTATGTTAGCATAACAGTTATATATATATATATATATATATATATATATATATATATATATATATATATATATATATATATATATATATATATATATATATATATATATATATATATATATATATATCTTATACACCACGGCTACGACGTTTTTTTCCGTCGGTTTACTGTTGTATGAACGGTCCCAGCTCGCCGACAAAGCACTGGCCCTGTGCTAGCCCAAATCCCGCCTCTATCTTGGCGCCGTTTTCGTTGGACCTATGCAGAGTGGTCGTGCGTGGTATTGGCTAGATTGTGCTTTAGCAATGGCTGCAGCGTAGTTTCCCGCCGTCCTTAGTGCGTTCCCAGCATTGTGCTGCTTAGCGCAGCTTTAAACTGGCTATGTAAAAACACTATTGTTTGTTTCCCATGCAGCAGGGCTATGATGATAATTGCCTAATTTCTGACGCAAACAAAGTGGGTTGTTACATATTATCTCTATGACTTGCCAGGCCAAGAACCGGATGGCAATATTATGCAACCGTGTTTCTTTGTGCCCATGATGGGCCCTGTAATTGTTTGTACTGCTTTTGATTTAAAAATTTGAGCCTAAAAACTGCTGCACATATACCTGTTGAACCCATACCTTTAAAAATCGGTTTTGTTACAATTATTGTGACTGATAGTGTCGCAGAACGCCGTCGAAGCCATCGCTCTATAAGATATATTCCTGCTATACTATGGTGCATTGTTATAACTCATGTTGGTTACGTTCGTTAGTTGCAACGGAAGTTGTGCTCATAGCTAATGGAAGCTAGAAAGGAACAGTGGGACGACGTCGTAGCCGCTGCTCTATAAGATATATATATATATATATATATATATATATATATAATATATATATATATATATATATATATATATATATATATATATATATATATATATATATATATATATAATATTGCATGCTTGCGAATATTCACATGAACTGGCTTGTCAATTAGTGTCTCCATAACTTGGCAACCCACGTACCGGATGACATTATTAGTATGCAACCGCGTCGTTTTGCAGCCATGGTGGAGCCTGCAACCCTTTTTGATACATATAAAGTGAGTGCAATGTATGTCAATGTCTGATATGCATAAGCTTCTAATAACCATGGAAAGTGCACGTGTATGTTTTGTTGTACTTGAAATGCATTCTCCACCATATGATGAAATAGTTAAGTGGGAAAATACTATCTGACCAATACGACGTAGCACTTCTTTGTATGACGACAGTAAAATGCGTCGGCTAACATTATTATGTAGCCGTGCTTCTTTGCATCCACTGCTTCGTCCGAGGCATTCTTTGTTGCTATCTATATATATAGTAGGGCTGTGATGATTGCTGCCTGTTTTCTGATACAAATGAAGCGAGGTATCAAAAATTGTCTCCATAACTTGCCAGGGCAAGTACCGGATGGCATTACTATGCAACCGCGTTTCTTTGCAACCATGACAGAGGCAACAACTTTTTGCAGTATATTTGGTTTAGAAATCTGAGCATAAGAAATACTACATATATAGTTCTTGAATCTGTAAAGAAATGCCTTGCTCAAGGGCAAAATCCGTTGACCTGTTTACGTACGCTGACCCATATTTCTGACTTTGAAATGCACTTAGTCTGTCAGTGATTTCTTAAATCGGGTATGTCAAATACTTTTCTTTGCTTCACGTATAGTAGGGCTATGATGATTGGTACCTGATTTCTGACACAAATGTCGGTTACAACAAAACCTGTGCCTATAACTGCTGGAAATATTACATCTTTAAGGTGTGTGTTGCTTCAGGTGTTTATGCACGATGGGAAATACGGGTGTGACATCTAACATCGTTTGCTAATATTGGCGAATAAAGAACGTGATACACTTTAAAGCGCAAAGTTTCCAGCCAAAAACCGTTTTTTTTTTTTTTTGGATTTAAAATTCCAAAGGAAGCACCTGTGTTTGTTAGCCAGGTTCTTTTTGCTTTAAAGCCTATCACGTTCTTCATTTGCGAATACTGCCATGCAATGTTCATTGTAACTGTCATCGACATACAGATGTGGCTCTCAACTACTAATGTATTTACATGGTATGTACACTCAACGTTCGTGTATTCCTATAGATAATTTATTGGTATTTTTTTATTGTTCAGGTTTATGCGGTCGCATACGCCAATAAGCAGAAGCTAAGTGTCGTTAAAATTTCCTGTCTATTTTCATAGTTACTATATTCATATGCATAGTTTAATAATATTTTCGTACCGTTCAGGTTATTTACTGCATGCTTTTGCATCTGCACAACCATGTGGATTTCGAAGTTAATTGATGCAGTTGATGGCTGAAAGGTAATCCAAAACTTTATATATTTAAGTTTCCAAGGATGATACATGAAATAAACTTTTGAAAGCTTTAAAAAATTGGTATCCTTTTTTCGTTAAAGGGATGCGATAAATTTTTTGCATTCAAAGATGGCAGAGGAAATGGTAAAAACCCTAAGGCGTTTGTTAAAAAAATAGTTTCTTACAATAAGAGTAGCAAAGACTGTCTGATATTTTCGCATTTGCTGATACTAACATTTGGTGTTCTCCTGTTGTTAGAATTAGCTTTTTTTTTTTTTCTTTTTTCTTTTTTTTTCATATTCATGCTTGCATTTCTATAAAAGATCCTCATCAGGAACACAGTACAATTACTGAAGAAAGATGCGAAACTGAAGAAGATGATGTGGCGGACACTTCGTCGCAGTATCCTCTCCCGTTTCCTATCTGTCATTCATAATTGAACCATGCCATTGATTTGTGCCTTCTATATAACTGTACTTACGATCAAAATTTTTTTTTATCGAACACATTAGGCTTTTTGGCATCTCCTCTACCATCTTTGAATGCAAAAATTTTATCGCATGCTTTTACCACAGCACTGGAGGTGGCAACACGCATATGAGACAGGCACATTGATTGCTAATTCTGGAAATGGCGACAGCACAGGGGGGGGGGGGTGTGGGCCGTCTTTTTTGGGGGGTTAGGATAAGCTCTGCCATGTAAATAAGCACAAACTTTCTTCTCTATCCAATGTGGGAATAAAAACCTAAGACAAGTCTTCACCTAACCACATACAAAAAATTGTTCTCGAAACATAACCTTTTTGTTGCAGTAATCAGATATTAAATATAAATACTTTTTATACATTATTCTAGTCCTATATATATGTTGCCTTGTAACACTGTTGTCAAACCGTCTCTTTTGTCCTATTTTCGTCAATTCTTCATGCCTTATTAAGGCTATAAAATAATATTGGTAAATTGAAATTTTGTATTTTTAGAAACTATATGTTAATAATGCACAATGGTTGTACATAACTAATGACGTGTTTTAAAAATGGTAATTGCAAAAAATATTCACCATTCATTCTAAAATTAACGTTGCGTTCCCGAGTTTTATTTTTGAAAGAAGAGAAAAGAAGTGGGAAAAAATCAAAATAAATTCATGTTCCCGAGTTTTTTCAGGAGAGAAGAGAAAAGAGATGGAGATGAAATTTGGTTAATTTTCTCTCCAAAATCTTCTTCCCAAAAGTGGGATGATTTGGAGAGAAAGTAAATAAGGAAACTTTTAATTAATATAAATGACTTAAATGCCCTAAACATATAACATAATTTTATATAAAATAAAATGTATACTTGTAAAATCATAATTTTTCTTCTTCTTCTTCTTTTCTTTCTAACTCGGGAACACGAACTAAAAAATTAAATTTCATTTCTCTCCTCTTCTCTTCTGCCCTTTTTTGTCACTTCTCTTCTTTCTTCTATTTCAAAACTCGGGAACAGAGTGTAAGCAACCTAGTTTTAATACATTAAAAGAGTTAACAGAGTGTAACTATACTTTACAAAAAAATTCGCCTAAGTTACTCAATTTTCAAATTGTTCATCTAAGTTACTAATGTTTGCGTATTACACAAAAAAGTTACTAAAGTTTCCTAGAAATTTTTCCTAAGTTACTAAAGTTTTTTTTTTTTTTTTTTTTTTTTTTTTTTTTTTTTTTTGTTCATCCAGGTTACCCATGTTTACGGGTTTGTTAAATATGTTACTGAACTTTGTGAATGGTGACATTGGTTATTTTTTAAGTACAAAACGATCCTTGTGGTTAGTCGGGTTTCACGGAATTAGTCCCTAGACCACTATTTCTGTTAGTTTTATCGTTTTTTCTTACGTTTTCGCCCGTTTTTTATAACTTCATACGTTTTTATTCGATTTTATTCGTTTTGAACCATTTTTATACGTTTTCGCCAGTCTTTATACGTTTTTATTCATTTCCATCCGTTCTTATACATTTTCATCCATTTTTATACGCTTTCACCAGTTTTTTCTTACGTTTTCGCCTGTTTTCTTACGTTTTCATACGTTTTCTTACGTTTTCGTCTGTTTTTTTACGTTTTCATATGTTTTTATTCGTTTTCAACCGTTTTTATACGTTTTCATCCGGTTTTATCTGTTTTCAACCGTTTTTATACGTTTTAACTGTTTTTATACGTTTTCGTTCGTTTTCATCAGATTTTATACATTTTCATCCATTTAAGGACGTATAAAATGGACGATAACATTTAAAAACGGATGAAAACGTATGAAAATGGATGAAAACAGATATAGATGGACAAAAATGTATAAAAACAGAGAAAACGTATAAAAACGGACGAAAACGTTTAAAGACGGACGAAAACGTAAGAAAACGGACGAAAATGTATAAAAACAGACGAAAATGTATGAAAACGTAAAAAACGGACGAAAACGTATGAAAACATAAGAAAATGGGCGAAAATGTAAGAATAACTGGTGAAAAGTATAACACCCTAAATTAAATACGACTTATAAAATACGCTATGAATTAAAACTTGAGTTATGTAACATGTTATGACTCGAAACCATACACTATGAACATATAACCTAAAGTAAAATATGAAATGATACAAGAACTCTATAAATAAAAGTATGGCACGTTTAAGAAGTCTCTATAGGCCGAAATTAATTAAAATATGTACACAACATGTAATGGAAGATAAGTAAGAAATTTTGGCTAAATTGGAGAGTGCCAATCATCCCTTATACACCCCTAATTTTCGGCTCACTCTCTCCCTAAATTTTGTTTAAACCGTATATCCCATGCATATCTCCAAAACAAAACCCTAAACCTCTTTTCTCTATTCCATATTGTCAGCACAAAATAAAACCACAAGAAACCCTAAAAAGCTTTGTTCTATTCGACACAAGGAGAAGAGGAGGAGCAATAATTTGATCTTGATCATTGTTTTCTTATCCAATTCGTATCACACATAAGGTAATCGAATACACATCTTGTTAATCCATTCGAATTGTTGATCAAAGCATAACCGACCCATGTATATTTTTTTTTATTTTTTTTTCTCTCATTCGGTCATGATCAAAAGGCGAAGAGAAGTGTTGGTGATTTGATCATCTGGAAAATCTTTGTGTTCTTATCCTATTTGATCCATACAAGAGGTACCATATAAACTTTAATCTATAACAACATTTTCGGATCAATATGTGTCAATATAATTTATTGTGTTCTTGAAATCGGACCTATATATAAAAACTAATCTCTCAGAAATATTTATGCTAACTAAACGAATTTTAAACCAATGATACAAACATGAATTTTTGTGGTTCTTTGGTCTAAAACTGAATTCAGTGAAATAGTGATCAAATAAAATTGGTTTGATGATTTTTTAGAGGTCGGGAAGGCAACCGTTTGATTTTTAGAAATTCATGTGTCAAAACTGCATTTCGGGGTATGAAAATTCAAGCGTGTTCTATGATTTTTAATTTAATATCTATAACGAATTAAGACCTGAGATTTTGGCAGAATGATATTTGGTATATGAGTTAAGTTGTGTAATTTTTGTAGATTTTTCTGAGATGTTTAACTGGGGTGAATAATTACATACTTTCGGGGTGTTCCAGCAGGTCCAATTCGAGGAAGTGTTGTGATTGTCGATTTTTAATTGGTACTTGTACTACTTAATAAAATCTGGAAAAATTATGTAAAATACTTAAGAAATATAGGTATATCTGGGTAAAAGTATAGAATTTTATAAGCTCGTTTAAGGTGTGTTAAAAATAGCTAAAGTCAGATCTGTTTTTAATGTTAATTCTGAATTTAAGTAGTTACTTATTTAAAACACTTATAAGCATAATTGCTTCACCTTTAGAACCTAAATGAGTTAATTGTCATCTTAAAGGTATTTAACTAGTGTTTTGATTAATTTTCATAATAACCTTTAACTTTGGCATAATTGCAATAGTAACCCTAATCTTTGAATAATGATAATATGAAACCCAAATTATAGGAATTAAACCCTAAAACTGCTAATTCAGGAAATATAACTTAATTATGACCTAATTGAATGTATGAAACCCTAATTGGAATTTAATTACTTTAAATGATCAATTAAAATGACTTGTGTAATTAGAAACCCTAATCTCACATTTACTTAATTTGGAAACCCTATTTTGACTTGTAAAACTCTAAATTGTGAAATGACATCATTTTATAATTATATTAATATATGAAACTCAATTTTGACATTAATAACTATTTAAACCTTTTTAAATACTATTTACTATTTTTAGAAACCCTAAATTGCTTTTAAACCTAAATATGGAAACTTACTATTTTGGAAAGTTACTAAATATGGAAAGTTACCTAAAATGGAAAGAAAACTAAAATGAAACCTTTATGATTATGAAACTATGAAACTTATAAATAAACTTATGATTAATGTAGATCGGGTGAAGAAGGAGTGATCATCTGCTTCCATTCATCTATTTGCTTTGATTTGTGTGCTTTGATAAGGTACAGATATTCTTTCCCTTTTCAGTAGGGATATTTCTATCGATCCTATGCCTGATATGATTCCCTTATTTGACTCATGACTTTCATTGTATGATTGTCATTCTTATTGATTCATTCTGACATTTATTTAAATGTCTCTGCTATGCTATACTTATGCTTTGCCATGCTTATTGAGTTACTATCTTGTTTCTCTTGCCATGCTAGATTATTATTGTTGTATGCTATGATAGATCTGTGCCTGAGCTAACCTAGTTGTGGAGGTACCATGACCATGTCTTTGATGGCACCCTAGGCATGACACTCCCGTAGAGGTGTGATAGATCTACGGCGTTCCCCTTATGTTATGATTTTGTGTGCACTATTGGCCAACTTTATATATGTGTGACCAGTCTAGTACTGGCATCCATATTTTGTTAGGGAGCGTATGGATATATCCTAGGTTTATGTATTTGTATGTTATGGTGACCAGGTGGTGTGTGCCTTACACTCCTTCTCACACTTTTATTACTTAGAGGTCTCCCCTCTTCGTATACTTGTATTGCTTTAGTATGATTTGACGGATTATGTATGTAGTTCCTATGGCACATCCTTATATGAACTTTTCCCTTATTTCATTATTCTCTTGATTCATTTTCTATTCAGTTCTCATGCATTCTTGATTCTTAGTTCTCTTTAAAATTCGTATGACTTTCATGATTATACTTTTCGTTTTGTATTCTTATTCCTTCGTTGCTTGGGAATGAGAGAGTGTAGGACTTAAAGACCTATTTATTTATCATTTCGTTGTCCATTGTTTCGGACTTTCATTTCTTTTAGTACTTTGAATATTATCTCTTTACTTGGTTTTGTTTGGTTAACCCACTATGCATTTGGGATTATCTTTTGATACTAGTCTTGATGTTCGAGACTTGGTTATTTATTTAAAAGACTTCCGCTTGCGTAATGTATGCTTTGTATGACACCATAATGTGATATCTTGGCCTTGTCGGGTCGGGGTGTTACAAAAAGCGTATAAAAATGGATGAAAATGTATAAGAACGGATAAAAACGAATAAAAGGGTATGAAGACGGACGAAAACGTATAAAAACGGTTGAAAATGAATAAAAACATAAGAAAACGGGCGAAAACGTAAAAAAAAATGGTCAAACTAACAGAAAAAGTGGTCTAGGGACTAAATCCGTGAAACATGACTAACCACAAGGACCGTTTTGTACTTAAAAAATAACCAATGTCATCATTTACAAAGTTCAGTAACATATTTGACAAACTCGTAAACATGAGTAACCTGGATGAACAAAAAAAAAACTTTAGTAATTTAGAAAAAATTTGTGAGAAACTTTAGTAACTAAGGTGTCATTTGTTTTTTCAGAGTTTTTACCTCTTCATCTGCAAACCATGTCTGCAGAAGAAGAGGCACATCTAAAGTCTTCATCTGCATGGAAGAAGATTGTTTGTTTTTTGTACTATTGAAGTAATTCTTTATTTTCTTTTTCTTTTTTCATTTTTTTTCTTTCTTTTTTTTAACTAGTGTTTTGTGATACGGAGTATCAAAGACAAGTTTTCATCCGTTTTATACGTTATCATACGTTTTATAACGTTTTCCTTCATTTTTTTATGTTTTAGTCTGTTTTTTAATGTTTTAGTACGTTTTTACGCTTTCGACCGTTCTTTTATGTTTTGTCTCTTTTTTTACGTTTTCGTCTCTTTTTTTACGTTTTCCTCCATTTTTTTATGTTTTCGTCTGTTTTTTACGTTTTTGATAATTTTTGTCTTTTTTTTACGTTTTCGTCCGTTTCTTTACGTTTTGGTATGTTTTTCACGTTTTAGTCCCTTTTTTTTTTTTTTTTTTTACGTTTTTGTCTATTTTTTTACGTTTTGGTATTTTTTTAACGTTTTCGACCATTTTTTTACGTTTTCGACCATTTTTTTTACCTTTTCGTCTTTATTATTATTATTATTTTTTTTTTACTTTTTCATCTGTTTTATAACGTTTTCATCGGTTTTTTTACGTTTTCGTCTGTTTTTTTAACGTTTTCGTCCATTTTTTTACGTTTTGGTACGTTTTCGACCCTTTTTTAAAGTTTTCGTCTGTCTTTTACGTTTGATCTGCTTTTTATACGTTTTTTTTTTTAAGTTTTCGTCCGTTTTTTACGTTTTGGTACATTTTTTTACGTTACATCCGTTTTTGTACGTTTTTGCCTTTTTTTTACATTTTCGTCTGTTGTTTTACGTTTTCGTCCATTTTCATATGATTTCGTAAGTTTTTGAACGTTATCTTACGTAAGAAAACGGACAAAAATATAAAAAAAAAATGAACGAAAACGTAAGAAAATGGATACAAACGTTAAAAAAAAAGACGAAAACGTAAAAAAAACAGTCGAAAACGGAAAAAACAGACAAAAATGTAAAAAACGGATGAAAACGTAAAAAAAACAGACGAAAACGTAAAAAACAGACGAAAATGTAAAAACAGACAAAAACCTAAAAATACATACGAAAACGTAAACAACGGATGAAAACGAAATAAAACAGAAGAGAATGTAAAAAAACGGATGAAAACCGACGAAAACGTAAAAACCGGTCGAAAACGTAAAAAAAAACCTGACGAAAACATAAAAGAATGGACGAAAACGTAAAAAAACAAACGAAATCATAAAATAATGGTCGAAAACGTAAGAGAATAGATGAAAACGGACGAAAAGGTAAAGAAAGGGACGAAAACGTAAAAAAAATGGACGAAAAGGTAAGAAAATGGACTCAAACGTAAAAAAAAATAGATGAAAACGTTAAAAACCCAACGAAGACGTAGAAAACGGATGAAAACGTAATAAAACAGACGAAAATGTAAAAAAAGAGACGAAAACGTAAAAATATGGATGAGAACGTAAAAAAAAACAGACGAGAATGTAAAAAAGGGATGAAAACCGACTAAACGTAAAAAAAACGGACGAAAATGTAAGAAAACTGTCTAAAAAGTTTTAAAATAGATGAAAACGTAAAAAAAATAAGATGAAAACGTAAAAAAAACTGACAAAAACGTAAAGAAACCGACGAAAACGTAAAAAAATGGTCGAAAACGTAAAAAAAAAACGGACGAAAACATAAAAAACGAACGAAAACGTAAAAAAAATGGTCGAAGACGAAAAAAAAACAGACGAAAACGTAAAACAATGGACGGAAACGTCAAAAAAATGAAAACGTAAAATAATGGTCGAAAACGTAAAAAAAAAACAGACAGAAACGTAAGGAAACGGACGAAAACGTAAAAAAAAGGACGAAAACGTAAGAAGACGGACTAAAACATAAAAAAACGGACGAAAATATAAAAAACGATCGAAAACGTATAAAAAAGGATATTGAGAAAGAGATGTAGGGTTTGTGAAAGAAGAGGTAAGAAGTGAAAGATAATGTCTGAAATTTAGAAGATGAAAGAAGTGAAAAGAAACACTTATGTCTGCAAAAAAACAAACATAAACCTCTGCCCTCCCGCAGACAAAAGAATTGAAAAGAGGGAAAAAGTGCTTATTTGGAAAAAACAAACGACACCTAAGATGAACAATTTAAAAGCTGAGTAACTTAGCCACTTAGGCGAACTTTTTTGTTAAGTATAGTTACTTTTTTGTCTATTAACCCTACATTAAAATTATTTAATTTTTTTTTACAAGATTTGTTCGATTCCTACATTATTCCTCTTTACTATATAACGAGAGCAGCATGTAAACGTAACAAACACATATTCGTTTCATGCAAGTATGCAACTATGAGTTTCATATATTCTAAATTTCAAAACTCAACACAAAAAACTAATTTTTTTAATCCAAAACTAAGCAAAATGTAGTAACGAACGACTGAAAATACGAATATGATTGAGATATACTGATATACAGGGGCGGAGCTATGTACGGCCCAGGGTAGCGGTCGCTACCCCTGAACTTTTACCCGGTATTGGAATTTTAGTGGAATTTTTGGCTTTTTTTTTACGTTTTTCGTATTATCTTTCGTATTTCGCTACCCCTAAAAAAAATTTTCGCTACCCCTAAACAAATTTTCGTATTTCGCTACCCCTGAACTTTCATCCTAGTTCCGCCACTGCTGATATAGATTTAAAATGTAGTATAATGTTTCTCACGTGACTTCACAATCACAGCTCAAATTCCTATTTTGAGGATCTAGCCGTTCAAAAAAAAAAATCTGATTATCTTATTAATCTTGCTTCCTATTGGTTCACTATGATTTTTTTTTTTTTTTTTTTTTTTTTTTTTTTTTTTTTTTCGTGTTCCTGCTATAATCTAGACACTTCTTCTATCCTTTCATCCATAGAAGAACACACACACACGAAACCAAAACACTCACCTCTAACTACCATAATCACACTCAAGATTGATGATCAAAGCTCACTTCTGTTGTATAAAAATGGAAATCGGGGAAGTAAGATTGAAGTCGTCAAATCTGCACACATAAACAATTTTAGGGAGATAAAAATGGGCCAAATTTCTGGGTTTCGTTTTACTAATGGTCTATAGTTTTTTTTGTTTTTATTTTAATTTTTTCATCTTAACGATATTTATTTTTATTAGAGTTGACTTTTATTATTGTTTCAAACAATTTCTGATTATGATTACTCATATTTGTCATAAATTGGAACCAAAGTTGCGAGCCTAATTCATCCATGTACCTATGGCTGTCTTCTATTTTTTCAGGTTAATAGGTTTTTGTCAACAAGTTGGTGCGGTGAATTTCATGTTTCTTTTGATTTACTATTAGTGAGTGCTTTTCTTTGGTTAGTTTACTGTTGGTAAGGAAGAGTGTTAGTGAGATTGAGGGTTAACAACCAATAAAAAAAAAAAAAATTGGGTTTTGTTTTGTTGCACACCAAATGTTCGACGAAATGTCTTAAGACAGTTTTGGTTTGTTTTGTTTATAGTTGCTGATGGAAAATGAAGACTATCCGGTAAAGAAGCAACAGGGTATTGACACTCGGTTGAGGGACATTAGTCGTAATGTGAGATGTTTAGACCAAGGTATGGTTGATTGGCATTGTTTCATCTAATTCATGAAACCATCGGCTATAGCTCACTGATATTAATAAGCCTATTAAATTAGTAGATGCGGTTTCAAAACTTAATGCTGAAAGTTGATATTGAATAAGTTGGTTTGTGTGACTGTTTGTAAGGGTAAAATGTATGAAACTAATAGATGAAAAGTGATCAAAAAATATGATGGTCTGTATTCTCATTGTGTCATGTCGCGTTTTTGCAGTTCAAACGTTTTACGGCTTCAATTAAAAGTGGACTTGATGTCCAATAATTGCCAAACGCGCATTCAAATTTAGTTAAACAGGTATGTACAATGTTTGCCTCTTTAATAATATGTTCAAACATTTAGCTGTTTGTTGTTTTGCTTTGTTGGATGTGTGTGTGAGATCTATTATGTAGAAAATTGTAAAAAGTGTGAATTTTTATTAAACCATCACCTTCTCATATTTAGAGGGCGTTTAGGTCTGCATTCTTAAATGATTATATAACATTATATAATCAAATAGTTACTTGCAACAAGCTAGGTGAAGCTACGAAGCATGAAATGTTGCTATTATTTGGGTTTATGTGTTAATTTCTGCTTCTTAATTTTCCATTCAATATATTTGCAGTACACACTGTTGGTTTACGATAAGTATTTGCAGTACACATCGCACATAGTCAAAGTATTTGCAATACACACTATTGGTTTGAGGGTTATGGACATAAGCTATAAGTTGAAGCTGATAAGCACATAAGTCGAATAAAGTGACCTTATGAGTTTTTCAGAACTCAAACAAGCCCGGAAATCGACAAGAAAAGCTGATCCAAACACCCCCAAAATATATTATATACATGAGCATAATGATCGCATTTTTGATCAATTAGTTAGCATTATGACTGTGGTAAAAACTCATAAAGATTGGGTGATCCTAAAGGAGTGATTGTCTTTGACAGTGATGAGGAAATGGCAGAACGCCTGATAGGTAAAACATAAGGCTTATTTAGTTGATTTGATCGGATTGGTTCAACATATTCATGAAAGAATGTGGTCTTTGTTGGTTCTTTGTTTTTATATTTTATTGCTTTTATACAGTTTAATAGTGGCATTATGTAGAGATGTGTTGGCGGACTTAATTAATGTACCCGCTCAAGTCTCCCACCCATCCCAGAGGCCTGATCATTTCAGCTATTTGCAGTGCCTTGCAGAATCCTTCGTTTTGCTTCTTAGTAGTGGTGCCGAACAACAACCGAAAATGATTGAGCGGCTATAAACTGTAATATTACATGTTTTTCGATTTAATGAAGAAAACATCCAAGAATTTATGACACATTCCATCTCCTTCGTGTTGAGGGGTGCACCGGATGACCAACTCGAGAGTGGTAGGACTATCATATATTTGTAATATGAAAACGACCAAGTTTATTACAATATGAGATAGTTTTTGTTAACATTGTATGCTAAATGTTTTATTTGTTGTGAAGGTGAACGTTGAAAAGGCATTAGATTTGTTTCTGAAAGGGGCGGAACGTGGGTAAACGCTTGCGATGGTTGATGCGGGGTTGGTGTACTGGGAGATTAGGAAGAAGGAAGAAGGAAGAAGGTGTAAGGAAGAAGGAAGAAGGTGTAAGGGGACTCCGTTTAAGTTTACTCTTCACTCTTCACTTATTGCTATCATTGATTTATGATGCAAGTTCAACGAAATTCAATGTTTAGTTTTCTTGCTTTCCTCCATTTCACAACAACAATAAAAATGCAAATCCTTATTGCAACCTCCATATTCACACACATAAAAATCCCATTAAATATTTTACTACCCACCAAGTGTTTGTAAAAATGTCTCAACCAAAAAAACATACATAAAACACATCATTTATTTATTTATTTATTTATTTTTTCACAAACTCATTTCACTTATTTTCATTATTCTATTTTCATGACTACCTCCTCTACCTCTTCGGACGGGATTTGTCCATGTCCATTCCGAAGATTTCACTGTTGCCCGGATGGTGAAGTGGGCAATAAAGGGATTGCTCGTTTGATATCTCATCTCAAGAGGCTACACCTTTCGACCGATGAACGCAAGTGTGTCTTACGCGAGGCTATTTCTACGGACCATGGTTTATATATGGTAGTCGAGGAAACTTTGAAGGTATTTGATCAATGGTTGTGTGGGAAGTGTATGACTTTACATGCTGTAAGTCGTGCTTGTCATCACCCGGATGATCTTGTTCGTTTTGCTGAAGGTTCTAACGACATAAGTGGATATATTGTTGGCATTTCTAATCCGTCTAATAAGGAGTCTGTGACAAAAGTAACTGAGGGGTTGGTTTTGGATGCTGAGCTTCTGGATCGTGTTTTCAAAGTGCATATCACTACTGTCAAATCTATCCCTCATGGTTGTCGGCTCGATTTTTCTCAGGCTTTGAAAACAGTTCTTTACAAGGTGGTTGCCCAGCCCGACTATGTTGATGCATGGGTTAGATTGTTAATTTTTCCACGATGCACGCTTCAAGTGTGTGGGCCCAAGAATAGACAAGAACGTAGGTCCGGGAATAGAAAATCATTGCAACAAAGTTCTATCCTGAAGTCACTGGCTACATGGGGGAAAGATGATGGTATTACAATGTTGGTTAATAGTATGTTAGATGGTTCTGGGCTGGAGTCCTTCGGCCAGGGTGGGGGTGATTTTCTGGAGGAGAGAACAACGGGTAACACCAACATCAGGCAGTGTCTTCGCAAGGTTGCGGATGGGCACTTTACGGCAGCAGTGAAAGTGTTATCCTCCTCCGGTGTAGCTCCATACTGTGATGATACCATTAAAGCCTTGGAGGCTAAGCATCCTTACAAGCCACCCCCATCCATGTAGTAGAGATTGATAGTGTCTTTGGTTGCATTAAATCGTTCCCTAAAGGTACTTCATGTGGGAGAGATGGTTTAAGGGCACAACATATTTTAGATGCTTTATGTGGAGAGGGGTCTGCTACTGCCGCAGATCTTTTAAAGGCCATCACCTCAGTCGTTAATTTGTGGTTAGCGGGAAGGTGTCCGACTATTTTGGCGGAGTTTGTTGCTTCTGCTCCTCTCACGCCCCTCCTTAAACCAGATAACGGGATTCGACCTATTGCAGTAGGTACTATATGGAGACGTTTGGTTTCCAAGGTTGCTATGAAAGGTGTGGGTAAAGAAATGTCAAAGTACCTTAGTGATTTTTAGTTTGGATTCGGAGTGTCGGGTGGCGCTGAGGCTGTTTTACATAGCGTCAATAGGGTGTTGAATGAATATCACAATGATGGGTCTCTTGCAATGCTTACTGTGGACTTCTCGAATGCTTTTAACCTTGTGGATAGATCGGCATTACTTCATGAGGTTAGGGTGAGGTGTCCCTCCATATCTTTGTGGGTTGATTTCTTATATGGGCAGGCAGCGAGATTGTATATAGGAGACACACATATATGGTCTGCCACTGGAGTGCAGCAAGGCGGCCCATTGGAACCTCTTATTTTTGCTCTTGTATTGCACCGACTAGTACATAAGATCATAGACAGTTGCAAGCTTCTCCTTCATGCTTGGTATCTTGATGATGGGACCGTTATTGGAGACTCAGAAGAGGTGGCCAGGGCGTTAGACATTATAAGAGTAAGTGGTCCAGGCTTGGGTCTTGAACTTAATATCAAGAAAATAAAGATATTTTGGCCCTCGTGTAATGGTGTAAAGCTTTGTGAGGGTTTATTTCCTGTCGATATTCGGAGGCCGTCATTGGGTGTAAAGCTTCTTGGGGGAGCTGTTAGTCGAGACGCTAATTTTATCAGTGGGTTGGCTATGAGGAGAGCCGCGAATGCTGTTGATTTGATGAGTCTTCTTCCACAGTTACATGACCCGCAGAGTGAGCTCCTTTTGCTTCGATCATGTATGGGTATTGCTAAACTCTTTTTTGGTTTAAGGACTTGTCAACCTGTACACATGGAGGATGCAACTTTGTTCTTTGACAAAGGATTGCGTGAGTCGATCGAGAACATAGTGGTTTGTGGAGGACCTTTCTTTGGAGACTTTCTTCTTTGCCCATTCGATTGGGTGGTTTGGGTTTGTACTCGGCAAAAGTGGTTTCCTCTTATGCTTTTGTGGCATCGAGGGCCCAATCTTGGGTGCTACAAGACCACATCTTACGTGACAGTGGTATATGTGGTATGGATGTTGATTATGTTTCTGCTCTGGATTGTCTTCGTGATACGATTCCAAGCTTTGATTTTAGTGGTTTCACTAATAAGGACACCGTCCCCTCTAAAGCCCAACAAACACTGGCGAGTGCCCTTTTTAGTGAAATGGTCAAGGATATGGAAGTTCACTTTGACATGACTGTGAGACAGAAAGCTGTTTTTGAGTGTCTACGTGCACCACATGCTCAGGATTTTCTACTAGCTATCCCCATAGACGGGCTAGGTCAACATATGTCACCGGTGGAATATCGTACTATCCTTAAGTATCGCCTTATGATTCCATTATTTCCGGTTGATGAGATATGCCCTGTTTGTCGCAAGGCATGTTTGGATTCCTTTGGGGAACATGCGGTTCATTGTAAAGAGCTCCCGGGCTTCAAGTACATACATGATTTTGTTAGAGATGTCCTTTTTGATGTATGTAGGCGTGCCGGGATCTCCGCCAAGAAAGAAGCGCCTGTGAACTTTTTGACGGACCCGTCGGATGGAAGATCTACATTGAGACCGGCTGACATTTTGGTTTTTGGATGGGTTGGAGGGAAACATGCTTGTGTGGATCTGACCGGGGTTTCTCCTCTCGTGGGGATGAGTAGTCGGGGTTTTACAGCTGGACATGCCGCTTTGAAAGCCGCATCATGCAAAGTGACAAAACACAAGAAAGCATGCATTGAAAATCAACACATGTTTATTCCTTTCGCGTTTGATACATTTGGTTTCCTTGCACCTGAGGCGGTGGAACTACTCAACAGAGTCCAACGAGTTATGAACAGTAATGTTATGACACATAGATCCACGAATGTAGTTTTCAAAAGAGTTATCTTTGCAATCCAAAAAGGGCTAGCGGCGCAGCTTGTTGCTCGTTTGCCTTCAATCACTATGTAAATTCTATTTTGATGAATTGAAAAATGACAAAATTATATTGTTAAAAAAAAAAGAAAAAAGAAAAGAAAACAAAGGTTTACTCTTATTCAAGGTGAAGACTGGAATTTGTAATTGTTCTTTGTTAGATTTAAGTTGCAAGCTTTTATCACTTTATTGATTCTCTTTGCTCATTGTTTCTCTTCTCTTCTGTAAGAAAGTTCAATGTAGGTACCGAAATTTGACTAAGAACTTTTCCATTTGGTCTTTTAAGTCTATAATATTTGCTATTGTTCATATTATTGACAAGTTAACATTTTCATTTGCTCTTCTCAGGAGGCTCTTGATGGATGCAATTTGAAAACGAGTTGGAATTATATATATATATATATATATATATATATATATATATATATATATATATATATACTTATAATAAAATGGGGGAGGGTGCTTCTCTTCAAAACAATTGATACACAGGTGTTGCTTCCTTATTGGTAATATTTTTATAATGGGCCAAGTGTTTGCCATCTATTGGGTATGAAAAAAATGTTGCACTGTTGTGTCCACTGTATTTCACTGTAGTACCACATATTTATCCAGTTATAGCACCACACTACCCCTCAACCTAAAAAATTCCAGATCCCTTCGCCAAAAAAATCTCCCCTCCCCAGTTCGAGTTTTCACCGCCTTAAAACAAATACCATCCTTCCAGATCTTCCCACCTCTATTCAATCTTTTCACTCCCGTTTGCCCGACCTAAACCAATTAAATACACAGATATTGAGTAAAGTGTATAAACCCTAATTTCCTGATATACGTTGCGATCTCCTATGTGTTCCAAATAAAACCAAAGTAAAAAACCAAACCCATATTCCAGCTTCATCAGATCATCTCACCGCCCCTCTCATCAAACCCATAAACAAAACCAAACACCTCTCACAAAACAATTAAAAAGTTGAAGATCTATTGATGTCATTGGAAATCAAGACGATTGTAAGTGTTTTCAGCTCTTAATCTTTGTGATTTTTTTTGTCACATTCAAATTTTCATATTTATAAAGATTGATACTTGAGATTTTCATTAATTTTTTTCGATTTAGGGATACAAATTTAATGAAATAGATCAAATTTATCTCTAATATTGTGTTCCGCTCTTTTCTTATAAGAGATACGATGGGTTCAAGTTTTGGTTGACTATGGAGAAACACTGACAGAAGGGCCTTTGTCTGTGAATTTGAAAAGAATGTTACTGTAATTTTTTTTCTTTTTTTAATTCACAAGATGAGGTTTGTTTTCCAGAAGATGTTGAAAGTGAATTAGGAAGTGCGCCTGTGGTTGTGATTATAGTGAGGAAAGTGTAGATCGAAGTTGTGTGTACAACATGTTTGATGCGGTAAGTTTCTCCAACTTCGTAAAAGTGGACTTTAGCTTAATTTTTTAGTTGTGCAGGGTGTGCTTGGTTCGCGTTTGAACAACAGTGTGCATACATGAACATTGACCTTAAAAGGGCCATTATTTGTAGCCATCTTTAACCCTTTGCCGATTATTATTCGCTTTGGTTACGTGGCGGATTCGGACTAGGCAGCCTAGCCCTGGGACATCCTCGAAAGATCTTATAAGTATGAAAAAGGCTAAATAAGTTACTACACAACATGGTAAGACTCATATTTTTCTCTTACGGTAATTTTCTATAATAATAATGCTATTTGTTTGGCTAACACAAAGTCTGAAAACGTTAAGCAGAATCCAAAATTTGTTAATCTGAAGACCCATTGACATCGGCATACTCCAGTCGATTATGATGCTGATTGCTGATCTTTTCGCGGGTGATCAGTACGCCTTATTTGATGTTACTAAAAGTACTTTATTTTATTAGATTTGTCTTTTTTTTAATTAAAATAAATTACCTCAATCTGATTTTTTTAACAGGTGATGTGAAGGCCTGTTGTTGAATCCGTGATTGTATCCGTTGATCGTAGTTGACGGGTTAGCGTTTTTGATAGTTTGGATTGCAACAACTTCATGAAAGTTGATCCTACTACTACTATTGGTGCTGGTAAATTTTTACTTTATTCTTCGATTATTGGTTTATGGTTTGGTTTTGTTTAAATTCTATTTATCTTCCTCAATCAATCTACACTCAGACCAAGTCCTGACCAAAGCTCACTGGCCATCGCAGTCATCAATTTTTCTTTTTTCAGGTGATTTTGGTTCCGATTTCTTAATTTGGAGTTTTTTAAAAACTATCTTTCAAATAATAATTGGCGTAGCAAATATCAGTACTTTTTCTTAAGAATGTATCATAACGAAATTAAACTGTATGCTTATAATTGCTTAAATAATCCAAACCACCCTCTTAGTTTTTCTTTAATTTGTTTTCTTTCAAATTGCTCTGCTTCTGCTTACAGGCAGAAAAAAAATAAACATCCCAAACACCCTCTTAGTTGAGAATGCGTACGTTACACATAATTTTATCCTTCATTTACTCACATCCTTTTGTGCAGTGTTAGCCACTCTGCTCATCAATTCTGCCTGCTGAGAATGCGTACGTTACACATAATTTTATCCTCATATGCTTTAATAGCTATCAGTATAGTAGGGCCATCTCCATCTATTTATTTAACAACAAAATTTAAATTCGATTTCATATGCTTTTAAACTTAACCGAGCCAAAGTAGGATTTTAGTTGCAGTATATTGTAAAACTGAATAAATTACATACACCTTATTTGTGATATATCATACATTCATTATTCTCAATATTGCTAAGTGGTCACTTGGTGCATCTAAGTATGTAATAAATTTTGCTAACGGTCCTTAGACGGTAACATATGTGGTCCAAAATATGAAAGAAAATTAGTGCAAACGGAGATAGCTGAGACAAATGATATCAACAAGTGTTGATTTTTGTTAATTTGACCAAGCCCCCTAAACCGTAAGCGAATGAACTTTTCTGGATTACTTTCATGTGCTTATCTGCAATTAAGCTGTTTAGAGTGTTAGGATGAAGTTGTTTGTCCGTTTATATTTAGAGTAAATAAGGTCTTAAAAATAAGTAATCCCAAACACCCCTGATTACAATCAGACAGTTTATTTATATATGGTTATTAGTTAAAACCAAGATGACATGATAATGAGTTTCGAATGATAATGAGTTTCAAATGGCAATGCCAAACACCCCTAAATTATAAATGATTAAACCTTTTATATAGAATATCGGTATCGCTATATAGGTTTACAGTGAGTAGGCTTGATTGGTTATTTATGAGCTAAAAATTTGTTGCATTTTGCGGGAAGTTGCATTGTTAACCAATGGAAAATTTTCAAGAAGTATAGCTAAACTTCCAACTGATCATAGAAAAAGAAACCACCTGCTCCTCTTCCTCATAAACTATTGCGACTGACTTGAAAATTTGATTATTCTGATAATAACTATGTAAAACATCGGATGTTTGGATGTGCAAATTTGGTATCGTTATTGAGAATTGAAGAATAGATAATTAATTAACTACTACTGTAGTTGTTTAAGGGGGTGTCTGGCCTTATTTAAACAGTAATTACTTTAAACACTTATCCAAACACCCCCTGCATATGAACTTTTGTTTAACTGTTGTAACACCCCCAAAATGTGGTATTGCGAAAGCATTCGGGTCCTGGGGTGCTACGAAATCAATATACATCGCAAAAGAGATATAGTACAATACCATAATTAAAATTTAAAGAAACCGTACCTTAATACAACATTGTTTTAGCCAACAACGGCATTTGAAACATATAAGTTTGTTTCCAAAAGATAACATTTTATTTCATCCAACTAGACATGATAGATGAAGACTCCTTAATGCTAATGTCTTCATAAAATACACTTACTGGCGATCACCTGAAATGCATGAGAAAAACGGGTCAACTATGAAAATAGTTGGTGAGTATACAGGTTTTTGTCAAAGGAGTCCAAGGTTTTTAAGAAAAGTCCTTATAGTAGAGGTAGTGTCAAACCATTCAGTTACAGGTCCTGCCCATACAAGACTTGTAACCTATGGTTTCACAACCATTATATAGAAAATTGTATATTTTATAGTTAAACACACATGTTCATCAAGTTCACATCAAAGGCACTAGGTATATAATATTGTATGCGGCAAAGTTCCTAAAATAAATAATATGCATTCCGTAGACAGGGGAATGAGAGGTTGACCGACCTCTAATAGCGCTATCCATACTACCTACTGCTCCACACAAGGGAGCCGTACGAACGGTACGTTAAATTGAAGTGCGAACGGTAAACCAATCGGGGACTAACAATGCGAATGTACGAACAGTACATCATAACAACTATTATATACTAATTTAATCAAGCCTGCTCTGTAGACAAGGGAGACTAAAATTTAAGTGCGTACGGCACGTCAATAGTTCAAAACAAGTCATAAGCTCAAATAATATCTTAAGGTTCAAGTGTATTTTCAAAGAGTTCAGGTAAAAATATATGTCATAAGTTCAAATAAAAATTTAAGTCATGCATTCCACCCCAAACAAGTAAAGCGGTAAACAGGGGGCTGTGAATACTCACCTCGGCATATAGCAGTCAGATATTACAATAGTTCAGATAGCGTTCAGCACCAACACGCGACCTAGATTAGTAAGGTTTGTTTTAGTTCACAGACTAAGTTTAAGACTTAATGAAATTTAATTAAATTTAAAAGTTTTAAAGAGTTTATGTTATTGTTGCTGGTGTGGCAGCATTTAAGTTTAAAATAATTTTCTAAACATTTGAAGGCATTGGCTCTTGGAAGTGCATAAGTGTACAACGAATAAGGTATCGAGGATGAATAGTCTTTGGTTTGAAAATAACCAAAAGACAAGGTGAGGAAAGTAGTAGCGACTAGGAGTTAGACGTGCACGGATTATATAAACCTTATAGTTAAAAGAACTTATAATGCTACGTGTGTATAAAATATCTAAAAAGTTAAGTATCAATTTTATTTCTTATTTGAAATTCGTGATCAAACTTTACCATTGTGGTTTATAAACGTAAATGAATATTTTTTTTCCCTTGGAAAAAAAAATGGGTATGACCCGAGCATACAAGCTTGGTTTCTTGTGACAATAAAAGTTATCAGGTTTGCGTTTAAATTTCACAGTTTTAGTTTTTACTTTGTTCTTATAGTCCTTAAATGTATAAAAGAGTTTTCTAGTTGTATGTGTAGAGTAAAACTAACTTGGTCGATTTGTTTATAAAAATCATGTCGAGTCACTTAAATGTGTTGTATGGTTTATATATATATATATATATATATATATATATATATATATATATATATATATATAATATATATATATATATATATATATATATATATATATATATATAATGTATACAGCGAGATCTTAGTGATTTGGTGAAGTGTAACGAGTCGGTAGAGTTGTTTTTAAGATGTGAAATACCAAGTCGTAATAATTGGGAACGATCACTTGGACGATGGTGACGACAACTCGTGTTCCGAAACAAATTATTCAAGCTCACTTTTATGTTGAGATTTTGGCGAGTTGGGCTGTGGCTCAACACGGAAATATTGAACTCGATTCGAGATTGGATTGTTACTAAACGGACCCTATATTTGCTACATCGGCTTCGGCCCATTCTAGCAAGATTCAACACACCCATATTTTGAAGTTTAATAAGGGATTCAACCCATTCACGGTTTAAACACTGATCTAGCCACTCAAACTTTAAAACGAATAACACCATATTTTGAAAAAAGAAGACACAGTCACAAGTGTTTATGTTATAGCCTGCTTGTGTAGAAATCACTTAGGATGACTCGAACCCTCGTACTCGACCTATAATACTTTCAACCTTGTGAACCCGACAAAACTCAAACTGCCCTTATTATAAGGGTTTACAACCCTTTTTGACAGAGCAAAAGTGACGCACCCCGTGGGTGTTTTAATGACCAAAAAGGTAAGACTAATCCAGTCGACGCCTCACGGCTCACAACACCACTGAGACCACTAAGAAGCAGATACACGCAAGACATCATTAGTTCTCGACATAAGGCCAGAATGTTATACAACATCGAGCATGGACACAAATAAATCCGAACCTTAACATAAACACAAAACCGAGTATAGACACAAACACATCAATGTTTAACACCCTAACTCATAGACTCAACTTAGCTTCACACCCAACTTACACCATCTGTGTATCTAGCTTATTAGCTGCTTAATAAATCGACAAGAGTAATGAGTAAAAATATGGACACAATAACCTACGACATTGATGCGTGGTTTTGCAACCTTACAACAGGTTTTACCTCTCGAGGGATCTCAAGAGGCTTACAACCCCACCAGGCAGTGTACCTGACCGATGTAGTATAGTGTAGTGGTAAGTACGGGGGATTGATCGTTCTCCACAGGGAATAGTGTCGTTAGGATTGAAAAACTACTCTAATTAGGTCTAAGGGTGAGAGAAGATTCTTTTTGTATTTTTATATTTTTTATGAAAGCAAGTAAAATCTCGGGTTTGAAGGAGTGGGCGGAATTAGTTGCTAGTCAACTAACCCAAATAACTACAAATGCAAATAAAATAAAATAACTGAAAATGAAAAGGTTTGTGAAACTTATATGGAGAGAAATGTGTTTACTTAGATTTCCTTACTCCCTAACTATCTTTTACCGGTTGATTAGTGTGTATTAATCGCGTGGATGACGGGTGTATTCCTTAATACCAATCGTGGGGTGGCGTACGTACTTCCCCAACTCTATGAGCTCCTACTTCACTCCTATGTCGAGCCGGCTAAGAAGCTCCTAACATGGGATCACTATAATTCGCTCATGCATTAAATACAACCATAGAAACCTTAGTACGCATTGGTTCATGTTTCTTAAGACGTTCAAGTAAGTTACCGAATAGGAGGTTAGCCAGTTTTCTTAAGCCTAACATCGATGAACAATCATCCAATACAATTAATAACACACTAATAACCAATAATCAATAGTTAGGTTTCATTAGATCTAAGCAAACACAAGATAAATCTAGCCTAGCATGTTAATTAAAAGACAAGAACAAGATATAATCAAACAACACATAGACATATTGATTGATTAAGTGAATACTTATCTTCAATTAAACATGGGAGATCCAAGGGTATGAAAACCCTTAAAAATGGCAGAAATTCGTCTTTAGGGTTTCTCCTCACAAAGTTGCACACCAATGACAAAAAATTGCAAAACTATATATAGAGTTTAAGGGCTGACGGCGTCACGTTATAGGACTTGACGCCATCACCTCGCCGTTTCTAGGGTTCCCGGATGGCCTTCCTGACGCCGTCCCTCTTTAGACCTCCAAAATCCGCTCTGGCTTATCATAGCTTGACGCCGTCAGAATATAGCTTGACGCCGTCACTCTTTAGCTTAAACCGTGATGGCCTTGATCACTTCAAAGGGTGACGCTGTCAGACTTTCCTGTGTAAAATTCTCTGGCTTATCATGAGTAATTTTCATATCCACCTCTTTTGCCAATCCATGACGCCGTCTGGACCAATCCCTGACGCCGTCAAAGGTACTTTCCAGCATAATTTTGAGACTTTGTCGTTTTCTTCACTTTTATGCTCCAAAAACGTCCAAAATGCTTCCTTTTCCAGATTTCTTCTCAAAAGTACCTAAAATGACAAAAGGAATGATTTAGGGCAATATTTGATCAAATAAATACGATTTAGGGCTTAAATGACCCCCTAAAAGCGGTACACTTTTCGCTTCATCAAATACCCTTACACTTGAGATTTGCTTGTCCTCAAGCAAATGCGCTTTTATTCTAATCAAAATACAAGTTAGGGGTCATTTAATGCTAATATAAAAGTAATTACAACAAATAGTCGTTCCACTTTAACCATAATAAGCACGGAGATTACAAACTAGCACCTCACAAGTAGTGTTTAGATACTCACATCTCTCAGGTGTCATCAAAATAAATCTCATAAATGAAAACGGATAATATCTCTCACTACCTGTCATAGCAAATAGATTACCATAAGCTTGGGAAAGGATCAAAAACCTCCTCCACTAGGTGTAAGCACCTAAGATAAACTATCAAAGAGGGCTTTTACATGGGTTATAACGTGAGGTGTAGGGATATGATAAACACGGTTTTGTTGGATAAGGGATATTTTACTGGTGGCGAGTGGATCTTGATTAATTACATGAACAATATGGCGTTGCTAAGCCAAGACTAGACTCGACTTAAGCTAATGAAAATAAAATAACAAAAACATAAAATAAACATAAAATGAAACGGGATGGTAGTCCGTATGTTTTTTCTATTTTTCTTTTTCTCATTTTTTTGTATTTTTCTTGATTTTTTCGTGTTTTTTTTTTTTTTTTTTTTTTCTTTTTTTTTTTTTTTTTTTCATACACTCTTGCCCTACCATCCAAAATAATATATCATAGGGGCGTTGCATTCCCCTTACACTTGAACTTTTATATAACTTTACAAATAACTATTCTAATGACTCGAATTAAGATAATCGAAACACTTGGAGTACTTTTAAAATATTTAGCACATATGGGGGTAATAATGTTGTTCTTCCCCATTACTCCATTACACTAGTACTTTACCCATGCGTCTCAATCGTCCCAAAACAACATGTACAAGGATATGACTCGACTTAGCAACCATGTAATCAATTAGATAATTAACTTGGTGTTAAAACAAATGTTGTCACAATAATGCACTAAAAATGAGTGCATACAAGGTAGGCTAAGGCGATTTGGGTGTACATTTAAGTGGGGTGTAAACAAATTCTTCCTTTAAGTAAAATGCTTAAAGGTCGAAACGAAAAGATAGGCTCTGAGGGGTGTACTAGGGGTATCGTGTACTAAAAATGAGTACAACGCAAAGGGTGTGAGAGAATTACTTGACCAATGTAGCCAATGTAATTATAACAAAAACACAGGTGTAAAACAATGGGTTAATCCTAATGCCTCTTATCATGTAGTAAATCTAACTACACGAATGTAGTCTCACTTGTGGCCTCGGAATGGTCCTAACGCAAGTTCTAGAATCTAAGTGCTACCGGTACACACATCATAGCATAAATGCTTTTCCTACCAATTCTAGGGGCGAACCTCACATATTTGGGGGTGGAAAATTTTTTAGTGGTACGGTTTTTGTGCTAGTCATATAACTCCTATCCGTGAGACGCTCATTAAGATCAAAGTTTCACTCCTATATATTGTAAAAAATTTTAAATTTGGCACTAAAATTGCCCTAACAGGTATTTATCTCAGTTTTATTACACATCTACTATTAAACAAACAAAAATCAAGCGTAATAGCATTCTCTAAAGTGTCGTACTTTTACCCCCCCTTACAATTAAGATGAACATTGTCCCCAATGTTCAAATAACAAGATGTAAAAGAAAAAAGGTAAGAGAATAAAATCAAATACTCCCCTGATTCGCTCGGTGGATAAAAAAGTAACACGGTTAGATCTTCTTCCAAGAGAATGTAGAAGCTCCAAGACTAATGCATCGCCAAAAGCTTGATTCCACATATATTTCCTTGTCCAAAATAACCTGTTAAACCTGAGAAAACAAACACGAAAACCTGCATAACATCGGCGGGATAAATTCTATATATAAGGATATAATGCTTGTGGAATGATTATTTTGCAGATTCCTGGAGATTATAAGTTAGAGATTTAATAAAAACTTTTTATGAAAACAAAACTTTCAAAAATTTCAGAAAATTAAAACCTGACGCCGTCAGGTTGTAAAGCCTGACGCCGTCAGAAATGATCTGACAGAATTCTCATGTTAAGTTTCCGGAAAATTTCTGAAAAAACCTCTACCTTACTTCCTGGAATTCCTGCAAAACATCATTATGACTCGATACAAGCATTTGACTCAAACAAATACTAATATGTATGTTAATTTATTATTATTACGATTCATGTTCATTTGTTCTAATAAACCGATTTGGATTTCCCTTACACTTAACTTTTGCAAAATACCTTTATATGTAGTTAAGACGAAGTTAAAAACAAGATAAAGCATTTTCACAATTTACTTTTGAACATGAATCAATAATAATAAAATTAAACACACATACGGAAACAAATAAAATCAAACAAACAAATAAATAAACACACAAAGCAAATAAAGCTTGGGTTGCCTCCCAAGAAGCGCTTGTTTTTGTTCGAGTCACGAGCCTGACTCTACCCTTATTTAACGGATAAAGGAGAGGTTTTTCCTACACTTAGGATTAAGTGCGGGTGATAGTAGCGATACACACCATCTTGGTGGAAGTATGCCGCGTGAGGAAAGAGTGGCGGGTGAATTATATGCTCAAAGGGGTGTGCTCCTTTCATCATAACCTTACCTAGTTCACTTTGGTCAATGGGTGAATTAAAGTTTTCTCCTAAAAAGGGATCATCTTCTATCAACTTCGAGAGATTCCTAGTTGGGAATCCATCTTGACCTAATAAACCCGGTTTAAACCCATAATGTTTCTTGTGATCAATCATGAATGGGTGATGTAAGTATGTAAGGTCATGGTTCACTCCTAGGTTGTCTTCCTTACCACAAGGCTTAGAGTCTACTACCTTAATCTTAACATTACCCGGACTACATGGTTTGATGGGTGGATCGGGACCTTTTTCAATTCCTAAATTCACATCTAAGGATGGAAGATTAGTTAACAGTTTTGGCTGAGGCTCCGGTTCATCAAAACTAGGAACTTCCATATAACTAAAAGAAAGGTTATGACTACAAGTATTCAAACCTATATCCTCTAGTTGTGTTTGGTCCAAGGGTTCTACCTCTATTGGGCTTCCTATAGTCTCTTCTACTTCTTTTGGGTAAGTCACGGGCGGTGTGTTAACCTCAAATGATGGTAGGATTTGTGGGGTATTTAGTGGCGTTGCATTTCTAACCTCATTCTCCATAGTATCTAAATCACCTATATGTTCATCATGTGTTTTGGTAGGATCTAACCTAAACACATTCCTAAGTATCGCAAATCCTTCTCTAGCCATTTGAAATTCTAAGTCCGATTCATAGTAATATTCAACTTGATTACTATGTTCCAATTGCCTAAAGGATTCCTCATGCGTGTCATATGTTTTGGTGAAATCAATCCCACTCATGCAACTAGGTAGTTCAACACTAACCATCTCACAATCTTGGTCCAATTCAAGGTCCATGTTCTTAAAAACTAGGTCTTCTTGCTCATGGTACCTATAGTCGGATAAATCCTCCTCATTTGTTTCCTCAAGTTGTGATGCATATAAACCCATCAATTCATTCAACTTATGGTTCACGGTTAGGAAGCTTTCCTCAAATTTTTTCCAAAGGGTTTCACTAAAAGGAGTTGATCCTAACAATGATTGTTTAATAGAAGCCGCACATGCACATAATTCATCAAACCTATCAAACTTTACACCCATCTCCTCTTGTATATATCTAAGATCACTTAAAAATTCATTGGAACAACAGGAAGCAAATCTATCCGTGTAAAGTAATTGTTCCTCTATTGTTAATGATCTAAATGGAATTTCATCCGCCATGGTGACAAATGAAAATGGTTTTACAAACAAAGGGCACAAAGAAAAAGATAGACTAAAGAAATCTAATAAAAAGAAAATAAATATCTCACTCGATAGGAATCAAGTGAGTAGACCTAACAAAATAAAAATTCAACCTAAACAATAACTATTCCCCGGCAACGGCGCCAAAAACTTGATGCATGGTTTTGCAACCTTACAACAGGTTTTACCTCTCGAGGGATCTCAAGAGGCTTACAACCCCACCAGGCAGTGTACCTGACCGATGTAGTATAGTGTAGTGGTAAGTACGGGGGATTGATCGTTCTCCACAGGGAATAGTGTCGTTAGGATTGAAAAACTACTCTAATTAGGTCTAAGGGTGAGAGAAGATTCTTTTTGTATTTTTATATTTTTTATGAAAGCAAGTAAAATCACGGGTTTGAAGGAGTGGGCGGAATTAGTTGCTAGTCAACTAACCCAAATAACTACAAATGCAAATAAAATAAAATAACTGAAAATGAAAAGGTTTGTGAAACTTATATGGAGAGAAATGTGTTTACTTAGATTTCCTTACTCCCTAACTATCTTTTACCGGTTGATTAGTGTGTATTAATCGGGTGGATGACGGGTGTATTCCCCAATACCAATCGTGGGGTGGCGTACGTACTTCCCCAACTCTATGAGCTCCTACTTTACTCCTATGTCGAGACGGCTAAGAAGCTCCTAACATAGGATCACTAGAATTCGCTCATGCATTAAATACAACCATAAAAACCTTAGTACGCATTGGTTCATGTTTCTTAAGACGTTCAAGCAAGTTACCGAATAGGACGTTAGCCAGTTTTCTTAAGCCTAACATCGATGAACAATCATCCAATACAATTAATAACACACTAATAACCAATAATCAATAGTTAGGTTTCATTAGATCTAAGCAAACACAAGATAAATCTAGCCTAGCATGTTAATTAAAAGACAAGAACAAGATATAATCAAACAACACATAGACATATTGATTGATTAAGTGAATACTTATCTTCAATTAAACATGGGAGATCCAAGGGTATGAAAACCCTTAAAAATGGCAGAAATTCATCTTTAGGGTTTCTCCTCACAAAGTTGCACACCAATGACAAAAAATTGCAAAACTATATATAGAGTTTAAGGGCTGACGGCGTCACGTTATAGGACTTGACGCCGTCACCTCGCCGTGTCTAGGGTTCCCGGATGGCCTTCCTGACGCCGTCCCTCTTTAGACCTCCAAAATCCGCTCTGGCTTATCATAGCTTGACGCCGTCAGAATATAGCTTGACGCCGTCACTCTTTAGCTTAAACCGTGATGGCCTTGATCACTTCAAAGGGTGACGCTGTCAGACTTTCCTATGTAAAATTCTCTGGCTTATCATGAGTAATTTTCATATCCACCTCTTTTGCCAATCCATGACGCCGTCTGGACCAATCCCTGACGCCGTCAAAGGTACTTTCCAGCATAATTTTGAGACTTTGTCGTTTTCTTCACTTTTATGCTCCAAAAACGTCCAAAATGCTTCCTTTTCCAGATTTCTTCTCAAAAGTACCTAAAATGACAAAAGGAACGATTTAGGGCAATATTTGATCAAATAAATACGATTTAGGGCTTAAATGACCCCCTAAGAGCGGTACACTTTTCGCTTCATCAGACATACACCTTCCAACATCGAGCCAATCCTAGTTTGATTTTTAGTTTTAGATTTCTCAGGTTTAGTTTCACCACACCATAACAGTAACAAACAAAAAAAAAACATAATAACAATGGCCTCATCAATCGACTATTTATAAACTTAAAATCAAATGATTTCCTTAATGAACAAAATTTATTAATCAATTAAATCTACATAAACCAAAACCAAGTTCACATCTGGAAAACGGTTACAACCGTAAACATTCTAACGGAGATGAAATCAAAGAAAAACCCTTACAATCACTCGAGAGTCGATTTGACAGGAAGACCAAAACAAGAGCTCAAATGCAAAACCGAATCCAAGCAGGAGACCCAAAGTAATGATGCTTTATCAACCCTTGGAGATCTTGTCTTTTTGATAATTTACAAGTGAGATTTGTGGATGTGGGATCTCCTGTGGATTCGGCAGCAATAAAAAGGGAAGAGGAAGAAAAGTTTGACCATGTTTTCTTGATGAAGAACTTGTGTGTGAGCAAAAAGAGCAAAAATCGCTATCAATCTTCAATCACTACAAACCTTTCACTGGCGTTGACTCTGGGGAGAAGGGACTGGATCAATTTGTAGGCCTTGGGTAGGAGGTGGAAGTGATACAGTCATAGACCCAGGTCTGAGATGCATTGGAGGAGGGAAAAGTATGAGTCGATGGTGATATGTGAGGATCAGTAGGGTTTTTGGAAGATGAACCAGGAAGAAGTTAAAGAAAATATGGATGGTTGTGGGTGGTTGTACCGAGAATAAGAGATAATGGATTGAGTATATAATTGTTTGTTTTATTTTTTTAAGGTGTATTTTGTGTACCTCGTGTCTCGTTGAGCTGAGGTGTAAATCGTGGTACCCCGGTTGGGCGTAAATGCGAAGAATATAATTTCTGAGAACATTTTTATAAAATTAATATAAATACACCATTATTGACTCCGAAAATGAATTATAAAATTAAACCATTACTAATGTGGTGTCGGTACGCGTGTGGTGTCATTTTTCAGAAAAAACGAGATAACCTCTCATTTTTATATTTTTAAACATCGGTAAACGTCCGAAAATATTTAATTTGTATTATTTGTCAAAAATAAATAGTAGTATTATTAAAATAATGGCTTGAAAAATTGCGGGTTGTTGTAGTCTACCAACCTTAAAAGGAATATCGTCCTCGAGATTCAGTTCGTTCACTCTACTGACGTTCGTCCTCGTGTTTAGATTTGACGGTCAACTTTTCCATTCTCGAGCTTAGCCCTCAAGTAACCTTTCGTTAGTGTATTCTAACTTAATCTCACAACTCTTCGAACAAGAATGGTCATGAGTTTAAGTTGAACAGATTGAGTAACAACTTGATTCTATCTTGATTTTCGTAATTTATCAAACAAGAACTGTCGCTAGATCAAGCTGAAAACAAGTTGTTAGAAGGGAAGATTTTAACATCTTAGATGAAGGCCTCTTGAAAGTTAGGCTCTAGTTTGGAATTTTCTAAGCCAAATCAAATCAATAAATAGTGGTGATTTAGGTTAGCAAGAAGGCTCGAAGTTCAATTACGGTTTATGATGTTAGGTCTCACATTGTCATGAACTTAATATGGAACGAAAGTAAATCCTACACTAGTACCAAATAATACTAAAATAAAATGGTTGTTCAAAAGAATGTACCCGTCACGATGGTTGGGTCCTAGCGGGCTTCCTTGTTACCTAGAAAGTATACTTGACCCCGAGCTGGGCTGATTTTGCCTCCACGGTTTGGGTCATTTCCATCAACCGCTACAGCGAGGTTTGGATTATCCTGCACTGGCCTCTGTTCCCTATTCAGCTTAGGACACACATTCTGAAGGTGATCCAGACTCCCACACTCGTAGCACGTCAGCCTTCGCTCTTGGTTTCCCTTTTCGTTTGAGCAATTCCGACTAAGATGGCCCGTCTGTCGGCATCTGTTGCACCTTGGGCAGTCTCTTGAGTGATGGAGGTTACATCGTGTGCACTTAGGGTGTGAGCCTGCATACTCTCTGCGCTCCTGAGTTGTTGCTCCATAGTTTCTGGCTACTCGTTGCCTCTTATCCTGCTGGTCCTGGTCTCGGCTTCCCTGCTGATCCTCCCGTCGCTGATGTCCATTGTCGTTTCCTTTTATTAGCCCACCAGACCTGATCACATCATTTGTCAAGCGGTATGCCATGCCTACAGCGTCTTGAAGTGTGGTTGGTTTAGATGAAGTGACATCTCTCCTGATTTCAGGGATCAAACCCCAAATATATCGATCAATCAGCTTTTCCACAATGGAGACCATGTGAGGGACCATTCTGGTCAGCTCGTGAAAATGGGCCGTGTATTTGTCGACTTCTACTCCCACCATCAAATGGTTCCAAAATTCTTCTTCTAATTTCTGCACTTCGTCTTTTCAGCAGTACTCCTCAGTTAGCAATTTCTTGAATTCTGCCCAAGATAACCCATTTGCACCTTCTCTCCCTCTGGTCTGTAGTTGGTTGTTCCACCAAGTCAATGCTCGACCTTGGAGTAGACCGGATGAGAACTCCACCTTATCTCCCTCAGAACATTTAGTGATGCTGAGTTTCGACTCGACATTCTCGAACAATGATAGCAGGCCAATGGCACCCTCGGTGCCATAAAATTCCTTTGGCTTGCATGTCATAAAAGTCTTATAGCAGCATCCATGTCCATTGGTCGAGGTACCAACTCCTTCATTGGTTCATCCTGCATCAATGTGTGCAACGATCTGAGTTAGAAGATCTACCAACCCAGCAGCACTGTCTCTTGGGGTTTCATTGTTGATGCTTCCTGAACGAGTGTTCCTTGTAGTCATGATTCTACAATAGGCCAAAAACATTTGGTTGTGTAAGTTATACATGGACGATGGCGGATGGTGTTGCGGGACAACGACAGTTTTGGAGACGTAGTGATTGTGACACGACGGAAACAAGGACGTGCTTAGTCTATCAGGTCATAATGTAGCAAGGGAGGAGGCATATATATGAATATATCTATATAAAGTATAGTAACATAAACGGGGTTGTTCGAACATGATATGCATACACAAACGACTAATGCAATTTCAGGTGATTAGACTCTTAAGACCCGACCAAAACATGATCCGAGACTACTACTCCCATCATTGCATGATTTTTCCTGAATTAGGCATAGGTGATTAGGCTATGCATAATTGAGGAGTAATGATGCAATGCTCGGACTAGTCATTATATAGAAAATTGTATATTTTATAGTCAAACACACATGTTCACCAGGTTCACATCAAAGGCACTAGGTATATAATATTGTATGCGGCAAAGCCCCTAAAATAAATAATATGCATTCCGTAGACAGGGAATGAGAGGTTGGCTTACCTCTAATAGCGCTATCCATACTACCTACTGCTCCGCACAAGGGAGCCGTACGAACGGTACGTCTAAATTGGAGTGCGAACGGCAAACCAATCGGGGACTAACAATGCGAATGTACGAACAGTACATCATAACAACTATTATATACTAACTTAATTAAGCCTGCTCCGTAGACAAGGGAGACTAAAATTTAAGTGCGGATGGCACGTCAACAGTTCAAAACAAGTCATAAGCTCAAATAATATTTTAAGGTTAAAGTCAATGTTCAAAGAGTTCAGGTAAAAATATATGTCATAAGTTCAAATAAAAATTTAAGTCATGCATTCCACCCCAAACAAGTAAAGCGGTAAAAAGGGGGCTGTGAATACTCACCAACACGCGACCTAGATTAGTAAGGTTTGTTTTAGTTCACAGACTAAGTTTAAGACTTAATGAAATTTAATTAAATTTAAAAGTTTTAAAGAGTTTATGTTATTGTTGCTGGTGTGGCAGCATTTAAGTTTAAAATAATTTTCTAAACATTTGAAGGCATTGGCTCTTGGAAGTGCATAAGTGTACAACGAATAAGGTATCGAGGATGAATAGTCTTTGGTTTGAAAATAACCAAAAGACAAGGTGAGGAAAGTAGTAGCGACTACGAGTTAGACGTGCACGGATTATATAAACCTTATAGTTAAAAGAACTTATAATGCTACGTGTGTATAAAATATCTAAAAAGTTAAGTATCAATTTTATTTCTTATTTGAAATTCGTGATCAAACTTTACCATTGTGGTTTATAAACGTAAATGAATATTTCCTTTCCTTTGGAAAAAAAATGGGTATGACCCGAGCATACAAGCTGGTTTCTTTTGATAATAAAAGTTATAAGGTTTGCGTTTAAATTTCACAACTTTAGTTTTTACTTTGTTCTTATAGTCCTTAAATGTATAAAAGAGTTTTCTAGTTGTATGTGTAGAGTAAAACTAACTTGGTCGATTTGTTTATAAAAATCATGTCGAGTCACTTAAATATGTTGTATGGTTTATATATATATATATATATATATATATATATATATATATATATATATATATATATATATATATATATATATATATATATATATTATATATATATATATATATATATATATATATATATATATATATACACTGGACTTCAAAGCCCGCCCAATGGGCGGGCATGATTTGTAATTTTCATTTGCATGGGTTTACTTATTATGAAGTCATTTTAAGTAGCCTTGACGGGCGGGAATGACTTTAATTTGGATGGTTTTAGTTAGCTTAAAAACATGTTTTAAGTTTGTTATATTAAATACAATAAAATAGAGCCAATTACGTATGATTAAAAATTCAAAACCCGCCCTACAGGCGGGCATGATGTGATCAGGGTCACGATCATAAATGCTTATGTTATCAAAATCAACAATTCTAAGGTTGCATTTCAGAAAATGAAAGTACTTGCATCTTTATCCACCAACTTAAGATAGTCTTTGTAGCATCTGTCTTGCATCTTAAATGCTCGTATTGTTGCCACTCCAAGCGATGTTTCAGATGCGTAATCACGGGGGCTTCTGTGGTTCCGTTAATTCTATTTAGTTCCCTTGCATTTGGCTGATAATATCCCTGAAAGCCAGAAATAAATGTTATGTCTAGGAACATGGGCTCAACCCGTAACTACTTATGCTAGATATAGATTTTACCTGAGCATATTTTGAAGCTACGACAGCTATGGTGTGCTACAACCATGAAACTATCTGAGCTCGACATTGATTCTGAGAGTAGCACTGTTCCTGGTGGGAGACAATGGTTGCGAGTCCCTTCGTAGGTTGTTACTAAAATAGTCTGATCATCGGCCAATTGTTGGACTTGTTTACAGAATGGGCAACCTGTAGCCATTGTGTAATGATAGTATGCTCATAGTCACAGGTTTCCTTTTCTAAATGGTTACTTGATAGCACATGTCAACAATGGGGCAAATATATAATGTAATGCCGTTTGAATTTCCCATAATTACCTCAATTGTGATCCCATGAAAATATTCAGCACTGACTATTACTCAACCCGACTGACCCGTTCAACAATGATTTATAGTGTGCAAAGTTGTGATTGATTGAAATAATTTTGATTTAACGTCTTATTTAAATAGGAATTAATATAACGTATTCGTAGTTTTGTTTGGTACTTCATATGTCCTCTTTGCATAAAGCAAATAACATTGTGTAATGTTTTGAGATAGTTGAATCACGATATGGAATGTCATCCAATTGCTCTTTACATAAAATGAAGTTTCATACATAGTGCATTACCCTTATAATGATAACGTGCAATGACGCATACAAAAACATATGAGAATTAAACATATTAAAAAAACAAACAAAAACATGCACCATTTATTCCATGTTTCATGAGTAAAAACACCACAGACGAATTGCTTTGCTACATGTAAATAAAAATAATGCTATTTAAATGCCTCAGCAAAATGTCTCTTTTCAGAGAATCACCACAATTTTTTCAGCTAATAATCAGTATAATCTTACCCAACCAACCAAATTGACACCACTAATAATCAGCATCAACAGGCACATCCAAACATCTCGTCTTTACCTTTCTGTAAAAAATCAAAGTTCAAAAATTGTGGAACTGAAATATAAAAAAATCTATGATACAAATGCATATCTATTGCTTTCCGCCCTCCTGTCCAAACAAACCACCAGCAGAAAATAACCATAGAGTTAGAACCAAAATATGGACGTCAATGTTTCGAATCAAAAGACTTGTACTTCATTAATAATGACAATCTTCAAGTCTTCAACTTGAAAGTGCTTATTCAAAACAACTTATTTCAAAAAACAGTGATACACATATAACCGATTTTGATTTAATAAGAAATTCCTCATTCCCACACAATTCTTATACTACTTCATTGAGAATTTTGGTATTTGGGTTCAGTTCCTAGATTCTTTATTTGAAACCTGGTTCGGGTCTTATCCCAAAACTGATAATTGCAGCTTCGAATCATAATAATCTGTTTCAAAACACAAATCTACATACCTCGTAAATCTCAATTATTATCTTGACCACCAAATCATGATGATACTATAGCTCATTTGAAGCATTTGTTACTAATTGCGTTAAAAATTAGTATCCTCTTAGAGACCACACTTAATAATATTAAAATGAAGGCTTAACTCAATGGAATAACTACTAACCTGAGACCCATTTCAAAATGTAGCACTTGCCGCCTGTTGCCTCTACATCTTCTGGCACCCTGGACAAAAAATGACCAAATAAGCAAGGTTTTCCAACAATTCAGAAAGAAAATAGTGAAACACACAAAGATGCATGTGAACAGGGATAAAATAGATGTAAAAACACAAAATAAGAACTTTTCCCGTTTCAAATTTCACCCCATTCTCAAATCTTCTAGGAATGCCACAACAGGTAAATGTGACACGACGATAAAAAAAAAGGATATAAATGAAGGTAACAATGCCAAACTCATCATTATACGCTGTGCAAAAATCGGTCAGTGATGACTGCCAACTTGCAATCGCTAGTTTTCAATGACGACTCCCAACATGCTGAACTCCATATCTGCTTTAAAAACCTACAACTTGTTTATATTTTTCCTTCTAAAATGACATATCCTTGTTTCCTGGACTACACTTGAGATGAATCTAAGACACATCTTTCCTTTCTAGATCTTTATTTCGACAATGTACAGTACCTGACGTTTAACAATGGAACATATAATTTAGTAAGATATAGGGTGCATGGTGCAACGTAGTTTAAAAAATAGAACATATGTTTATGCAATGTTTGTTGTGGAATTGAGGAGAAGAGGAAAGTAAGCTGCTAAACGAACAACTGCTGACGACCATATCAGAACTGAAAAGAAAAACTTCTTTAGGAATGGGATACCTTCAATGTTTCTTAATTTGACTATGTGCGTAAGTGTATAACTTCATCATCTACATTAAAAACTGATTTATCATGCATCTCCTGTGAACTTTCCCTAAATTAGGGGGGGTCATAGAATTGGAGTAAATATTTTGACTATCTAGGGAAAGTAGCTTCTTAAGATTAAAGGGATTTAAAAATTATGGAGCCAATGGTAGTATACTCTTCGGTGCAGCGACGAAGAAAACATGGTGGGTACCTCCAATAGAAAAAGAAAAGCCAAAGGTGCAAATGAAATCATTATCTGATAACCGCATAATCGAAAAATTGAACATGTATACCTTGTTTGGCCCGCGTAGACTGATTCAATTGTCTTCTTCGCTGAGAAATATTTAAGACCGAAGAACGACTCTGAACTGCAACTACATATAGGTTCATTATACTCATCTATGAAACATGAATCATAAACCAAAAGTAAACAACTTAATACTGATCACCAGATACTGTGATAAACCCGAATCGACAGACCTTTGGTAGTAGGCGGCCGGTTACCATCAGACGCAGAGCCGGGCCCTAACTGTGTTCCAGAAAATAAAAAAATACAACATAAGTGATGTTATGTATTGTATGTTGGTTAAGTTTTGAACTGATTTCTTTGAAGCTAAATTCTATTTTACTTGCGCCTTCCTATAGTGGGCCTAAACTTTTTTACTTATCATAGACGTATATATAATTAAAAAGTGTGAGGTGAATAATTCCAAACAGACCCGACGCGTGAGGTTTCAACCTATTTCTCATCCTGTCTACTGCGCCCACAGCGAAACACGTCTATCCCCAACAAAGGAAACAATTGATTAAGTTTAAATTACCTTAAAAAATGGTCCTTCATAATATGGTAGAGTAGCTTTCCATTGAACGACCATATGTTGAAACCAATTTCCATCTCATACACCGAAGTAACTGAAGTTGCAATATACCTATAAACATAGTTACCAAGTGAATATTTGTTCATTTCAACAAAGAGTATGTAGAGCATTAGCTACCCATTATGATTTAAAAGTTACCTTCCAGTAGGATCTCATTCAATATTTGTTGCCTAAAAATGCTCTGCAGTAGCCATAGTTTCAAGCTCATCCATGTTGAAGAATTCCAATTGACTATTAAACAACTTCAACCCAGCCAAAATGACAAATCTGCCATTTGCTGACCAGAAAAGAGCATTCGCCTGTCTTTGCTTGAGGGTTGTGAGCTTTGACACTTTACCTCTCTTCATTGAGTAAAAACTGACGTCGGGCAGTAATACCTAGGTCAACTGAATTGATCAAAAAGGTAACTATTGTTTTTGTTGGTCTCTGTAATTGAAAAACCAAAGTCGGGTATAATGGCCTCCTTTCTATACCAAACACGAATTAGGTAGTGACTTTGTACAAAAGTACGTAGTTGTTACAGTTATTTTGGTCGGCCAAGAAAAACAATTGTGGTTCCACTGCCTTTTACAAACATTTAAAGGCTTAGACTATGCATCTCCAGTGTTAACAAAGAGTTAGTATTATGCAATTAGTATATCACTCTTATCCTTTCTAAGATATCACAGCATTGCATACAGAACATGTATCTAAGGGCATGTTAGTCATTCAAAGATTCAAGCAGTGATGAAAAAGCTCAAGTTCCAACAAACTACAGTTACATAACGGTAATATGATATTATCTATTTCAAGTAATAACATAAGAAAGATACCTGATAATTACCTGATCATTGCTCGAGTGAAGGACTCTAGAAGTTCTCGTCCTTTTCCTTCTGTGTGGTGTATCTTCAACAAAATTTTGATCCGTCACCTTTGTAAAAACCAAATTTAGGACAGAAGAACAGTTTAGTCATCATATACTAAGATAGAGTGCATAAGATACAACATTAAGAAAATAAATGGATAGATACATTAAAACATGCCAATTGGTGAAAGTATAAGCATCTTCCAAGTACCTGTATCACTACAACCCGTCTGTTCATGCAACAAAGACTCAGGAACAGGATATTGCAGTAAAGTTGCAGATGACAATGACCGTTTATGGAGGCAACTGCTCTCATTTGTGAAATGCTGGATCCGCCTATTGCCTCGAGATAATTGGGGTCTATCTGCATCTTTTCCTCGTAAATTTTCTCTATTAAAACTTTTCTTTGAACAACGGCCACCCTGAAGAATCTTAAACCGAGAGATAAAATGCATCAAACGATTAGAATACATAATATGAACTCTTATTGAGATATTAATGACGGTGTAGAATGGATGAGATGTTAAACCTGGCAAGAAGGTGTGCAATCGTTGGTATGAATCTCCCAAGCTGAAATTGCATCAGATGAAGAGGTTTTTTGTGTTTGACAACTTCGTGTATTCAAAGAGTTATATAACTGGTCAATGAACGATGCTTCTATTGACTTCAAGTATGAATTGTGTTTCTCATTGGTCCATTCTGACGATTCAATTTTCTGGGAATCCTGATACAATAAATCTGCAATGAGCACCTCATACATATTGAATAAAAACACGTATATACAAACGCTCGTCAATCTAACTTAATGATATTAAAAGCACCGGACACATAATTTTTTTAGAACGGCAAGCGCCTTTACTCAAACATTTCACAAACTACCATTTAGCTACCCATTATGATTTAAAAGTTACCTTCCAGTAGGATCCATTTCAATATTTGTTGCCTAAAAATGCTCTGCAGTAGCCATAGTTTCAAACTCATCCATGTTGAAGAATTCCAATTGACCATTAAACAACTTCAACCCAGCCAAAATGACAAAACCACCAGAACCTGGAATACCTCATCTTTTGTCATGGTGATTCCAAGCTCACCACCATACATGCTTTCAATGTCTTTCCCTAAATAAAATTTGTAGCATAAGAATATACACAAAGACATCACATATAGTTCAAGATATATATATATATATATATATATATATATATATATATATATATATATATATATATATATATATAAGTGCTCTTGACGAGTATGCTGTTTAATCACATCGCTCAGTTTCTTCCTGTCATACTAAACCACTATGTTTTGTTCCGGGACATCTAATGCAGTACCAATGCCAGGCGTAGAACACGGAAACCACGGGCGTCTACTGACAGCCTTTTTTAGAATCATTAAATCACGTGAGTATATATGTCAAGTATGTGTATAAACAGTCTAGTTTGTTTAGAAAGAGACATAAAAAAGGAACTGCATAAAGATCAAGTAGCAACTCGTATTGAACTAAATAGTAACATGCATTTTCTATCATTTAGCAAAGTCCATAGCTTCTTAATTATATACAGAAAACTAACTGGTAATAGCAATCTGAAAGACTTTATAAGTATTACTGATCAAGCGAATACGTATACGATGTTCAAAGTCAATGAATGAACGGTTAGTACTTACTTCCCGCTGCAAAGCCTCATCAAGTTCCTGCTTATCATCAGGATTAATGTCTTTGACATATAACTGAGCCAAATATTCCCGAATCCTAAGAAGCACAAAGAAACCTAAAAGTAAACCAACAAATACTTTGTATACGGTTCATAATTGACATGATATTTAAATTTTAAAGAACTAATGTCTGCATATAAACATACAGTAAGTATTATATACAGAAAACTAACTGGTATTATCAATCTAAAAGACTTTATAAGTATTACTGATCAAGCGAATACATATACGATGTTCAAAGTCCATGAATGAATGGTTAGTACTTACCTCCCGCTGCAAAACTTCATCAAGTTCCTGTTTATCTCTTTAAAATTCAGCAAGTACCTACAGGGCACAGGCTTATTTTTAAGTGTTTTTTTTTTACTCAAATATAAGCAAATACGCAATCCCAAACACATCATATATTATAATACATTGTATTTATATAAAGATGATGAAGTCGTGGAAAATCAAATAAGAGAAAACCCATACATCGTGTTTTAAACGATTATAAAAATTAAAAAGAAAAACATACCCCAGTACCAAATATGCACTTTGTCCAATATCTGACAAAGCTGGCAGTACTAACAATATATCCCATAAAGCTAACAGTATTAACTTTCTTGCGCCAGCAGTATTAATGATCAATTTATTTTCTATAAAATAACAACTTACAAACCTGGAAAATTAAAATTAATTGGCTCTAATACATGAACACCAAAAAAAATCAGTAGATGAGCATTAGAGAAAAAAAAGGAATTCGATGATATGAATGAAATTAAGGTTGTCTATGAAGGTAATACATCAGGATATAAAAACTATATACACATACCAATTGAAATCACCATGTTGACCTTTCTGGCTGGCATAAATCACAGGTTTTTGAGAAAAATTCGGGTATCTCTATAAAAGATTACATTAATTAAATCAAAGCCTCTATATATATGATATAACAAAATTTTAAAACCATATGCAATTAGCAAAAGAAAATTAATAAAAATATTACCTTTAAACATTGACCTTTAAATAACCCATGTATGCTTCTAAGATGGGAAGATCCTATCAATATCATATGTGAGTGAGTGAGTTAGTACACACCTTTTTGCGGAATAAAAGAACAAAGAGGTTTTGATGTTGATCCGGTATATACTCAAGTTCTTAATCCGGTATATACTCTAATAATCCGGTATATACTCTAAAATATATGCATAATCTATTCCTTAATTATAGCTTAACAATATCAAATTTTAAGCATGACTTACTTTTTCTGTATTGTAAATCACAAAAAAATGGCTTGGTCTAGTGGTTAAAGCATTTGTATGTTTATTAAATATCACAGGTTCGAATCTTGCAAATGACAATTTTTTTAAAAATTAAATTCGAATTTAAAAGTCAACATACGAATTTTATTTGGTCAAACATTGCTTAGGTGGCATGCTTGGGTGGAATAAGAGCATGATTACTCATCAATCTAGCGCTTATTCATCAATCCTGCATTTGATGACGTCATACGCATCCTATTATATATAATATGTATATATATATATATATATATATATATATATATATATATATATATATATATATATATATATATATATATATATATATATATATATATATATATATATATATATATATATATATATATATATATATGTATGTATGTATGTATATAGCCAGATCTTAGTGATTTGGTGAAGTGTATCGAGTCGGTAGAGTTGTTTTTAAGTTGTGAAATACCAAGTCGTAATAATTGGGAACGATCACTTGGACGATGGTGACGAAAACTCGTGTTCCGAAACGAATTATTCAAACTCACTTTTATGTTGAGATTTTGGCGAGTTGGGTTGTGGCCCAACATGGAAACATTGAACTCGACTCTAGATTGGATTGCTACTAAACGGACCCTATATTTGGTACATGGACTTCGGCCCATTCTAGCAAGATTCAACACACCCATATTTTGAAGTTTAAAAAGGGCTTCAGGCCATTCACGGTTTAAACGCTGATCTAGCCACTCAAACTCTAAAACGAATAACACCATATTTAGAGAAAAGAAGACACAGTCACAAGTGTTTGTGTTATAGCCTACTTGTGTAGAAATCACTTAGGATGACTCGAACCCTCGTACTCGACCTATAATACTTTCGACCTTGTGAACCCGACACAACTCAAACTACCCTTATTATAATGGTTTACAACCCTTTTTGACCGAGCAAAAGTGACGCACCCCGTGGGTGTTTTAATGACCAAAAAGGTAAGACTAATCCAGTCGACGCCTCACGGCTCACAACACCACTGAGACCACTAAGAAGAAGATACACGCAAGACATCATTAGTTCTCGACACAAGGCCAGAATGTTATACAACATCGAGCATGAACACAATTAAATCCGAACCTTAACACAAACACGAAACCGAGTATAGACACAAACACATCAATGTTTAACACCCTAACTCATAGACTCAACTTAGCTTCACACCCAACTTACATCATCTTTTTATCTAGCTTATAAGCTGCTTACTAAATCAACAAGAGCAATGAGTAAAAATTTGGACACAATAACCTACGACATACACCTTCCAACATCGAGCCAATTGTAACACCCCCTAATTTGTTTAGTGGCAGCGGAAAAGTAATTAGGGTGTTACGGTGAGGATCGAGTTAAAATTTCAGAAAAACGGTCCAGAATAAGCGTTTTGAAAGTTATATGTCATTCGAAATAATAGTTTTGGTATAAAAGGAAAATATCTGTTTTGAAAATCCCACAAAATGTGATAATTTGGAAAGAATGACATATTTGATTTTACACCAGTTTATTTATCAGAGTATAAGATGCCCGCTCCGTGTCTTGTCCTGCTCCGTTAATTACCTGAGATAAACATGCTTAAAACGTCAACACAATGGTTGGTGAGTTCGTGGAGTTTGATAGAAAATAACTTTCTTTCAATGAATTTAAAAGGTGTATAGTGATTGTCGAAGTAAATAATAATTCTTCATGAAATAAATAACAAATTGGGTAGTATAAAAATCCACAAGCAAATCATGTATGATCTCCAAAATCATAAGTTTCAAGTTATAAATGAAGATGAGCTACGTTGTTATACGCTCGAAATAGAATGTTGAGTCAACTTTTAAATGTAACAATTAAGTCACATATGATAACAACTAAGGTTCAAGTACAGGATTCATAATCATAACACATAGTGAAAATATTAATCTAGTGTCTGAAATCTATCAGTGTGGAGTGGTGGTTACTAAATACAGCTGTATCCTAATATATATGAAACATTCATATATTCATAAAGTTATATTGCCCTAAGCCTCATGACACGCAAAACGTTAACAGAGTACCGTAAAACGGCAGTGTCCCATCAGGGTTACTGATGGGTGTTTTTAGCCCTCATGTAATAGGTGGTTTGCCAATTCCTATTTTACTCAAATATAGTGTATCGCGACTAAATACGACTAACCATGTAGGCATTCCGTCCAAGTATTTAGTGGGATAGGTCGTCAGCCTCTAACAGGTTTCGAAGCTGTTCACTATATTCGCGCTCACCGCAGTGATTAATGGCTCATGATCGAGGGACTTTATGGCAATAAAGTAAACTTAGGCAATATAGGGTTCAGGGGTTCATAAAATATACGTATTCTGGTCTTGGCAATTATTTCCAGTGAACTTTAGAAATATCATAGTAAAGTAACAGTACATCCATTTGTTATATGAATGCATACAATGAATCTCAGTGTCAAGTTACATCAAGTGGTTTGAAAATGTTATCGTTCAAATTCAGTGTTTAAGCTAAGCAAGCAACTTGCACATATAACGAACATATATTTCTCTCAAGGTGATTCAAACATGTAAAACAGAGTTTATGATTTTGAGTAAATCATGAGAGTTTTCCAAAGTATATAAGTAAACTCAAAACAGTTAAAGCATGTATCTCCCCCAAAAGAGTTATTAAAACAAGTAATAAAAGTAGGGGCCACGACTCACCTGGAGCGTATCTGACAAGACGAAATTATAATTCAATTAAACGATCACGAAAACTTCTTCAATACGAGACCTGAATATAAGCGAAGTCTAAGAGTCTAACTTACTACTAATAACGAATGTGGAAAGGATAAATCGTGTAACGATTTGATCGGTGATATGAGTGTGATATGCTTAAAATGCCTCAAGTTAAAAATATAATATATCTATAATATTATCTTGATTCTTATATAAATCGACCAAAAATATTACTTTCTCAAAATATGCGGAAATGATATGCAAAGTGATGTCGCTAATATTTCTAATAACGAAACTTTAAATAATGCATAACTTAAAATGAAACATGCATATGAAATGAAGGGTGAAAAATGGAAAATAAACTAAGAATGTCAAGTGAAATTAAATAGGTCCTTGTCCTTTTCAGATTTTATTCTTTTTACTTTAACTGTGCTCGCGTTACGTCGTTAGTCCTCGGTTAAGTCCAAAGTCCATAATAGTCCAAAATTTGTCCATATGTCCATGTAAGGCTTGGAGTTCAATGGTATGTCAATTTAAGTCCTCTATAAACTGTTTTCACAGCTTCAGTCCATAAGTTTCACAGTTTGGCAGTGTTAGTCCTTCCAGTTAGATCGCGTTACATTTTTAGTCCTTTTTGCATAAAAATAACGGGAAAAGTATTCTGAAAATTTCTATAACTTTATCAAGTTCATTTTAACTTATTTCAATTTCTTATTTCAGAAAAGAGCTTATTTTTGCATTATTGGGCCAAGTAGCGAATCAACTTAAGGCCCATTAAGGATTTTAGAGGCGAGGGCGTGTAAACTGTTTTGGGCCTGGAATTGGGCTATTTTTATGATTATGAAAATGCATGATATAGGCCTATTGGGCTGCGTATACTCAAAATATTATTGAGCCTGAATCTTAGCCCATGCGATATTAGCTAATTTCTGGAAAAATGAAGTTGTATAAAATCCAGCGAGGTACGTTTGTTTTGAGTAAATTCGAAGGTCGAATCGAGCTTATGAGGACTAACTTATAATACGAAACATGTTGCTTGCTAAGCGGTTTATTAGATCGCGTAAAAATAACGTGTATTTGTTAGATCGAATGTTGAGTTATGTGGCCATTTTAAGGTGGCGTAGGGCTGTTTTACATGTACAAAATACTTAGATTATTTCCAAGTGTTTTCCAGTTTAGTTTTAACGTGTGAGAGTTGACATAGGTGGGTTTGAATCATGCATGTGGCTAGATGTAAATGTGAGAGTTGAGTAGATAAGCATGCAATGTAAGTTTTTAAACATGAAAGTGAAGTGATAAACAACTTCTAAGTCTCCCATGGTGGAGATCCGGCACATGTTGATGGGTTACTTCGAAATAAAGGTGTACGTAAATGCTGGAATTAAGTCGATCATATGTTCGAATGGTACACAAAGAATGATGCATGGTACTCGACTTTTAAACATGTGAATGATCTAAGGGGTGACTCTTGAGTCTTCATGGTGAAGACATGTTACTTTATACATGTGATATGAAAACAAAATGGAAAAGAGAAGTATGAATTCGAACATGATGCGTTCGAATGTAAAAAAAAAATATGCATGCATATGTGGGTTGTGTACGTGGGAAATGAAAACAGAAGAGGGTATTAGGCACTTACTTCACCTTTCAAAGGTGGTGAAAGACAGCTGTGGAAGTCGAGGGAAGCACAAGAACAAAGGCAGTAGTCTCTAGTGAGCTCGATACGTTTTTGAGTGTGGTTTTCTTTAACCCGTTTGTTTCCAAATGAGTGACATTTCTTTCTGGGTTTTTAAGGTGGTTAGTGAGAGTGAAGGAAGTAGGTAATGAGCAATGTGACTTGCTATAAGAGGGAGTAATATATATATATATATAGATAGATAGAGTTTCACACGTTTTGACTATATTACCCTCAATTTAATCATTGAAGTGTACTGTGGCTGAATGGACACCTAAGATAGTTCACTGACAATGTGAGATATTTGATAGATATGGTGTTGATAAGATCTTATCTTTATTTGTTGTGGTAATATGTATATATACTCGGTTTGTGTTTTTAGTATATGCTCCAAGTATGAAGTTAGCGTGCCATACTAAGCTTCTGTGGTCCTAGTCATTTTCTAATCATCATAATATGTTGAGAATATCATTAGGGGTACGTAGGAAAAAGCGGGGAACGATTTGGTTGAGTCTCGATGTGTTACGTATGTCGAATTGAGTTAAAATGGGACAAACACTTTAGTCTTCAAAACCTTATTAAAACTCGACATTTAAATTTGGAGATTGGCATAGGTATAGTCTAGTGGGTCGTGATTGAGGTGGTGTAAAAATAGTGGCATGTTGTGTTTAAGAATCAAATGAACAAGAGTCGTTTTGTGAGGGATTTGGCTGTCGATTACACATAGAATTAACAAGTAAAATTTTGAATTTGGAAGTGGGCCTGTGTCGTGTATAGTGATGGGCTTGGATCGAATTAAGGGTCCTGTTGGTTTGTAGCTTGGTTAGTTTTGTTTGTACAATGAAATTTTTAACTAGGGTAATTTTATAATTAGTGTTGTAATTAATAGGAAATATAATGATTAGTGGATAAAGTGTTTTTAGTGTATATTTCTATTGGTACTAATTATAGAATTAGTGAAAAGGGTGATTCATGAAATGGTTACAGTTCAAAATACATGTCGAGAGCTAGTGTTGTTATTTGTTAATTGTTCTGATGTCGTGTTGTGGTGAGAATAATATATCAAGAAAAATTTTTAAATTCCCCCGAAAAAAATGGGTTTAGTTAAACAGTAATGCGAGGTTATTATTAATTAACAAGGATTATCATAATGGATTTTCGTAGGATCCTACATCTATACCAGTTTGATTTTTAGTTTTAGATTTCTCAGGTTTAGTTTCACCACACCATAACAATAACAAACAAAAAAACATAATAACAATGGCCTCATCAATTGACTGTTTATAAACTTAAAATCAAATGATTTCCTTAATCAACAAAATTTAATAACCAATTAAATCCACATAAACCAAAACCAAGTTCACATCTGGAAAACAGTTACAACCGTAAACATTCTAACGGAGATGAAATCAAAGAAAAACCCTTACAATCACTCGAGAGTCGATTTGACAGGAAGACCAAAACAAGAGCTCAAATGCAAAACCGAATCCAAGCAGGAGACCCAAAGTAATGATGCTTTATCAACCCTTGGAGATCTTGTCTTTTTGATAATTTACAAGTGAGATTTGTGGATGTGGGATCTCCTGTGGATTCGGCAGCAATAAAAAGGGAAGAGGAAGAAAAGTTTGACCATGTTTTCTTGATGAAGAACTTGTGTGTGAGCAAAAAGAGCAAAAATCGCTATCAATCTTCAATCACTACAAACCTTTCACTGGCGTTGACTCTGGGGAGAAGGGACTGGATCAATTTGTAGGCCTTGGGTAGGAGGTGGAAGTGATACAGTCATAGACCCAGGTCTGAGATGCATTGGAGGAGGGAAAAGTATGAGTCGATGGTGATATGTGAGGATCAGTAGGGTTTTTGGAAGATGAACCAGGAAGAAGTTAAAGAAAATATGGATGGTTGTGGGTGGTTGTACCGAGAATAAGAGATAAGGGATTGAGTATATAATTGTTTGTTTTATTATCTTAAGGTGTATTTTGTGTACATCGTGTCCCGTTGAGCTGAGGTGTAAATCGTGGTACCCCGGTTGGGCGTAAATGCGAAGAATATAATTTCTGAGAACGTTTTTATAAAATTAATATAAATACACCATTATTGACTCCAAAAATGAATTATAAAATTAAACCATTACTAATGTGGTGTCGGTACATGTGTGGTGTCATTTTTCAGGAAAAACGAGATAACCTCTCGTTTTTATATTTTTAAACATCGGTAAACGTCAAAAAATATTTAATTTGTATTATTTGTAAAAAATAAATAGTAGTATTATTAAAATAATGGCCTGAAAAATTGCGGGTTGTTATAACTGTCCCCTTTTGAAAGTTGCAGTTTTTGGAGAATTGTCAAGTTTAAATGCCTGTAAATAATTGTTTCCCTTTTGAAATTTGCATTTTTTTTTGGATTGTCATAGGGCTGATCATTTATATATTCCAAGCAGATCACACACAGGTCCATAATTTGACATGCTACTTTGAGAATGTTATAGTGATACTGTGTAAATTTCATTTCTTTTCAAACTCATTTGGTTAATTTTTAAGGAAGAACGGATTTTTAATGGGCAACTTGAAAATCTTAGTTCTGAAAATCAGTGAGAACATCCTTTAATGATCATTATATGAAAATGGATTATGGGTAATCTTTTATTTGATTATGCAATCATGTCAGGCTTATTTGCTGGGCTCAGTCGTGGAACAAGTATATTGGCGTATTACCGATGGAATAGGTCAAAAAAGAAAAAAAAAATAGTAACAATCTCCTGATGGTTGTTTGCCGCAGGAAGTGTCTGTTGGTACTGTAAAGGCCTAGATCAATCCTTATCACACTTCTAACAATCAATAAAGATAAACTAGAGATAAGTGAGGCGTATGGAATCTAGTGAGATAAACTAGAGAGAGAAACTATTATTAACACACACTTATCCTAAGCATCCACCTTACAAATGAAGGGGGTGGAGGCTATTTATAGGTTACATCAAATGGGTGGGCTTGGGCTTGCTATGTACTAACATATAACCTATTAGATTAAACTCAAGCCCATAGACTATTCTTTTAATTAAACAATGACACTTTTACAAAAATAATAAAACACGAATGACCATCACTTTTTATAAAAGCTAACAATCTCCCCCTGAGGGATGGTCATTCAAATGACGCTCCTTGTAATTCGGTCTTTCATCTTTGTTGTCTTGAGCTTTGTGTGTCGTTGCAGAATAGTCTTGATTCTTCTGTTCCTTCATGCTTTGTGATCTTCAAAGTGATCGTCTTTAGGTTCTTCTTGCCTTTGATCAACATCTTCACATGTTTGCGGTGATGTCTCTTCCATCATACTCATACTTCTTGATAATACTTTGAACTTCATACATATGTCTTCCTCACTTGATACTTGAACTTGTTCTTGACATCTTGATTAGCTCTTTGACTTTGTCGTAACAATTTATCTTTAACTTGATCTTTTTGTCTTGAACTTTTTCACTTAAGCCTTGTTGAGGATGATCTTCATAAGTATGAGTATGAGGAGATGTGGATGTTGAGCTATATGATGATGGTTGATGGACTTTCGTCAGTACCTACATAAAACAGTTAGCAATAAATCGTCCAACACTTACAGGTTCAGATTTCGAGATTGTTAATAGCATAGTGTGAAAACTTTCTCTAATCATTATCAGGGCCGTTGTGAGCCGCTGAAGTATACTGGGGTATCACTTCACGATTGTAGACCGTTTGAAGCACGTAAACATCATGATATAAGGCAAGATCCGTGGATCTCATTAAGACTCTTGTACACCATGTGTCCTTTTTGGTGAACACAGGTGTATTATATTGGAAGTGTATCCTAAGATATTTTTTTAATGAATCTCATGGCTCTAGACTCGATAATGTGCGTTTTGGTTTTAGTAGTCGGAGGCATGGAGCAAAGTGCCACCTTTTCATTATCAACACATCTCGGAATGAGAGGCCGATAGATTATGCAGTGTTCTCCGTGAGAAATGAAACAAATATCTTTTAAGAGATATCTGAGTGGCTAGGAGGGGTGGTGCAGCGCGTCACTGGGTCCATGACGTCTTGTCTTCGATATCAGTATCAACTTTGTGATAACCGATAGCAGATGTATTGACCCGGTTTCTGCCCTAAGTTTTCATGGAGGGCTATTTCTTTTCACCCTTTCATTAAACTTTTCTTTTTCATTCTTCAACCCATTCATTCCCTTTCTCATTTACTCCTTTTTTCAATCTTTCCTAAGGACTTCTAATTCTATTCTATTGGAATTTTCCTTGGGTAGATCCCTCCGGCTCTGGCGGATCATAGGACATAAACCTAACCATAATCACCATATTACTCCATGATTATCCTAGATTTATTGATCACTTGCCATAAAACCTTTTGTGAAAATCTCTCAAAGTGTTTATGAATAAAACACATTTTGGTTAACACTTCGAGAGTTTTGCATTTTCTGAAATACTCCCCCTTCACATGTGCTCATGCATTTTAAGATGAGATTGCACATGTTGGGTAGAGTTCGCACATTTGAAATGATTGATTTTTAGTTGACATGAACTTTGCGAGACACGTTTACATCACCAGTTAGACTAGCTTGAAATTATTACCCGTCCCGGTCATATCAAAAGAAGAATCTCTCGAATTGGTACATTCTACTCAGACAAGTCCTTTCCGAGACACGTTTACATCACTGGATGGACCAGCTTGAAATTATTACCCGTCCCGGACAAGTCTTTTCGATTACTGACATTTTAGTTTTCGTCAATTCGAGGGTTCATACTGAGTCGAGCTCTTTTGAGATTCAATCCAAGATCTTTAAACAGTTTTGATCACATTTTAATCACATCTTCTACCCCTCAAAAATAGCATTTCGTGCTATTTTTGATATCAACGGATTAAAATGAGGCTTTTGGAGAGATAGACGGATCATTTTTAGCATGAAATCGGAACATTTTATTTTTTCATTTTTGATACTCCCCCTTAAAGAAAGCATGTTTTATCGAGGTTGGAGGGAGTTGTCTTGAGCACAGAATTGTGAGAAAGATTTTGAAAAATCTTGATCATGTGCTCAAGGATTTTTTTTTATTTTGCCATTAACAATACGAGTCCTGATCTGATATAATCAGAAATCAACATTGTTGCACGGGTTTCGTACTAAACTATACGAAAGCCATAAAGAAGAAATTGTGAGAAACGACATGTTTTAGGAAACATTTTAATGAACTCTCGCTCAAGCATCTGTACATGTCCGTATCATTGTTGAATGACATTTCTAGATACGTACATAATATCGATTATACGAGAGACATGTCGTTAGAAGAATATTTTTGGTTTTTATGATTTTATATTGTTTTTGCATGTTTGAAAATTTTCTATTTTTATATTTTGTTTTTGTTGGTTTTTCAAATTTTGTATTTGGTTTTTTTTTTTTTTTTTTTTTTTTTTTTTTTTTTTTTTTTTTTTTTTTTTCATTTCAAATATATTTACAACGAAGCTTTTTGAGATAAATTTCAAGAAGATTCGAGAAGAATTTCTAACTCTTCAGGAGTTGGGCTTCGCATGCCAATTCGTCGAACTAAATCTTCAAACCTTTCTTTTGGAAGGGCTTTAGTAAATAGATCGGCGAGTTGGTATTATGTCTTCACGAAAAATAATTCAATAGTACCCTCTTCTACGTGTTCCTTGCTGAAGTGATAGCGGACTCTAATATTGTAACACCCCCAAAATAAGATCGCATCGTAATTAACATCTGGGGTGCTACTTAACTGCATCATAACATAAGTAATAGAGAACGAATTTATCAAATTCGTTTTAAAAGCTTTATTGAATAAATCATCAGTTTTACATAATTGAGTTGCGGAAAATAAGGCCCATGATTGTTATTAGTTGTCCCATTGTACAAAAACCCTGGTCATGAGTGTTATGTGTACACTCCAAAAGTATGCCTATGCCCTTGCCATGCACTGCCTTGCATCATCATATGTCAATCAATTATACACCTGAGAAAACATGCTAGAAACTGTCAACACAAAGGTTGGTGAGTTCATAGGTTTATACAAAGTAGTAAAGTTGGACCAATAAGTTTGTGAGTTAACATTATAATGAGCATAATGTTATACAAAAGTCTATTACGCTGTGCTAAGTTCCATGTTACCGAAGCTACGACCAGTTGGCATGGAAAGTACTCATGTTATACTTTGCATGAAAAGTGCTCATGTTATCAATACCCGGCAAGTGTGCTAATTCTAGTCACTTGTAATTCGACATGGTATACATCCGCTTGTCCTATCTGGACTGTTGTATCCCAACACAGATGGAGGTGTCACCCTCAATAGATCTATTTATATCACTCGTGCTTCCCAGCAGGGAATTAATGGTACATATTCATGGGTATAAATGTAGTTCTTAGTCCAATAGGTAATAGTTTTACAAACAAAAGTATGGTTTCAATGATTCATAAAGCAAACAGGTTTCTCATCCAACAGTAGTTCAAAGCATGTGAAATCTCACAGTAATGTAAAGGTTTAGAGTACTTGTAAAAGTAAATAAATATAGTTGAGCATGTATCTCCCCCAAAGAGTTTATAAAGTAATTAAAGAGTAAAAGTGGGGTTATGAAACTCACCGTGAGTGGATGATGTTTAAGAATATAACGAAATCGCTCGATAAGCCGGGAAAACATCTACATGCAACCTAGAATAATTGTTGTGTCTCAGATTTGGAATAATGTCTAGGAAAACATAAACGAGCCTATATACGTCCTTATATCGATCATGATGTAGTACTTGGTAGTTTGTGTATCGTCCAAAATAATATGTCCATTATGTATCCGTTATATCCAATATGTCCAAGTCCGTTATGTCCGATATCCTGAGTCCGAGTCCAATATTATAAACTGATATATGTCAAATGTCCAATGTGTCCAATGTCTAAATGTCTAATGAAAGTTATATGGTACTTGATTTAGTGTAAGTAACTTAAATGGTTTTATAAGTTCTCGTCGTTTTACAAAAGTTACTATTCCGAAGGTAAAATAAACTTAGGAAAGTTTATTTTGAATGAAGATTGTTATTTCATGAAGTTCATTATGTTTAGTGAGTAATTAGTTTTGAAAATCACATGGTTCTTAATTACTTGTCTAGTGAAAACTAATTTTATTTGAGCCGAAAACCGTTTTACAATTTGAGACAGTAAACTGCCTTCATTTGGCATTTTCAGGCCGAGTTTCCTAGCGATGGACGTAAAACATCATTCCGGACAACTTTTCTTTCTTAAATTTCTGATGAATCGGACCATAAGTGCCTCTAAAATTTACCTCAGTTCGTGGACTGTAGGTTTTGGACAGTTTCAGTTTTTCGGTTTCCTTAACTTCTTTCGATCATAACTTTTGACTCGTGTACTCGTTTTGGGTGATTCAAATTGCTACTTTTTCCTTATAAAACATTATATAACAGTAAGTAATTTCCCAAGGTCTTGGGTATTCTATTTTGGTCGTTTTTCATAGCATAAGTCACTAGTTTACTTGTTTACTTATATAAGTTAATCATATAGGTCTTTCAACTTGTTTTAAAGGTTTTGTACATCATGATCCAATATAGAGAGCATATATAGCATAGATTAAGAATATGAAACATGTAAATAATGTTGATCATGAGTGAGCTAGGTTTTCTTACAACTTTTGGCTTTCTATAAGAAAGGAAATCAAGAATCAAAGAACTAGAACAAGAACTAGTAACCCTAGCTTCCAAATTCTTCAACCCAACCCTTGATAACCTTGATCTAACCATACTAAAAAACACTTGTAAGAACCTTATAAGCTCAGCCCCTATATCCTTGTGTAGCTCCTAATCCAACCATGGAATCACCAAATAAACTTAAGATTCATGTAGAGATCACTAAGGCCTTCAACTTTGATGTATAATTTGTAGTATGAAAATCAATGGATCATGGTGCTAGGGATTGTATGGTGGGCGGCAAAGGAGGAGAGAATGGAAGAGTTTTTGGTGATCTAGTAGCCAAATGAGAAATGAGAAATAATAAAGATCTAGATATTTAGTTAACTAATAAGTCTTACATGAGAAGATTGCATGAATCATCACCAAGATATTGATTTCCTTGGTGATTCACTACATATGTCGACCATGGGCTGTACTTAAGTGATAATATTGAGTCTTGATGTTATCTTGTGTTTACGGAGTGAGTTTTGGTCCCGGTAATCACTAACTGTAAGCCGTTAAGTCACGAAACTTAAAATCGGGTATCCTAAAAATATAAAACTTATAAATTTGTTAAAACTTATCAATATACTCTATATTAGCATATTAAATGAGTGATAGGTTCTATCGGGATGTTTAAAGTCGTGAAAACCTAAAAACGTAGGCTTAAATCGCGTAAAATGCGTAAAACGTAAAACCGAAAAATGTAAAAATCCAAATCTTGTGGAAATGTCGTATGATGTGAAAAACACATATTTCTCTTGTTTGAAATTTTGTATGGACATATCGGGATGTTTAAATGACGTTTAAACCTAAACGTAAATCTTCGACACGGTTTTGCGAAACTTGCAAAAATGACCCGACGAGTGTCAAACTCTCGTGTTATCATGAAAATAGGTTAACTTACAAGAATGTAGAATAAAATTTCAGGAGTAAATAGTAAAATTAAATAGTAATCCGAAAATGCGAATTGTTACAGTCTCCCAACCTTATTTGAATGTCGTCCCGACATTCAATTCGAGTTATCAGATGAAAATACGAAAGATGAGGATATTTGGTCTTGAATTCATCTTCACGTTCCCTACATGAATTTAAGTTCTTACTGAAAGTTTTAACAAACTTTGGGTAATAGAATTGCGACTCCACTTAAGTCGTTTGGTTCATTCACACTAATTGGAATAATTTGAATGTCTCGCCATCTAATGGGTCCAACGGCTGTGAATAGTGAAAAATAACGGTCATGAACGGTAAAATCTAACGGTCGTGAATAGTGCCCTCCAACCGTCGGGAATAGTGCCCTCCAACGGCTAGTTTTCCTTATATATACCCCATTTTTATTTCCATTCTTCCACCAACCATATTCCTCTCAATTAATTCTTCCAAAATGCCGCACCTTATTACTATCCTTGCGATCGTGTTTGTCGTTCTTGCGGTTATCTACTTGGCGTATGTTCCGGATGAAGACTATTTATTCTTGGTCGGGGTTCTAGTGGTTCTCGTACCAATTGTGATTCTAGCTGTTGGCGTGGATAAGATATGGGGGTAATAGTCTCGCGCTAGGGTTGTTAAAATGAGTCTTTGTTGTGTTTTTATGTAATCTTTAATAAATGTGTAATAAAACTCGTTTGTTTTTATGTATAAGACCTAGTCTTGCTATTGTGTTAATGGTTTGTTTGTATTTATCGTACAGAATAATCAAGGTGATACATCCTGTAGTGGCTCTCGCTCTCGTAGGGGTGGTGGTGTTCTTCGTTGGCTTGGCGGGTCAACCTATTGGCGATTCTATACCTTTCTTAGTAATCTTTGTAAAATTAGCACTACCGCTGCTAATTATATCGTTATGTATTAATTTTCGTGGATTCTAATAAAATTTTACGTTATTTATGCTTTCCATATATTGCTATGAATTGATTTTCGAGTTCGTACTCACGTCATTTCAGATACAAATAAACCTACTCATTTATAATTCGTTATTTACATAGAGAAGCGTCCCAAACAATGTAAATAAAGAAGTATAAACTTATGGTTCGGCGATTCACAATTTCTTTATTTAAATAAAAAGGCATCCCGTTCCATTCAAATAAAGACATTGTCAATCATCCTACTTAAGAATTTCTGACAAAACACTCATATGTGTGGAAAAGAAAGAATAGTCCACACTGGGTTAGAATCATAGACTTTTAACAATGAAAGTTTCGGAAGAGAACTTGATGAATGTAGAGAAAGTTGCTGAACTTCAGCTTTTGTAGATGATGAATCAGTTTGTTCCTTTGAAATTTCATATCTTTGATTTCTACCAAGGAAATCAATAGTTTGTGATAGGTTTTAGGTAAAATAATATTACGTAAGATCGTGTAAAGTTTAGTGATCATTGTAATCATTTTACAATGTCTGAGATGGTATACGTGTATAAGTATATATAAGATACTTATAATCTTTAGTGTAAGGCTAGAAAGTATTAGTTATAATATAAGTACATATGTATATGTATACAATTAACACAAAAGCACATGTTATCAAAGTAGCATGCAAGTATATGCTAGGCTCGCTGAAACAATAAGTAGAGTAGCAAGTAAAGTGGCAAGTAAGGCAGGTTGGCACTGGCGGTCATAGGTTGAGTTTTTGTAAAAAATGGTTATAGTCTAGGTTTTATGTGTACCTAGTTCTCTATAACCTTAGCTCTGATGCCAATATGTAACACCCCCAAAATCAGATCGCAGCGGAATTAACATCTGGGGTGCTACTTAACTGGATCATAACATAAGTAATAGAGAACGAATTTATCAAATTCATTTTAAAAGCTTTATTGAATAAAACATCAGTTTTACATAATTGAGTTGCGGAAAATAAGGCCCATGATTGTTATTAGTTGTCCCATTGTACAAAAACCCTGGTCATGAGTGTTATGTGTACACTCCAAAAGTATGCCTATGCCCCAGCCACGCACTGCCTTGCATCATCATATGTCAATCAATTATACACCTGAGAAAACATGCTAAAAAGTGTCAACACAAAGGTTGGTGAGTTCATAGGTTTATATAAAGCAGTAAAGTTGGACCAATAAGTTTGTGAGTTAACATTATAATGAGCATAATGTTATACGAAAGTCTATTACGCTGTGCTAAGTTCCATGTTACCGAAGCTACGACCAGTTAGCATGGAAAGTACTCATGTTATACTTTGCATGAAAAGTGCTCGTGTTATCAATACCCGACAAGTGTGCTAATTCTAGTCACTTGTAATTCGACATGGTATACATCCGCTTGTCCTATCTGGACTGTTGTATCCCAACACAGATGGAGGTGTCACCCTCAATAGATCTATTTATATCACTCGTGCTTCCCAACAGGGAATTAATGGTACATATTCATGGGTATAAATGTAGTTCTTAGTCCAGCAGGTAATAGTTTTACAAACAAAAGTATGGTTTCAATGATTCATAAAGCAAACAGGTTTCTCATCCAACAGTAGTTCAAATCATGTGAAATCTCACAGTAATGTAAAGGTTTAGAGTACTTGTAAAAGTAAATAAATATAGTTGAGCATGTATCTCCCCCAAAGAGTTTATAAAGTAATTAAAGAGTAAAAGTGGGGTTAAGAAACTCACCGTGATTGGATGATGTTTAAGAATATAACAAAATCGCTCGATAAGCCGGGAAAACATCTACGTGCAACCTAGAATAATTGTTGTGTCTCAGATTTGGAAGGAAAACATAAACGAGACTATATACGTCCTCATATCGATCATGATGTAGTACTTGGTAGTTTGTGTATCGTCCAAAATAATATGTCCATTATGTATCCGTTATATCCAATATGTCCAAGTCCGTTATGTCCGATATCCTGAGTCCGAGTCTAATATTATAATCTGATATATGTCAAATGTCCAATGTGTCCAATGTCTAAATGTCTAATGAAAGTTATATGGTACTTGATTTAGTGTAAGTAACTTAAATGGTTTTATAAGTTCTCGTCGTTTTACAAAAGTTACTATTCCGAAGGTAAAATTACTTGTCTAGTGAAAACAAATTTTATTTGAGCCGAAAACTGTTTTACAATTTGAGACAGTAAACTGCCTTCATTTGGCATTTTCAGGCCGAGTTTCATCGCGATGGACGTAAAACATCATTCCGGACAACTTTTGTGTTTTAACTTTTTGATGAATCGGACCAGAAGTGCCTCTAAAATTTACCTCAGTTCGTGGGCAGTAGGTTTTGGACAGTTTCAGTTTTTCGGTTTCCTTAACTTCTTTCGATCATAACTTTTGACTCGTGTACTCGTTTCGGGTGATTCAAATTGCTACTTTTTCCTTATAAAACCCTATATAACAGTAAGTAATTTCCCAAGGTCATGGGTATTCTATTTTGGTCGTTTTTCATAGCATAAGTCACTAGTTTACTTGTTTACTTATATAAGTTAATCATATAGGTCTTTCAACTTGTTTTAAAGGTTTTGTACATCATGATCCAATATAGAGAGCATATATAGCATAGATTAAGAATATGAAACATGTAAATAATGTTGATCATGAGTGAGCTAGGTTTTCTTACAACTTTTGGCTTTCTATAAGAAAGGAAATCAAGAATCAAAGAACTAGAACAAGAACTAGTAACCCTAGCTTCCAAATTCTTCAACCCAACCCTTGATAACCTTGATCTAACCATACTAAAAACACTTGTAAGAACCTTATAAGCTCAGCCCCTATATCCTTGTGTAGCTCCTAATCCAACCATGGAATCACCAAATAAACTTAAGATTCATGTAGAGATCACTAAGGCCTTCAACTTTGATGTATAATTTGTAGTATGAAAATCAATGGATCATGGTGCTAGGGATTGTATGGTGGGTGGGAAAGGAGGAGAGAATGGAAGAGTTTTTGGTGATCTAGTAGCCAAATGAGAAAAATAAAGAATATAGATATTTAGTTAACTAATAAGTCTTACATGAGAAGATTGCATGAATCATCACCAAGATATTGATTTCCTTGGTGATTCACTACATATGTCGACCATGGGCTGTAATTAAGTGATAATATTGAGTCTTGATGTTATCTTGTGTTTACGGAGCGAGTTTTGATCCCGGTAATCACTAATTATAAGTCGTTAAGTCACGAAACTTAAAATCGGGTATCCTAAAAATATAAAACTTATAAATTTGTTAAAACTTATCAATATAATATTTATTAGCATATTAAATGAGTGATAGGTTCTATCGGGATGTTTAAAGTTGTGAAAACCTAGAAACGTAGGCTTAAATCGCATAAAACGTAAAACCGGAAAATGTAAAAATCCAAATCTTGTGAAAATGTCGTATGATGTGAAAAACACATATTTCTCTTGTTTGGAATTTTGTATGGACATATCGGGATGTTTAAATGACGTTTAAACCTAAACGTAAACCTGAGACACGATTTTGCGATATTTGCAAAAATGACCCGACGAGTGTCAAACTCTCGTGTTATCATGAAAATAGGTTAACTTACAAGAATGTAGAATACAATTTTAGGAGTGAATAGTAAAAGTGAATAGTAATCCAAAAATGCGAATTGTTACAAATGTGCTTGGTATTCGAGTGTTGTACTGGATTGCACGAGATGGCTATGACACCTTTCGAATCACAATACAGTCTTGTTTCCTTGATGACCAGCCTACTAGCTTTTCACTCAAAAATTGTGCTCCACCTGATTTACTTTTTGCTGTAACTTGGCAACCTGCATGGTCCGCATCTGAAAATGTTATTAGTTTAAACTCGGAATCCTTTGGATACCAAAGTCCCATGTTAATGATTCTTCATAGGTACCGAAAGATCCGTTTGACCTCTTGGAGGTGAAGTTCGGTAGGCCTTGCCTGAAACCGTGCTAATAAGCAAACAGCAAAATGAATATCGGGTCGACTAGCAGTAAGATACATGAGAGAACCAATCATGCTCTGATATTTCTTCGGATCCATGAGTTTCCCAAATAAATCAGCACCTATTTTTGGTGAAGTGACCATTGGAGTACCTATAGAGTCACAGTTTTCCATTCCATGTTTTTTCAAAATCTCAATTATATATTTAGCTTGATTTATAAAAATACCACGAGGGGATTGATGTATTTGTAAACCAAGAAAGAATTTTAGTTCCCCCATCATGTACATTTCAAATTTGCTTTTCATGAGATTTTCAAAATGTTTTGAATGTTTCGGATTAGTGGACCCAAAGATAATGTTGTCCACGTAAATCTGAACAATCAAAATATCATTTTTGTATTTTCTTGTAAACAAGGTAGAGTTAACTGTTCCTTTGGTGAAATTATTTTGGATCAGGAAAGATGATAATTCATCATACCACGCTCTTGGAGCCTGTTTTAAACCATAGATGGCTTTCTTTAGCTTGTAGACGTAGTCTGGATGTTCCTTGTCGATGAATCCTTCTGGCTGACTCACATACACTTCTTCTTTCAGTGTTCCATTCAAGAAAGTCGTCTTGATATCCATCTGATAGACTGTGATGTTTTTGTGAGCTGCATAGGTTAAGAAAATCCTGACTGCCTCAAGTCTTGCCACTGGCGCGAATGACTCTTCAAAATCTATCCCTTCTTCCTGTCTGAATCCTTTAGCCACTAGACGAGCTTTGTTGTGAATGACAGTCATTTCTTCATCCTTTTTGTTCTTCCATAACCACTTTAGATCAATGACAAGTTTGTCAATTGGTCTTGGAAATAATTCCCATGTGTCATGTAACTTGTATTGTAGAAGTTCTTCCTGCATCGCTTCAATCCAAGCATTGTCTTCCATCGCCTCCCGAATGTTCTTAGGTTCTTTTAGACTAACTGAGCAAATGTAGATGCACATATCAGGATCGGTGGCGAGTTGTCTCCTTGTCTGAACTGGCCTTGAAGGTTCACCAATAACATGTTCTATTCGATGGTCTTTAGTCCACTGTAGTGTAGAAGGGTACCTTGGGTTTGACATATGTGTGTTAGATGGTTCATGTAACCTTAAAGAAGATTCAGCAGAGTCCGTTGCGAACGGGTTTTCGAACACTTCTTCTTCTAACACAGCATCGTTTTGGTGTTGTTCTTCTTGAAGTGGTGTATTGTGGTTTTGCTCATCAACTCTTGGTAGAACAATTTCAATTACTGGAGTTGCTGGAGTAGATGTTGATGATGTGGAGGGAGTTGGTGCGTCAGCTTCGATTGTTGTTGATGCATCTTGCGGTGGTGGTGGTGGTTGATGTTGTTGAGCGGGTGCAGCGGAATGCTGTTGTGATGCATTGGTCGAAGTTCCACCATAGTATTCATCAAACATAAACTCAAAGAAATTTTCCAGTTCTTGATTTGTCGGTTTTTCATTGTTGGTTGATTGAGCTCCTTGGGGTACGAGTCCTGAACTAATATGTCCAGAAGTTTGAACGTTTGGTGCGGGTCCTAATCTGTTTTGATTTGAAGCCATTGGGTTAAGTGCGGGTTCTAGAGTGAGTCTCTCAGAAGCCATCTGTGAAATATCGTCAAACTTCACATTCATCGTCTCCATTATCCTATTAGTTCTTCTATTATACACCCTGAATGCCCTCGAGTTTTCTGAGTAACCAATGAAGATTCCAATATCACCCTTAGCTTTCAGCTTCCCCAGATCTTCTCTATCGTTTGTTGGATAGCACAAAACACCAAATACATAAAGGTAAGAGATATCAGGTTTTTTGTTGTTCACTAGTTCATATGGGGTGTTATTGAATCTTGGATGGATTAGGGATCGGTTCTGAGTGAAACATGCAGTGGCAACAACATCAGCCCATAAGAATAACGGTGCACTAGAATAAATCAGCATTGTGCGAGCAGCTTCTACAAGAGTTCGATTACTTCTTTTAACTACCCCATTCTGCTGTGGAGTTCTAACAGCTGATGTCTGATGTGTGATTCCAGCATCTTCAAAGTACGTTCTTAACTCTTGATTTGTGAATTATGTGCCATTGTCGGTTCTTACAATCCTTACTGGAGCTTGAAGTAACACTTGAATGCCCTTCAGAAAGGTGATGATGATGCCTGGTGCTTTGTCTTTTGATCTCAGAAACTTTACCCATGTATATCTTGAATAGTCATCGACAATAACCAGAATATACTTTTTCCCATTGATGCTTTCAACTCTCATTGGGCCACATAAGTCCATGTGCAACAGATGTAACTTATCTACCGAACTGGGTACGGTTTTAGGTTTATATGTTGCCCTTTTTCTTTTTTCTTGTTTGCAGGATGGACAAAGGTGATCTTTGGTGTATTTGAACTTAGGAAGACCATTGACGATGTTGTCTTAGGCAAGCTTGTTGATGGTGTCAAAGTTGAGATGGGATAATCTTCTATGCCACAACCAGGACTTTGTTTCGCATGCTCTTGTCATGAGACAAATTGGTGATGAAGAGGCCATTTGATTGATGTCGATAGCATATAAGTTGGTGCCACGATTCCCAGTTAAGAGATCATCTCCAACTAAATTTCTAACGAAGCAAGTATTTCTCCTAAATGCAACCTCTAAATCTGCGTCACAAAACTGCCCGACTGAAAACAAGTTGTGTCCCAACCCTTCGACGTAGTAAACTCGAGTGATTAAGTAGTTCCCAAACTGAAGATCTCCATAACCCAGAATAGCTGCTACATGATCATTTCCAAAGCATACGAAGTTGATCAGCAGCTTTAGATTCCCGGTCATGTGCTTGGAGCAACCCGATTCGACGATCCAAAGACATATTTCGATAACCTGCGAAGAACAGAGGAGTTTGTATTTGGAAACCTTTTGACATTTGGTTCCATGGGGTTAGGGGTAACAAACGAATCACACTCATAGAAAGTTTCTACTGGTTCACTATGGACAGTTGTCAATTTGCCATTCTCGAGTGTAAACTTTCTACCCGTTGGTTTCCATGCACACAACTTAAGATAGTTCCTAGGCAATAGGCTACTAGTGGTTGACCTAGATGCTACAATTAATCTTTTTATGTATCTAGATTTAGCACTAGTTCCCTTTGGAACTTCCTTCTGTTCAAGCATATCATTCACATTCACATTCTTAGAAACATAATCATCACAATCATCATAAGATAAAGATTTCTTGCACATTAAACAAACAGAGTCATTACATGCACTAGAAACAGTACTTTTAACATTACATCCAGATGACATATGTTTCTTATTCGAAAGCGATAAATTCCTAGGGTGTTCTTCTACTTCTTCATTTTTATTCTTGCATCTACTCTTAGAGACAGGCGAGACTCTATTGTTCCTTGTATTGCTCCTAGGCTTTAGTCTGCTGCTCCTAGAGGTGCTTGCTAATCCTGTAGAAGGTAAGGCACGCACATTAGGATTCATCTTGTTGTCCTGAGAAGTTGTTTTAGCATTCCTAGTCTCTTTTGGATTATCTTTAACACTTTTGTCTATCGTCCTATATGTTTGAGATGTAGAGGTAGACGCAATAGTGGTACTAATCCTATAAAGACCAGGTGCTATCACATTTGAGTTTTCGACAACCGCTTTCCCTTTATCAACACTTTTTACTTTTTCACATTGCTTAGGCAAGGGTGTTGGAGTGACTGGTTATGTCAAATCATTTTTCACATCGACTTTTGGAACAGATTGAGAAATTGACATTTTTGGTTTAACAACCGGTTTGTCCGAAGTCGATGGTTTTGCAAACTTAGTTTCCTCACCCTTCCCTTTTTGACTTTCCAGCTGAGACCTCAAAAGATCGTTTTGCTCTTTCATGTCCTTGTAGGCACGCTCATACGACAATTTTTCATACTTGCATTCCTCGGTTTTGTGATCAAGTTGTTTAAAATATGAGACATTTTCTTTTTCAAGTTTAATAAGAGCATTTTCATATTTTGAAACAATTGCAGAAGTCTTAGCTCGAAGTCTTTCATCATCTTCAACAGAATATGTTTTGTAAATAATGGACATAATATCAGTGGATAAAGCTGCTTCGAAGAGAGAATCATTGTGGTTTTCCAAAACTTTGATGCATTCAATGTTTTTATTAGCTTCCTTAACCAGGGATTTGTGGTCCTTGACAAAGTCGGTTGTTTCTTTTAAAATTGCATTTTCAACATGAATTACTCTCGCATGAATTGCATTTAATGGAGTAGTAATTTCTGTTTCAAACACCTTTTTCATTTCAATATAAAAACTTGAATGCCAGTTGTTGATACTAATATTTTTTTTAGATTCAACAATACTTTTAAGTATTTCCACTCTCTTTTTAAGATCATCTAAGCATCTTCTAGCTTCACTTGTGTTAAAAGGGTTGCTAGAGGACATTTGTTCCACGTTTGAAAGATTTTTGGAAACAACTTTTTGTTTTTTTGAAACAACTGGTTTTTTGGAAACCTTTGGTGTTTGTTGTTGCTGAACAAAATTTACTCCAGAAAGTATGTTAAGTTTATTATAATCAATTGGTTTAATTTATGGGTTCTTTTGTTTCATTTTGATTCTACTCTCTTCTGCAAGCTCAATCGTTTCATCAGAATCCCGAACAGTGGGAGGATCATGTTTAGAAAATATCACATTACCATTATACAACACATTCTGTTCTTTCTGAGCTTTCTTGAGTGTATAAGGATTTTCACAACCGATAGCCATTTTCTTCATTGTGTGCAAAAGCGGGTTTGGATCTTTAATTAACATATGAATTGTTTGAGCAGAATGACCCGTTTTGACAAGAAAATCTTCCAACTTTTTAATTGTTTCCTTTTTCTCAATGATTTCATCAAGAAGATCATTTTCGTGTTTTGAAAAATCTGCTTTCAACTGTTTCTTTTCTTTTTCAAGATCAGAACAAGTTGATTTTTGTTTAGAAAGTTGGTTTTTCAAATCTGAAACTTCCGTTTTTAAGGATTTTATTTTCATGTTCAAGTTAACATCAAGAGTGTCAAACTTGATTTGCAATTGTTTTTCTCTTAAAACGGAGTTTTTATAACCAGTTTCTAATTCTGACTGTCGTGTTTTATGAAATTCAAAAGCTTTTTCATTTTTCTTATACCTCTCAAGCTCATCAGTCAATTTCTCATTCGCGGCCTTAGCATCGCGATTGACCTTTTTGACTTTCTCAATCTCAATACTACAATTATTCAATAATGATTCAAACAAAGCACGTTCCTCATCATTCTTTGTATTCTGTGATTCTAAGCCTCCATTAGGATTCATATATGGAGTTGCCATATCAATATTGCTACTGCTTGGCGTGTCCAGGTATGTGTCATAAGTGGGTGCTAGAATCTCAGGATGTTGTTCCTCTATGAGGCGACATATCAAATATTTCATTATTGTGGCATGTAGTGAATGATGGTACCTCAGAGACTGCATTGGTATCATAAACCGGAGTTACATCAGAATCCGTATCATACTTAGCTTCCTGAAGATTTGCAATGAATATGCAGTTTGCATCGATGTCCTCAAGGTCTTACATATCATCCATTAGAGCCATAAAATCATTTTCTTCTGCACTCAACTGAAACCCTGCCTTTTCCTTTTGTGCCAACAGCACTGCTTTCTGCAGGTAGTCGAGATCTTTCTTTTTCGGCTTGGTAGGACAGTTCCATGCCATCTGACCGACTCCCTGACAGTTGAAACACTTTACCAAATTACCCTGATTCACCTTTCCATAATTCCCAGCAACTGGAGCAGCAACATTCCCAATCTGATTCCCAACATTCTGACCCCTCTGATTTCCAACAACTTGACCCATCTGATTCCCTGCATACTGACCCATCTGATTTCCTACATACTGCCCTGCATTCTGATTACCCATCTGATATCTAGGAGCATATCCTTGCTGATTCCCCATAACTCCAACCATTTATCCTTGTTGACCCATGTTGAAACTCGGCTGTGCAATCTGCCTGTTGCGAGTGTTCCATGAAATCCTTTGGTTGTTGTTAGTTGGTGTTGAATAGCATCCTTGGAATGCCTTTGATAGAAGAGCAAATGCTTGATTCAAAGCAGCAGTGGACTCATCATTGTCAGTGAAATCTGGTTCTAGGAATTGTGGATATTGATGAGTGTGTAAATACTCATCATTTTACACCCATAAAAGACACAAAAATGACCAAAAACACCCAAAATATATTGCAGATATCATTGGTTTGTGTTTTATGTGTTTCAGGTACAAAAGGTTGAAAATAGAGCGAAAACGGGCATTTTTGGATCGATTCGAAAACAATTGCGCATTTGGTCAGAAAAGTCAAAGTCAATCTCGGGGTATAGTTTTGGAATCAGCTTGAAAAACAAACACGAAACCAATTTTTATGGGCCAACCCGACCCAAGTTAATGGGCCAAGTCAGCCCATTTAAATCAATAAAAAAAACCAAAACTAATAAACCCAAAACCAAATCCAGCCCAAATCCTACAACCCGGCCCACACCCTTTTTATTAATAAACCCAATCCAAACCATAGCCCGACCCGCCCCTTCTATTAATCTACCCAGACCCAAACGAGTAAAAACTGGGTCAAACTCCCCTTTTTCCCACCCACTTGCCCTACTCTCCTTATCCCTGCAACCCATGTCCTCTCCTCATTAATGCTTCCCCCTCCTTGCCTCTTCACCAGACCACTATCCTTCACCTCCTGTCCCCCTCCTCCTCACTCCACTCCAAAACCCATCAAAATTTGTCAACTAAGCTGGTACACCATTTTGGCGCCAAAATGCAACCGAAGGCTAGGATCATTTGTTTGGTCTCTAAGACAATCCAATGGCTATAATTGATCCAGAGAAGCACACAGAAGAAGATAAGAAGCCAAGAGAAACCCTAATTTCTTAGTATAAATAGAAAAGGTTGTAGCCTTCAATGGCAGTTAGTTTTTTATGTAGTTTTTCAAGTTAAGTTTTAATTTAGTTGCCATTAAAATGTATCTCAGTTTGTAATCAGTTTCTAAGTTTAATGAAAGTTTAAATTTCAAGTTTCAAATTCAGTCTTTGTTTTTCCATATCTGTCAAAAAGATTTGCCATAAGCTTCTATAAGCTAGCTTACTGGAACTAATTCAAAGAAGCTAATCAATAGCTTTCTTTGATTCCAGTTATCTTGTTAACTCATATTTCAAAGTCTCTTTCAGTTTCAAAATAAAAAATAATAATAATAATAATAATAATAATAATAGAAAATCACTCAAAAAAAATAGCAGTCAAAGAAGCTGGAGCATGGAATTGTGGATGGCCATGGGTTAGAGCTTCTTGGGAAGCATTAGGTTGTTTAGAAAGTACTTTGGGTGTCAAGAATTTGGCCTTGGTTTTGAGCACAAGGCTTTTGTAAGTTCCAATTTTTACCATTTTAGCTTGTTTTCTGCTTTCTACTGTGCAACTGCTTATCTCTGCTTGTTTTTTTTGTTTAAGTGCTTCTTTATTGCTTATTTCAGTTTGTTTCTGCTTATTAGTGATATTGTATGCCACTTATGCTTATTTCGTAGCCTAGATACCTTTTGATAAGTATTTGCTTGTTTTACTGTCACATTTAGCCCTTTTGTTACACCCCGTGCCCGCTTATACCAAAAACTTAAACTTTTACGCGGAAACGACTCACCTTTACGGACATCTGGTTACTCTTTTGACCACTGATAAAAATCTATAAACTTTTAGCCCTTGAGACTATTTTTAAATGAAAGTAGACTCAAATAGCTTCAAAACGATAGGTCATACGACCCATTTCGACTTACGGATTAAAAGATATGATTTTTCGAAAACTGCCCAACTAACCGTGACGCCGTCAGAAAAATGGTGACGCCGTCAGACCTTGACGGGCCAGAGGATTTTTGAACGATTAAAAGGGGACGCCGTCAAGAAGGCCATCAAGAACAAATCTGCAGTTTTCACCATTAAAAACCCATTTTGACCCATTTCATGACATCAAACTACTTATACCACTTCCGTTTTACACCAAACTTGACCAACTTCATTTATTTAACATAACAAGCACGTTCCAACAATACTTGACCCGATTACAACCCAAAATGGGTACGAACACGCTTAAACCAAACACCCCATTATCATTACTCAAAAACACTTAAAACACACTTTGACCCATCGTTAGACTCCCAAATCGTTATGACCTTTCTAACATACAAATTGACACTCGACTACACTTTACAAATCAATAGAAGACTCGTGGGGGTACAACCTTGTCACTTGAGCTCGGTGTTCTATACTAAGCTCCTAATTATGATTTATCCTCCAATCCGCTTCCAATTCCTTAGGCTATAGTCCAAGTCCTTATATTTCGCCGCACATAAACCTACAAAAACATTAACAACTAAAAGAATAAGCTTACGCTTAGTAAGTAAAACGATTATAACATAACATCATAACTTATTCACACATTAAGCATCATAATCCAACTATTTCATCACAACATTAAACATAACTCATACCTTAGCCATTTCAAGCCCTCTCAACTCATCACACCCTTCCTATATACCTACACTAATCCAACTCTACACTCATTCCCATTTGCTAGTTATGCCAAACTAGCCTTACATCTACTTCTTCACCCCACACTAATTTAAACACATTCAAGTAACCTCATCAAAGCATTCATATAACACATAATGTAAGAAATCATTATAACATTAAATCATAACCGATTTACTTACCTTGAATCTAAGCTAAGCTAATAACATGAATCCCACCATCAACATCTTCTAATCATCATTATCTTCATCTTCACTAGCCACCAACATCACTTCATCACCATCACCATTATCATCATTATTCCTACTAAAATTACATACCAAATACTTACTTTCTCATCAAACTAACACTTTCTAACAAGGGTTTACCAAACCCACCATGACCCTTATGAATCCCTCTCATAATCATTAAAAACACTAGATTAAGTTTACTTACTTGTGGGGGTCTTTGCTAGAGATGATCATAACCACAAAGTCTATATCTTCTTCCTTTCTAAGCTATCCAACAAGTGCTATTTCCCTCCTTTTTCTCTCCTCTAAATCCGGCCTTCATCTTATCTCCATAATGATGGAGAAATCTAGAATAAGCTAGATATACTAGTTAGGTAGAAACTTTGGCCCATTGGCAAGATTGGTCCCTAAAGTCTCTTTCCTACTATTTTAACCACAACTAACTTATAACACATAACTAACAATTGGCAACTTAGGTCCTTCTAGTTTATACATCACATTTCATATTACTACATGAATCATACTTTGACTACTAGTTTGACCATCGGGTTTGACTTTCCACGTAACTTCGTTGACCAACCAATTACATCCAACCTTAGCATATTTCATCTAGGGTGGGGCCTACTCGTAACCGGGATACGGGTCTAACAATTCTACCCCCCTTATTTAGATTTCGTCCCCGAAATCTTTCGTTCTTTACTAACCAACATCTAGTCACATAACCCCTCTCATTCCTAACACCTTTAACCCCTAGTTTACTTAGTTCAACGATCTAAGTGATCTTGCAATTCTATGCACACTATAGCACATCACATGCCCTAATCCACATTACCCCCGCTTACTTCTATACCACAAAACTCTTGCTTAGATTTTACATAATACAAGACTTACTTATTATCGCTAATCATCATTCTAATCCGCCCTATTACCGCACATCATCACTTTACTCGCTTTATCCTCTACCCTCATTCTTTGACTACTTAATACTCAAGAAACTCGTGCTGTTTGACTTTACATAATCACACTCGACTAATACGTTCACATTCCATTACTTTCATTCATCATATTTTGCACAATGCCGCAAAGCACATTATATCCTCATTACAATTTCTCCCTCCCATCAAGGTTCTCCTAAGTCTCAACTAAACGCCATGGTCTAATTCTAACCCTCCTATCTTAGTCCTTAAAATTTCTACGAATTCTAAACTCTCGCTTTCTACTTCTCTAACCCTACTCGTGCCGTGTCGGCAACACATAGCCCACTCGTTTATAATTCCTCATTTACATGGAGAGGCGTCCCAATCGATGTAAATCAAGAAATATAAACTAGTGGTTATGTACTCCCGACATAACACCACTACTCCTAATTCCCAATTTAACTTTTATTATTTCCTCATTGTTTTTATTACATTATTTTTACTCTTCTTAGACTTGGATCCTTCACATTATCACATTCATCATGGGGATACTTTTATATGCCATGGACGTAGGCAACCCCTTGCCGGTGAAGGCAAAACTTTTCATCTCGAAGGATCTTTAACATTCATCCCGAAGGATTCCTTAACATTCCTTTACTTGGGCATCCCGAGGGATACCACATTTAACATTCATCCCGAAAGATAATTAACATTCATCACTTTACCACTTTCACATTTTAACACCGGATCCAAGTCATAAGCACCACACACTCATTATTACATTCGTTTATTATAGTAATTACCGCTAATCGCCTTAGCAGTAATATGATAATTTTAGAACAACGCCTTTATCTCATACACACTCCTTACATTCTTAATCCGCTTTAGTTATTTTCACATCTTTACTTTACCTCTTGCATTCTTAGCCTTCATTAATCAATTTCACATTCTTATTTTACATTTTAGTCCACCCGACTCATTTACATCTAGACCTCTCACATTTTACCAACCTTAACTCATGCATTCATTATAGTGATTACAGCGCCGTAATATGATAATCTCAAGACAACTTCTTTATCTCACACATACCCCTCTCATTCTTTCTTACGTTTTTAATCCATCACATTTTTATTTCCATATCTTATCTCTCTTCTTTTAGTCTCACTCGCTTCCTTTACATATAGATCTTACATAGATCGTCAATTATAACACGCTCATTATTTATTAATGATTACAGTTAATCGCCTTAGCTGTAATATAATTATTTCATAACAACACCTTAGCTTCACACATATTCATCTCATTTTAGCTATTATTACTTAAGAAGTTTCGCTCTATTTCATCATTTTCTCAACCCCTATGCCTTTCCTCATCTTGTAACTAAGTTCATCACAAACTTATTATGCCTATATTTTTATTTCATTTCTTCACCACACACATTCAACGTCACCACATGTTCATACTTATACTCCTAATACTTTAACTCTCCACTAACCCGCCTCTAATACCTCTTTAATGATCACCATGCTAAATATAAATGCTCACAAGGCCATGCCTTGATCATCCCTATCACACAAGTTACGCACTTTCATTTTTAGTCACATTTCTTATAACCCACCACACAATCTTATTACACCTATTCACCCTCGCTAACTACCATAGCACACAATCACATAATCATAAACTAATTACCGAGACCGCCCGAGGTGCACGGTAATCCTATCACTCACACGTCAAGTCTCCCACAACATAAATCACACAAGACACATCCCTAAGTCCCCATCATACTACCCATATAACAATCACATCATTCGTTTCAAACTCTACATCCACATCCTATAACTCACAAACTATTTGGCCGCATTTCTTAAACTTAAACTTAACGCGTCTACGAGTGGTTTAAGTCTAGGCAACCTAAAGGAAACCTAATTCACTTAAACCTGGCTTTGATACCAAGTTGTTACACCCCGTGCCCGCTTATACCAAAAACTTAAACTTTTACGCGGAAACGACTCACCTTTACGGACATCTGGTTACTCTTTTGACCACTGACAAAAATCTATAAACTTTTAGCCCTTGAGACTATTTTTAAATGAAAGTAGACTCAAATAGCTTCAAAACGATAGGTCATACGACCCATTTCGACTTACGGATTAAAAGATATGATTTTTCGAAAACTGCCCAACTAACCGTGACGCCGTCAGAAAAATGGTGACGCCGTCAGACCTTGACGGGCCAGAGGATTTTTGGACGATTAAAAGGGGACGCCGTCAAGAAGGCCATCAAGAACAAATCTGCAGTTTTCACCATTAAAAACCCATTTTGACCCATTTCATGACATCAAACTACTTATACCACTTCCGTTTTACACCAAACTTGACCAACTTCATTTATTTAACATAACAAGCACGTTCCAACAATACTTGACCCGATTACAACCCAAAATGGGTACGAGCACGCTTAAACCAAACACCCCATTATCATTACTCAAAAACACTTAAAACACACTTTGACCCATCGTTAGACTCCCAAATCGTTATGACCTTTCTAACATACAAATTGACACTCGACTACACTTTACAAATCAATAGAAGACTCGTGGGGGTACAACCTTGTCACTTGAGCTCGGTGTTCTATACTAAGCTCCTAATTATGATTTATCCTCCAATCCACTTCCAATTCCTTAGGCTATAGTCCAAGTCCTTATATTTTCGCCGCACATAAACCTACAAAAACATTAACAACTAAAAGAATAAGCTTACGCTTAGTAAGTAAAACGATTATAACATAACATCATAACTTATTCACACATTAAGCATCATAATCCAACTATTTCATCACAACATTAAACATAACTCATACCTTAGCCATTTCAAGCCCTCTCAACTCATCACACCCTTCCTATATACCTACACTAATCCAACTCTACACTCATTCCCATTTGCTAGTTATGCCAAACTAGCCTTACATCTACTTCTTCACCCCACACTAATTTAAACACATTCAAGTAACCTCATCAAAGCATTCATATAACACATAATGTAAGAAATCATTATAACATTAAATCATAACCGATTTACTTACCTTGAATCTAAGCTAAGCTAATAACATGAATCCCACCATCAACATCTTCTAATCATCATTATCTTCATCTTCACTAGCCACCAACATCACTTCATCACCATCACCATTATCATCATTATTCCTACTAAAATTACATACCAAATACTTACTTTCTCATCAAACTAACACTTTCTAACAAGGGTTTACCAAACCCACCATGACCCTTATGAATCCCTCTCATAATCATTAAAAACACTAGATTAAGTTTACTTACTTGTGGGGGTCTTTGCTAGAGATGATCATAACCACAAAGTCTATATCTTCTTCCTTTCTAAGCTATCCAACAAGTGCTATTTCCCTCCTTTTTCTCTCCTCTAAATCCGGCCTTCATCTTATCTCCATAATGATGGAGAAATCTAGAATAAGCTAGATATACTAGTTAGGTAGAAACTTTGGCCCATTGGCAAGATTGGTCCCTAAAGTCTCTTTCCTACTATTTTAACCACAACTAACTTATAACACATAACTAACAATTGGCAACTTAGGTCCTTCTAGTTTATACATCACATTTCATATTACTACATGAATCATACTTTGACTACTAGTTTGACCATCGGGTTTGACTTTCCACGTAACTTCGTTGACCAACCAATTACATCCAACCTTAGCATATTTCATCTAGGGTGGGGCCTACTCGTAACCGGGATACGGGTCTAACACCTTTAGTGATTTCGCTTATTTACTTATTTAAACTTCTTCTTTTGTGTTAAAATATACCTATTAAGTGATCTTAGACCTAGCCTAAACTTACTTGTTCAAAAGTTTGGTTTTAAAAACAGTTTTCAAAGCAAAAATCAAAACAGTCCCTTTGTAAGGGAGTGTTTGGCATAAGAAAGATTTATAGCCAAAAATTTGTTTTGACCAAGGTTCCAATTTGAAACAGCTTCAAATCATTACTAGTTGTTGTTTAAAAGTGAAAATTTTCATTTTCAAGTAGTTTCCAAGTAATTTAGTTGATTTTCAAAATATTTTCTTTTCATAACTGTTTTGCAAAAGATTAGGATAGAATCTAGTTTAGGGTTGTTTTGTTGTTTATTTTGGTTTGAATTAGTTCCTTATAGGATATTACACTTGTTGCACATCTGGTCCAAGCTTTCCTTAGTAAAAAAAAAAACCAATTTTTGACCCTTTTTGCAACAAAAATCTGCACTTTTTTTTATTTATTTTATTCAGATCAGCTGTAGTTTTTCATTTTTCATTTGTTCGTTATAAGCCCAAACAAGCTGAAATTTGGTACACTTAATCTGGGGTTGCTAACACACTTGATGCATATTTTTATGAATTTTTTAGATCAGCTTATAGTGGCTTATTGACAGCTTGAAAAGGGCTGATTTTAGCTTATTTTGTCATTTCCTAGTGCTTATTTTCCCCATTTGTGGCTTATTTCAGTCTTCATTTTAGCTTAATTTAGTTGTCTCAGCTTTTTCCAGTTTCCATAAGCCCCTTAATAGCTTATTAGCTTATTTAGTGTATTTAGCCTATTTGTCAACCCAACTGCCTAACTGCTTATTTGCCTAGTCCCATAGCTTTTTCTGATAACTTTAGTTTTTTTTTGTAGTCATCTCAGTCCCATTTAGCTTATTCTTTATCCCTTTTAGCTTATAAGATAGCTTATAGCTTATTTCTCTAAAATTCCATATTCTAGTTAAGCTTTATACTAACTGTTGAGATTCTCAGCTTTTTCCTAGCTTATCTAGTGTGTTTTAAAAATAATCTTTTTACATAAGTCATTAGTCATTAGCTTATTTATAAGTTTGAAAAAGAAAAAAAAAAGTTTAAAAAAACTGAGGCCAAGGGATTCGAACCCTGGACCTCAGCTTAGCTAAGCCCCACAACACGCACTCACTACCAAACGTGCCCTTGGGTCTTTTGCGTTATATCTTCACACTATAATCCTTTTAACCCAGTTTCTAGTGTTAGTGCTTATTTCCCTACTTTGCTTATTTACTGCTTATCCGAATAAGCTGGAACTTCAATTTTATTTTTCCTAGGACTAGTTCAACATTTAGCATTTTCTTGTATTTTTCCATAATTTTCCATTTACATTTAATATTTTTAATCTATTTATCTTTTTAATTTAGTTTTTAATTCGTATTAAATTAAATAATAATCAGAAAAATATAATTCTTTTTTCTAAAATTTTCTTTTATAATTTAGGACTTAGGAAAAATATAATTTCATGCCTAGGGTTAGTATTTATTAGTTTTGCTTTAAAAGCTCGGGATTAGCCCGGGTTTTGCAAATTTATAGGTTTCCTTTGTGTTTCTAGTCACGTAGGCTCGAGTTAATCATTTTCTTTGCTTATTTAACTGTTTTTAGATTATATTTCGTATTTGTAGATTAAAAACCAAAAATCTCATCTTTATCACTATTCATCACACGATTCACGATCAAAATCACAAATTTCATTCAAACCTTCGTTGGGGAAAACGACTCGGGTTACACATACTTCCTTTGTGTTTCCTTTGGAAAAATATATATATTGATTTCAACGAACCAAATTTTGGCGCCGCTGCCGGGGAAGGATGTAGCGAATTTTTTTAATCTCATTTGTCGATTCGTGTTTTGAACACCCTTCTTTGTGAAGGATTTCAGTCTTTTTGTCAATATTTTCAAAATAAAATAAAATAAATAAAAGATCATAAAAATCACCACTAACACTTTTCCTAAAGTGTTTGCAATACCATAAAAATATCCAACAATACAAATCGTAAGTTAATTGTTTTCGGATTATCTTGAAATTACAACCTATACAAGTGGTTTAAGGATGGTTTGACATTAAATTGACAAACCGAAAGAGGTGGGTTTTTAATCAGCTTTCGAGCGGACCTTTGCTTCTCCGCCACTCTGCGAGTAGTTTTGTGAGAAACGAATTTCGATTGACGAATCGATCCCAAAAATATTGTGTTAATATGTAAAAATCCAAAAATATTTTCATTTTCAAATTTTGTTTTCTTTTTAAATTTTTGTTTCTTTGTGGTGTATGAACACCCGTTCTTCTACACCCAATCTTCATTCACCAGTTTCCAATCCCGAAAGAATTATTCGTCGAGGTCGACGTCTTGATTTTCAAGACGACGAAGAGATGGATAACAATACAAACAATGATGAGCCAGCTCCCGATCTCCGAACGATGGAGGAGTTGTGCCAACCAACAATGCAAGGACGTGGTGGCCCGATTTCCCCCGTTAATGTCCAAGCCGCAGATTTTGGACTTAAACATCACATGATCCAAAAAGTCCAAAATTCTTGCCAATTTTACGGATTGCCGAGTGACGATGCAAACAAGCATATCGATAAATTCCTTACCGTCACCCAGAGCATGAAACAAAATGGGGTCACCGATGACGCCCTTCATCTATATCTCTTCCCCTATTCTTTGACGCATCATGCCACTGCATGGTTTGATCGTCTTCCCAAGAATTCAATTCATAGTTTCGATGAAAAAACTTCAAAATTCTTGGCAAAATATTTTCCGCCATCAATGGTGACGAAGTTGAGAAATGACATAAGCAACTTCCGTCAACTTCCCGATGAATCATTATTTGAGGCATGGGAACGCTATAAGCTTTCGATTGATCGGTGTCCAAACCATAACATGTTGTTAGTCACCATAATAGAAACGTTCTATAATGGTTTAACATTGAGACACCGTGACACGATTAATGCTGCAGCCGGTGGTACTTTCATGAAAAAACGACCACAAGAGTGCTATGATCTAATTGAGAAAATGTCCACCCATCATAATCACTGGGATTCCTCTACCGAGAGGAATGAGTCTACTAGATCTATCACTACTTCTTCCTCTTCTACTTCCGAGATAGTTGCACTCACAAAAAAGATGGATGATTTGTCCACTGCTGTCTTGAGAATCCATCAAACTCAGATTCAAAACAACAACAATCATCAAGTAAATGTTGTGAATCAAAGTTGTGAAACATGTGGTGGTCCTCACCCATATTCCGAGTGCCCAGCCTCCGGTGGCTACACTCAAGAGAACGTTTGTGCTACGGGAACCTTTAACACGGGAGGTAATGGTTACCAACCGCAAGGAGACCGTAATCTTCTCAGCTACCGTTCTAACAATTTTCTCGGACCACCCGGTTTTAACCAAAATCCAAATCCGAATGTGCAAAACCAAAATTCCCAATTCAATCAAAATCAAAATCGGATGAACCAAGGTTTTCAAAACCAAGGGAATTACAATCAAAACCAAAACCAAGGTTTTCAAAATCAAGGTAATCAAATCCGAGGTCAAAACCAGGGAAATTTTAACCAACATCAATGGAATGTTCAAAATCAAATCCGAGGTCAAAACCAGGGAAATTTTAACCAACATCAAGGGAATGTTCAAAATCAAAACCGAGGGCAAAATTTCAATCAAAACCAAGGTTTTAATCAAAATTAAACGTCCTCGGATGAATTGTTGAAGCAATTCATGAAATCCCAAGAAGAAACCAATCGGTTATTGGTTAATCAAATCTCGGAAATCAAGAAGTCTTTAAATGATCGACCCTCGGGCTCAGGTACTCTTCCTAGCAACACGATCGCTAACCCGAGGGGCGATGTAAAGGCGATCACTACTCGGAGTGGTGTTTCTTATGATGGACCCACGGCTCCAACTACCTCTTCTTCTCTTCCTCCCAAGGTAGTTGACCGTGAGACCGAGGCGACAAAGGACACGGAACTTCCTACTAATAACGGAAGTACCGAAAACGTCCAACCTACATTTGTCCAACCCGCTAATCCAAAAGTTTTTTTTGAGCCCAAAGAAGCTCCCGACAAAACCAAACTTCCTTATCCATCAAGATTAAACAATCAAAAGCTCCGTGAAAAAGCTTCAAATCAAATGGAGAAATTCTTCCAAATCTTCCAAGATTTGCATTTTGACATAAGCTTTGCGGATGCTTTACTCCTTATGCCCAAGTTTGCTTCCACAATTAAGGGTTTGTTGAGCAACAAAAAAAAATGTTTGAATTAGCAAAAACTCCTTTGAATGAAAATTGCTCAGCGGTTCTCCTCAAGAAGCTTCCCGAGAAGCTTGGAGATCCCGGAAAATTTCTTATCCCATGTGATTTCCCGGGGATGGTTGAATGCTACGCCTTGGCCGATCTTGGTGCAAGCATCAACCTAATGCCTCTTTCTGTGTGGAAAAAGCTTTCTCTCCCTGAACTGACTCCAACTTGCATGACCCTCGAGCTAGCGGACCGTTCTATATCTCGTCCAATTGGAATAGCCGAGGATGTCTTTGTCAAAGTTGGGAAGTTCCATTTCCCCGCCGATTTTGTCATCGTTGATTTCGATGCCGATCCTCGGGTTCCCCTTATTTTAGGGAGATCCTTTTTAAGGACCGGGCGTGCTTTGATTGATGTTTACGGCGAAGAAATAACGCTTTGGGTTGATAATGAGGCTGTGACCTTTAATCTTGATCGAACTTTCAAATACTCCTCCAACCATGATACTATTTCGGTTAATTGAATTGATATCATTGACATTGCTTTGGAGGAGTACTCTCAAGAAGTTATTGGATTCTCGAATAATTCTTCGAGTGGTGATCCCACTCCTTCTTCTCAACCTATTCTTTCCGACTCTTCCCCTTCTCTCACTCCGTTTGAGGGAAGTGATTTCATTTTGGAAGAGATCGATGCTTGTCTCAAAGATGAATCGATTTCTCTAGAAATTGATGATACCGATTTTGATCCGGAGGGAGACATTCTCCTCCTCGAGAAGTTGCTTAACAATGATCTGTCATCTTCTCCCCCTCCGAAGGAAATTCAAATCGAATAAATCAAGAGATTAAGCCGTCTAATCCTCCAGAGCTCGAGCTCAAGGATTTACCTCCTCATCTGGAATATGCTTTCTTAGAAGATAACGACAAATTTCCTGTCATTATTTCTAAAGATCTTAAAGATGAGGAGAAGACCCAACTTCTTGATGTGCTCAAAAAGCACAAGAGTGCCATCGCTTGGCAGCTCTCTGATATAAAGGGTATTGACCCTCGTTTCTGTACTCATAAGATCTTAATGGAGGATGATTTTAAACCCACAGTGCAACAACAAAGAAGGGTAAATCCAAAAATTCACGAGGTTATCAAGAATGAAGTTCTTAAACTTCTTGATGCCGGAATGATTTACCCTATCTCCGATAGCCCGTGGGTTAGTCCCGTCCATTGTGTTCCCAAAAAGGGGGGTATGACCGTCATTGAGAACGAAGAGAATGAGTTGATTCCCACACGTCTCGTCACTGGATGGAGAGTGTGCATTGACTATCGAAAACTCAATGATGCTACCCGAAAAGACCATTTTCCGCTTCCTTTTATGGATCAAATGCTTGAACGTTTAGCGGGAAATGAGTTCTATTGTTTTCTCGATGGCTTTTCCGGGTATTTCCAAATCCCGATTGATCCACAAGATCAGGAAAAGACAACATTCACTTGCCCTTATGGTACGTTTGCCTACCGACGTATGCCTTTCGGTTTATGCAACGCTCCGGGCACGTTCCAAAGGTGCATGATAGCCATCTTCCATGACATGATCGAGAAAACAATGGAAGTGTTTATGGATGATTTTTCGGTTTATGGAAATTCTTTCTCGACGTGCCTCTCCCATTTAGACAAAATGTTAAAATGGTGTGAAGACACCAATTTTGTTCTAAATTGGGAGAAGTGCCACTTCATGGTCAAAGAGGGCATTGTCCTCGGCCATAAGATTTCCAGTGCCGGGATTGAGGTAGATTAAGCTAAAGTCGATGTTATCGCTAAGCTACCTCATCCCACCACCGTCAAAGGAATTCGAAGTTTCCTTGGTCATGCCGGCTTCTACCGTCGATTTATTCAAGATTTTTCTAAAATCGCCTGGCCTCTGACCCATCTTCTTGAAAAAGATGCTCCATTCTTCTTCTCTCCCGAATGCATTGAAGCATTAGGAATTCTTAAAAAGAAACTAACTGAAGCACCGATCTTAGTTGCCCCCGATTGGGACTTGCCATTCGAGCTCATGTGCGATGCGAGTGATTATGCTATTGGGGCAGTCCTGGGGCAATGGAAATCTAAGTACTTTCAGCCGATACACTATGCTAGCAAGACAATGACTGATGCTCAATCTCACTACACCACTACTGAGAAAGAGTTATTAGCCGTTGTCTATGCTTTTGAGAAATTTAGACCATATCTTGTCTTATCAAAGACCATAGTGTATACGGATCATTCGGCTCTAAAGTATCTCCTTGCCAAGCAAGATGCTAAGCCGAGATTACTTCGGTGGGTTCTCCTGCTCCAAGAATTTGATGTGATAATTCGTGATAAAAAGGAGCAGAGAATCTCGCCGCCGATCATTTGTCCAGATTAGAGAACCCTCATCAAGGTGTCCTCGAGAAAAAGGAAATTACCGAAACATTTCCTCTCGAGACACTTGGGATGGTTTCATTAAAAGATGATCCAAGTACCCCATGGTTTGCCGACTTTGCAAATTACCATGCGGGGAATTTTGTTGTGAAAGGGATGTCGTCCCAACAAAAGAAGAAATTCTTCAAAGATGTTAAGCATTACTTTTGGGACGACCCCTACTTGTTTAAAGTTTGTGCGGATCAAGTCATCCGGCGGTGTGTTCACGGCCAAGAAGCCGTTGATATTCTTAAGGCTTGCCACAATGGACCCACGGGGGGACATCATGGTGCCAGCTACACCGCTAAAAAAGTCTTTGATTCCGGTTTCTTTTGGCCTACTATCTACCGTGATGCCCACGACTTGGTAAAGTCATGTGACTCTTGCCAACGTCAAGGAAAAACCTCGCAAAAAGACGAAATGCCTCAAAATGCAATTCAAATCTGCGAGATCTTTGACGTATGGGGCATCAATTTTATGGGGCCATTCCCGTCTTCACGAGGGAACAAATATATCCTCGTGGATATCGATTATTTGTCAAAATGGGTTGAAGCAAAAGCACTCCCCACTAACGACGCCTGAGTTGTTGTGAAATTCTTGAAAAGTCTCTTCTCCCGATTCGAAACTCCTCGGGCTATTATAAGTGATCGCGGTACCCATTTTTGCAATGACCAATTCGCAAAGGTCATGCTTAAGTATGGAGTTACTCACCGTCTATCTACCGCGTATCACCCGCAAACGAGCGGTCAAGTCGAGGTTTCCAATCGTGGATTGAAACGAATCTTGGAGAGAACTGTAGGTGAAAATCGGGCCTCATGGGCCGATAAATTAGACGATGCTTTATTGGCTTTTCGTACCACCTTCAAAACACCCATCGGGTGTACTCCTTAGAAGCTAGTGTACGAAAAAGCATGCCATCTGCCCATTGAGCTCGAACATAAGGCCTATTGGGCCTTAAAACATGCAAATTTCGACCTTAAGACTGCGGGTGATCACCGAAAGCTTCAAATGAATGAATTAAATGAGCTTAGGGATCAAGCCTACGAGAACTCTTTAATCTACAAAGAGAAGACGAAGAGGATTCATGACTCCAAAATCAAAAACCGCGTTTTTAACGTTGGTGATCGAGTCCTCCTCTTTAATTCTCGATTAAAGATTTTCTCGGGCAAGTTAAAAACCCGTTGGTCTGGACCATTCACCGTTGCTCGAGTTTTTCCTTATGGTACCGTCGAGTTATCTCAAAACGACGGACCAAACTTCAAAGTGAACGGTCATAGGTTGAAGCATTACTTTGGAGGGGACATACCACCCATGGTTGTCCCGGATCTCCAAACTTTCCCCATGGACCAATGAATTCGGGGTCGAGTCAGGCTAGTGACTCGGTTAACAAAAACATTAGCACCACATGGGTGACAACCCATGTTTCTGACTTCTTTCTATTTTCTGACACTAAGTGTGGGGGGATTCCTCTGCTGTGCTTTGTTTTTGTGTGTTGTTTGCTCTTGTTTGCAGGTTTCCCTTAGATCGTGATGATTGATGCGCCTGTTTTCAATCCAGCCGCCCAATATCCGATCTTTTTGCTAATGATTATCTAGGGATATCTTTTTAATCCTGTTTGTGAAAAAAAAGAGAATTCTTTCACACACTTGGCTATTAGTATTACCTTTTTACGTTCTAAGTGTCGGCATAATAGCCGGTACTTTGAATATTGAGGGCAATATTCAATTCTAAGTGTGGGGGGGGGGGGGAATTCTCGCGAATTTTGTCACATGTGTACCTTCTAGTGCCCTAGTACCCTCGTTTTTATAAGAAATTGCTTGAAAAAGAAGTGCTTTGCACATAAAAAAAAAGTGTTTAGTCTTGATTAGGTTATAACAAGGGGAATCCCGACTCTGCCAGAGTGTTGATCTGGCTGCTTCCTTAACGATTAGACTAAGGTTTTACGATTTGTGCAAATGAAAATGCTAAGCGTAGAATAGTTGGTTTTCTTTAGAGCTTATATAAGTAATCTATGGCTTTTCCTCCCAGGAGATAACTAATCTGACTTAATAAGTGCTTATTTTCAAACATTTGAACACACAAAATCATTTTTATACGATTTTGAAAAATACTAGTTCAAAGCTTTATTTAAACTTCGGAACAAGCATATGTCATAGTAATGCAAAATGAAAGTGAGACGTTGCTGGAAAGTTGCAAAAGTTAAGTAATAAATGTATGTGCTAAAAAAAGCTATGGTTCAAGATCGGCCCTTGGATCCTTATTTCCGGAAGGCGTTTAGGTCTTGGCTACCCTCTTACACCGGCCCTTGGACCTCTAATTCAGGAATGTGTGAGGTCTTGGTCTAACACCCTTGGATCCTCATTTCAGGAATGTTTAGAGTCTTGGAACTCTTCGTTGTAACGGCCCTTGGATCCTTTATTCCGGAAGGTGTAAGGTCTTGGTTCCTGTGAAACTCCGTTAGTTTATGTTGCACAAAAAAAAAAAAAAAAAAAAAAAAAAGATGAGAAAATGAAATGAAAAAAAAATGTATGTGTTGAATAAAGTTTTGAAACTTGCTTGTTGTAAATTTTAAATCTATCTTTCAACTAGTATTAGTCAAAATCTTATAAAAACGTCGATTTTTGTGATCAAAATTTTGAAAATAAGCACAGTCACCTAACTTGAATAAATTGTGGGAGTGAAAAGTTAAGTTTCGGCTTACATAGATTATTAGTATAAGTAGTGTTAGCATTTTACAAAAACATTTGCACAATAAGTTTAAGCTTAGTTGGGAGTATAAAAAAGAGGATGACGATTACAATTCCCTGAAGACACCCATTTTGTGTGAATCCCGTTCCATGATACCATTTTTGGAAATCAAGCATGTTATCTATTTTTGTTCTAGTTTAAATTTCTCGCATCAAATAAAAAGTCAAAACGGGGTATCCTTGGTATTTTCTAATCCTTTCATTACTTCATATGATTGGATTGCTAGGGACTAGCAATAGTTTAGTGTGGGGGATTGATGAGTGTGTAAATACTCATCATTTTACACCCATAAAAGACACAAAAATGACCAAAAACACCAAAAATATATTGCAGATATCCTTGGTTTGTGTTTTATGTGTTTCAGGTACAAAAGGTTGAAAATAGAGCGAAAACGGGCATTTTTGGATCGATTCGACAACGATTGCGCATTTGGTCAGAAAAGTCAAAGTCAATCCCGGGGTATAGTTTTGGAATCAGCTTGGAAAAACGAACACGAAACCAATTTTTATGGGCCAACCCGACCCAAGTTAATGGGCCAAGTCAGCCCATTTAAATCAATAAAAAACCAAAACTAATAAACCCAAAACCAAATCCAGCCCAAATCCTACAACCCGGCCCACACCCTTTTTATTAATAAACCCAATCCAAACCATAGCTCGACCCGCCCCTTCTATTAATCTACCCAGACCCAAATGAGTAAAAACCGGGTCAAACTCCCCTTTTTCCCTCCCACTTGCCCTGCTCTCCTTATCCCTGCAACCCATGTCCTCTCCTCATTAATGCTTCCCCCTCCTTGCCTCTTCACCAGACCACTATCCTTCACCTCCTGTCCCCCTCCTCCTCACTCCACTCCAAAACCCATCAAAGTTTGTCAACAAAGCTGGTACACCATTTTGGCGCCAAAATGCAACCGAAGGCTAGGATCATTTGTTTGGTCTCTAAGACAATCCAATGGCTATAATTGATCCAGAGAAGCACACAGAAGAAGATAAGAAGCCAAGAGAAACCCTAATTTCTTAGTATAAATAGAAAAGGTTGTAGCCTTCAATGGTAGTTAGTTTTTTATGTAGTTTTTCAAGTTAAGTTTTAATTTAGTTGCCATTAAAAAGTATCTAAGTTTAATGAAAGTTTAAATTTCAAGTTTCAAATTCAGTATTTGTTTTTCCATATCTGTCAAAAAGATTTGCCATAAGCTTCTATAAGCTAGCTTACTGTGAACTAATTCAAAGAAGCTAATCAATAGCTTTCTTTGATTCCAGTTATCTTGTTAACTCATATTTCAAAGTCTCTTTCAGTTTCAAAATGAATAATAATAATAATAATAATAATAATAATAATAATAATAATAATAATAATAATAATAATAATAATAATAATAATAATAATAATAATAGAAAATTACTCAAAAATAAAAAAATAGAAGTCAAAGAAGCTGGAGCATGGAATTGTGGATGGCCATGGGTTAGAGCTTCTTGGGAAGCATTAGGTTTGTTTAGAAAGTACTTTGGGTGTCAAGAATTTGGCCTTGGTTTTGAGCACAAGGCTTTTGTAAGTTCCAATTTTTACCATTTTAGCTTGTTTTCTGCTTTCTACTGTGCAACTGCTTATCTCTGCTTGTTTTTGTTGTTTAAGTGCTTCTTTATTGCTTATTTCAGTTTGTTTATGCTTATTAGTGATATTGTATGCCACTTATGCTTATTTGGTAGCCTAGATACCTTTTGATAAGTATTTGCTTGTTTTACTGTCACATTTAGCCTTTTAGTGATTTCGCTTATTTACTTATTTAAACTTCTTCTTCTGTGTTAAAATTTACCTATTAAGTGATCTTAGACCTAGCCTAAACTTACTTGTTCAAAAGTTTGGTTTTAAAAACAGTTTTCAAAGCAAAAATCAAAACAGTCCCTTTGTAAGGGAGTGTTTGGCATAAGAAAGATTTATAGCCAAAAATTTGTTTTGACCAAGGTTCCAATTTGAAACAGCTTCAAATCATTACTAGTTGTAGTTTAAAAGTGAAAATTTTCATTTTCAAGTAGTTTCCAAGTAATTTAGTTGATTTTCAAAATATTTTCTTTTCATAACTGTTTTGCAAAAGATTAGGATAGAATCTAGTTTAGGGTTGTTTTGTTGTTTATTTTGGTTTGAATTAGTTCCTTATAGGATATTACACTTGTTGCACATCTGGTCCAAGCTTTCCTTAGTAAAAAAAAAAAACAATTTTTAACCCTTTTTGCAACAAAAATCTGCACTTTTTTTTATTTATTTTATTCAGATCAGCTGTAGTTTTTCATTTTTCATTTGTTCGTTATAATCCCAAACAAGCTGAAATTTGGTACACTTAATCTGGGGTTGCTAACACACTTGATGCATATTTTTATGAATTTTTTAGATCAGCTTATAGTGGCTTATTGACAGCTTGAAAAGGGCTGATTTTGCCCTGCACCTCAGCCACATCAGCAGCCCTTTTGGGCTTTTTAGCTTATTTTGTCATTGCCTAGTGCTTATTTGCCCCATTTGTGGCTTATTTCAGTCTTCATTTTAGCTTAATTTAGTTGTCTCAACTTTTTCCAGTTTCCATAAGCCCCTTAATAGCTTATTAGCTTATTTAGTGTTTTTAGCCTATTTGTCAACCCAACTGCCTAACTGCTTATTTTCCTAGTCCCATAGCTTTTTCTGATAACTTTAGTTTTTTTTGTAGTCATCTCAGTCCCATTTAGCTTATTCTTTATCCCTTTTAGCTTATAAGATAGCTTATAGCTTATTTCTCTAAAATTCCATATTCTAGTTAAGCTTTATACTAACTGTTGAGATTCTCAGCTTTTTCCTAGCTTATCTAGTGTGTTTTAAAAATAATCTTTTTACATAAGTCATTAGTCATTAGCTTATTTATAAGTTTGAAAAAAATAAATAAATAAATAATAAGTTTACAAAAACTGAGGTCAAGGGATTCGAACCCTGGACCTCAGCTTAGCTAAGCCCCACAACACGCACTCACTACCAAACGTGCCCTTGGGTCTTTTGCGTTATATCTTCACACTATAATCCTTTTAACCCAGTTTCTAGTGTTAGTACTTATTTCCCTACTTTGCTTATTTACTGCTAATCCGATAACCGAACCGATAAACACCATAGGTGGTAACACATCCATAAATCAAACTAAGATACAAAAAGAGATGCAAACGGTCTCGAAATCTAACGGTAACCAAAGGATCAAACTAGTTTGTTATTGAAACAAAATTAACACATTCATAAAGATATCTATGTGTTATACGTAAGAGTTTCATCAGCATGAAAAAAGAGGGGGTAATTTATGTATGTTAACGTTTACGCTTCTTGACATATGTAATTTTTTTTTTTTTTTTAAAGATGGTGAAATTGAGTTTTAATTTCAAAAGAGGGGGGTAGAAGGGGGTGGAAGTGAATGTTTTTAATGTATGATCTTGTCCATTAGATTAAATAATTTGGATGGTGAAAATTGATCCTATGAATCATAATAAGTGTCCATGAATGAACATTTCTCTAATCATACGATACAAAACATCTGCAAATAGTATGTCTAAATTTGGGTTATTAAACCGATTATTACGATATCAAGCTTTAAAATAAGATAATGAGTCGGATAACCATATCATTTGTCGTGTAATAAAACTTTTTACATCTTTGTTGTTTTCACTTTCTTTGACTCGTAAACACCTTGTTAAATCTTATTATTTACATAGTTTTTTTTTTTTTTTCTTTTTTTTTTTTTTTTTTAATTTCATATATATTGTTTGAATTTGTTTGTTGTTAGATATACAACGCTAGTTATTATTATTGTTGTTAGTAATTTTAACATAACTAATAGATGTGAACTTATGGACATTTTGTATGTTAAAAGAGACCTAAGGGATATAGAAAAATGTTTCATCTCACGTAGAAAAACATATAATTTGACTCCACGTTAACAAATTTTATCTTTAATACTTCGTTTATAAATCTGTTTGCAATGCACGGAAAACTGTCCAAAAACATACATGAAAGTTTTATACGCATGTAAAAATATTTGACTCGTGGCGAAAATTTACCTACTCTTTAAATTCTCCCGATGGGCAAGTTCACACTTAACGAATTCGTTTACGTTTGTTGTTATTTTTTATTGAAAGTTATAAGGTTGTATTACTTAGTTGGGCTAAACTCTCGTATAAAATTTTTGTGTGTAAAAAGGGTGCTCATTTATAAAGAGCATTGATTGCGATGATTGCAACTACGTGACAAAGTTGGATAATTGGCAAATGTTCCTTTGATTATTCGGATGGTCTTGGGTTCAATTCTCAATTAATCATTCTTACGCTTTTTCCGTTTTTTATTACGAGTAGATAAAAGCGTTAAAAGCGAAAACAATAATAAAATTTTATGATTTTTATATATGGTTTTCTTAATTTTTCACCGCTTTTTATTACGAGTAGATAAAAGCGTTAAAAACGAAAACAATAATAAAGTTTTATGATCTTCATATATGGTTTTCTTAATTTTTCACTTTCAAAAATATAAGTTTTTCTTTTATACTGTATAGATACATGATTCATATTTTTCAAATCTCTTGGTCCTTTAGCTTTCTTTTTCTCATAAACATTTGCTCGATCTCATCGTATTATCTAAGTATTTTTTTTTTTTTTACAATTTATTAGTGCGCAACTACTAGCCTGAGATTAAAAAGGAGATTTTATTTTATTTTTTTTATTTTTTTTAAATAAACACTTTACCTCCACATTTACCAAAATGAACCATCTAAACCCGTTTTACAAAAATCGACGAAAACGGCGAGCAAACATGTGCGAGCAAGCATTTGCTCTACAAGTTCATTGTCTTGTAGTTGAAAACGGCGAGCAAATATTGGGCGAGCAAGCATTTGCTCTCTATGTTCTTTGTCTTGTAGCGAAAAAAACCTTTATCTTCTTTTGAAAACGGCGAGCAAAAGGGAAGATGAGCAAATCTCAAATTCTTGAAGTGTCGATTTTGATAAACGCGTTTGAAAGTGTTTATTTTGTAATTGAGTGTGAGAAGTGTTTTTTGTGGTAATTGATTTTTAAAAAAGTGGTGAAATTAGAAAACACTCTAAAATATATGCTACTAAATCCTTTGTAGCGTGCGGTAAGTATAATAGTTTTTTACCCTTCACAATAGTGAGTGCTTTTCATTCTTCGTTAATATACATTTTCGGTTAATTACGCAAAGTTTGTTATATAATTGAAATATTCATGGGATAAAGTCTTGAGCAAGTGGTTGACACTATTATTTCTACAGTTCGTCTCAAGCTCTTAACATTTCAATTCAAAAGAACGATGAATGTGGAGCGTGTTCTAGCTAGGAAACTACCAAAGTCCCAGCTAATGGAGAACACAACTTGACGTTTGTTATATAGTCTAGTCGTTTGTTTTTTATGTTATATTTTTTGTTTGAGTCAGCTAGACTTTTCATAAGATTGGCATGTCAATCTTATATGTAGTGGTTGGAAGCACAATAGGTGCATTGTTTTGTTATAGTCAATATATTGTTTTACCATATTGACTGAACCTCATTAATTGTTAATACAAATTTATCATTACCCAAAATAAAAGTCTTTTGAGCTATAACATCATAAGTAAATAAGTAAATATAGGTCTTTAATCTGAATATTAAAATAAGATACTTAGCATGACAAGTGACAACGAATCAATGTTGGATATCCTATATTTAGTTAAGTGAAAAATGTTATGAAGGTGAAATGTGAATGAATTTCATTGAGAGAAATGAGTATACAAAGTACAGTATTTATACAAGTAAACACTTAACAAACTAACTAACAAACTACTTCTAGAAAGTTCTAGAATCATCTAAGCTAAGCTGAGCTATAAACTACATATCATTTACAAGGTACAAGACAATTATACAAAAGGATGTTAGTCTTGTGATGGGACCTGTCGTATTGAGCTTGAGCTTGTTCTTGTGGCAGAATGGACTTGAGCTTGAGTGCTGGCATTGTATGTCTCATTATCCCCCCCACAAATTGGCATTGTGAATGGATCACAAATGCTCAATTTGGATAAACAATTGAAATGAAGAGGTCTGTGTAAGGCCTTAGTAAATATGTCTGCTGCTTGTGCTTTAGAAGGAACAAATGTAGGAAGAATAAGTCCAAGCTTGACCTTATCTCTGATAAAATGACAATCTATCTCAATATGTTTTGTTCTTGCATGTTGTATAGGGTTAGATGCCAATGCTATAGAAGAAGCATTATCACAAAAGATTTGTATAGGTGTAGAAACTGGGACAAGCAGATCTTTTAAGAGACTTTTGACCCAAGAGACTTCACAAGTAGTGTCTCCAAGTGACCTGTACTCAGCTTCTGTAGAAGATCTTGAGACCACATTTTGCTTTTTGGACTGCCATGAAATAAGACTACTTCCAAGAAATAAGCAGTTGCCAGAAACTGATCTTCTAGTATAGGGACAACTGGCCCAATCACTGTCACAATAAGCTGTTAATGTGAAACTGTTAAGCTTGGGAAGAAATAGACCTTGGCCTGGGCACAATTTGATGTATCTGAATACTCTCATGAGGGCTTTAAGATGAGGTGTTCTTGGCTCTTGTAGAAACTGACTTAAAGATTGAGCTGCAAATGATAAGTCAGGTCTGGTCATTGTGAGGTAAAGAAGTTTACCAACAAGGGTTCTGTACGTTGATGGATCAGTAAGAAGCTCTCCATCTGTTTTGCTGAGCTTAACATTGGGATCCATAGGAGTAGCTGCAGGCTTGATGTAACACCCCCGTTTTCGATATTCGCAGCGGAAATATAAGTTGGGGTGCTACTTCACAGTTCATAGTCATGATAATAGAAAACGACTCGAAAAGAGACGTTTTAGATAAAATTGTTATCATTCATTTATATCAGAGTTACAATATGCAGGTCCCAGCAGGAGGTTCCAAAATACATTAATAAAAATATGTTATTTGTTGAATGATAACAAAAATAGACAGTCCATAGCCGTTCCCGTGCCAATCCATGATTCCAATACCTGAGAATACATGCTAAAATGTCAACATAAAGTTGGTGAGTTCACAGAGTTTGTAAATGAAAATAATCCGTTTCAGTGTTTCAGAAATACGTTCGTTTCAGTTGTTCAGAAATACGTTCGTTCAGTTGTTCAGAAATACGTTTGTTTCAGTTGGAAATCATTTAAACACAAGATTAAGTGTAATAATTGCCACACATACAATTATTAGGGAAAGATGTATATTTATTGCACTAAGTCTCATGGCACGCAAAACATTAACAGAACATCAACAGTCATGAGCTAATGATGTAATAATTACCCCATAATTAAATGTAGGTAACCTTGCCCCCGGGTAGGAGATAGCCACATCTCTTTATTCTTCTCAAATACAATGCTTTGTGTACGTTACGGTAACACAAAGGGGCTGTCAAACCCAATAGATCTATCCACAATATTCGCGCTCACCCGCAGGTGATTAGAGGTCCATGATGGGAGGTCTTTTTGGCTTAAGGTAACTTAGCATTTGCAATAAAAATAATAATAACGTTCGGTGAAATTACTTGTGTTTAATACGGGAAAAAGTTTAATAATGATTCATAATCATATAAAGCAAATAAGATTTGTAAATGATATGTAAAAGTTTAGATGAAAGTAAAAACAGTTTATTGAGCATGTATCTCCCCCAAAATAATTCAAAACGTATGAAAAGAGGGGCTATGACTCACCTTAGCAATCTGGATGGAAAACAAAATGGAATAAAGTTGATAAACGTCTCCGGACAAGAAACCTGGGTTGTTATGCCAAATTTCAGTAATCATTTTTAGATGATTATAATTTATTTGTTTGTTTCGTTTCGTTGTTTGGTTGTTGATTAAATGTTATAATGATACAACATGAAGTCTCTTCAAAAATAAGATTTTATCTTATTATTCGTTCTTATGTTCTTGTTCGTTCGTTATATATATCTTTTGTTCGGTTGTTTGTTCGTTAAAGTTATCCTACGTTCGTTTGTTATAGAAATAAACGTATTACGATTATAAATTTTCTATTAGATCGGAAAATAAAAATAGAAATACTAGTTATGAAAAGTTATACTTTAATCCTTAAAGTTTGGTCAAATGACAGGTTATAACCTGAACTTTCAGAAAATGAAAACTGTTACCCTTTTTATTTATTGTTGTCAGAAATAGTCCTTGATTAAATTAACTATAAGATATTTACAAATTTTGCCCAATAAAACTCTAATTAAAAATATGCGCATGAACTTTAGTGACGAGGCTAGAGTTTTGAGTTCTAATAACTTAACGAATAATAAATCATTTTACGTGTTCCCAGTTCCTATGTATAGTTAGCTAGGTCGTCTTCAAATATACTAAATTTCGTTATTTTTTAAATTCATTTGATACTCGAAAAATAATTCTAAAGTCGATCGGCCAAAACTAGTTTTAACAAAAGTCTAAAAAAATGAATTTAGCCTTAGCGATAGGGTGATTTTTGAAGTTTAATATCTTCCTACTCATTCAATAATTTTTCAAAGTTCTTTTTCCTAAACTAACTTAGCTAGGTCATCTTTAATTGTGCCAAATTTTGTTATTTTTGAAAATCATTTGGTACTAGCAATAATTCCCTAAAGTCGACCGATTGAGACAAAATTTGATAGGAACTGGAAAATAGGTTTGTAATCCCAGCGATGGAGCAATCTTAGTGACTCAATAACTTTTGAACCATTTGATCACTTTAAGTGTTTCTTCTTTCTAAAATAAGTTAGCTATGTGAACTTTAATATTTCGAAAATACTTGATGCGTGGTTTTGCAACCTTACAACAGGTTTTACCTCTCGAGGGATCTCAAGAGGCTTACAACCCCACCAGGCAGTGTACCTGACCGATGTAGTATAGTGTAGTGGTAAGTACGGGGGATTGATCGTTCTCCACAGGGAATAGTGTTCGTTAGGTATGAAAAACTACTCTAATAGGTCTAAGGGTGAGAGAAGATTCTTTTTGTGTTTTTATATTTTTATGAAAGCAAGTAAAATCTCGGGTTTGAAAGAGTGGGCGGAATTAGTTGCTAGTCAACTAACCCAAATTACTACGAATGCAAATAAAATAAAATAACAAAAATGAAAATGTTGGTGAAAACTTATGTGGAGGGAAATGTGTTTACTTAGATTTCCTTACTCCCTAACTATCTTTTACCGGTTGATTAGTGTGTATTAGTTGCGTGGATGACGGGTGTATTCCTTAATACCATTCGTGGGGTGGCGTACGTACTTCCCCAACTCTACAAGCTCCTACTTCACTCCTATGTCGAGCCGGCTAGGAAGCTCCTAACATGGGATCACTAGAATTCGCTTGTGCATTAAATACAACCATAAAAACCTTTAGTACGCATTGGTTCATCTTTCTTAAGACGTTCAAGCAAGTTACCGATTAGGAAGTTAGCCAGTTTTCTTAAGCCTAACATAGATAAACAATCATCCAATACAACTAATAACACACTAATAACCAACAATCAATAGCTAGGTTTCATTAGATCTAAGCAAACACAAGATAAATCTAGCCTAGCATGTTAAACAAAAGACAAGAACAAGATAGAATCAAACAACACATAGACATATTGAATGATTAATTGATAACTTATCTTCAATGTAACATGGAAGATCTCAAGGCAAAAAGCCTTGAAAGAGCTGCCAAATTCGTCCTAGGGTTTTCACACACAAAGTTCCCCAATAAGTTCCACACTAATGACAAAGAATTGCAAAACTATATATAGATTTTTAGATCTGACGGCGTCACGTTATGGAGTGTGACGCCGTCACCTCGCCGCTTTTAGGGTTCTCGGATGACCTTCTTGATGCCGTCCCTCTTTAGCTCTCCAAAATCCGTTCTGGCTTATCAAGGCTTGACGCCCTCAGACTATGAACGTGACGCCGTCCCTCTTTAAATTATAACGTGACGACCTTGATCAAATTAAAGGGTGACGCCGTCAGAATTCCCATGCAATTTTCACTGGCTTATCATGAGTAAATTTCACATCCACCACTTTTGCCAAGCCATGACGCCGTCCAGGCATAATCCTGACGCCGTCAAAGGTAACTTCCAGCATGATTTTGAGACTTTGTCGTTTTCTTCACTTTTATGCTCCAAAAACGTCCAAAATGCCTCCTTTTCCAGATTTCTTCTCAAAAGTACCTAAAATGACAAAAGGAACGATTTAGGGCAATATTTGATCAAATAAATACGATTTAGGGCTTAAATGACCCCTTAAAAGCGGTACACTTTTCGCTTCATCAAATACCCTTACACTTGAGATTTGCTTGTCCTCAAGCAAATGCGCTTTTATTCTAATCAAAACACAAGTTAGGGGTCATTTAATGCTAACATAAAAGTAATTACAACAAATATTCGTTCCACTTTAATCATAATAAGCACGGAGATTATAAACTAGCACCTCACAAGTAGTGTTTAGATACTCACATCTCTCAAGTGTCATTAAAATAAATCTCATAAATGAAAACGGATAATATCTCTCACTACCTGTCATAGCAAATAGATTACCATAGGCTTGGGAAAGGATCGAAAACCTCCTCCACTAGGCGTAAGCACCTAAGATAAACTATCAAAGAGGGCTTTTACATGGGTTATAACGTGAGGTGTAGGGAAAAGGAAAACACGGTTTTGTTGGATAAAGGATATTTTACTGGTGGCGAGTTAAAGATCTTGATCAATTACATGTACTATACAATGTTGCTAAGCCAAGACTCGACTCAATCTTAAGTTAAAAACAAAATAACAAAAACATAAAATAAACATAAAATGAAACGGGATGGTAGTCCGTATGTTTTTTCTACTTTTATTTTTCTCATTTTTTTGTATTTTTCTTGATTTTTTTCGATTTTTTTTTTTTTTTTTTTTTTTTTTTTTTTTTTTTTTTTTTTTTTGCATACACTTTTGCCCTACCATCCAAAATAATACATCATAGGGGCGTTGCATCCCCTTACACTTGAACTTTTACATAACTTTACAATTACTATTCTAATGACTCGAATTAAGATAATTGAAAAACTTGGAGTACTTTTAAATATTTAGCACATATGGAGGTAATAAATGATGTTCTTCCCCATTACTCCATTACACTAGTACTTTACCCATGAGTCCCAATCGTCCCTAAACAATATGTACAAGGATATGACTCGACTTAGCAACCATGCAATCAACTAGATAATTAACTTGGGGTTTAAACAAATGTTGTCACAATAATGCACTAAAAATGAGTGCATACAAGGTAGGCTAAGGCGATTTGGGTGTACATTTTAGTGGGGTGTAACAAATTCTTCCTTTAAGTAAAATGCTTAAAGTTAGAAACGAAAAGATAGGCTCTGAGGGGTGTACTAGGGGTATCGTGTACTAAAAATGAGTACAACGCAAAGGGTGTGGGAGAATTACTTGACCAATGTAGCCAACGTAATTATAACAAAATCACAGGTGTAAAACAATGGGTTAATCCTAATGCCTCTTATCATGTAGTAAATCTAACTACACGAATGTAGTCTCACTTGTGGCCTCGGAATGGTCCTAACGCAAGTTCTAGAATCTAAGTGCTACCGGTACACACATCATAGCATAAATGCTTTTCCTACCAATTCTAGGGGCGAACCTCACATATTTGGGGGTGGAAAATTTTTTAGTGGTACGGTTTTTGTGCTAGTCATATAACTCCTATCCGTGAGACGCTCATTAAGATCAAAGTTTCACTCCTATATGTTGTAAAAAAATTTAAATTTGGCACTAAAATTGCCCTAACAGGTATTTATCTCAGTTTTATTACACATCTACCATTAAACAAACAAAAATCAAGCGTAATAGCATTCTCTAAAATCGTACTTTTACCCCCCTTACACTTAAGATGAACATTGTCCCCAATGTTCAAATAACAAATGTAAAAACATAAAGTAAAAGAATGAAATCAAATACTCCCCTGATTCGCTCGGTGGATAATGAAGTAACACGGTTAGATCTTCTTCCAAAGAGAATGTTGAAGCTCCATGACTAATGCATCGCCATAAGCTTGATCCAAAAACATTTCCTTGTCCAAAATAACCTGTTAAACCTGAGAAAACAAACACGAAAACCTGCATAACATCGGCGGGATAAACTCTATATATAAGGATATAATGCTTGTGGAATGATAATTTTGCAGATTCCTGGAGATTATAAGTTATAGATTTAATAAAAACTTTTTAAGAAAACAAAACTTTCAAAAAATTCCAGAAAATTAAACCTGACGCCGTCAGGTTGTAAAGCCTGACGCCGTCAGATATGATCTGACAGAATTCTCATGTTACGTTTCCGAAAAAATTTTGGAAAAACCTATACCTTACTTCCTGGAAATCCTGCAAAACATCATTATGACTCGATACAAGCATTTGACTCAAACAAATACTAATATGTATGTTAATTTATTATTATTATGATTCATGTTCATTTGTGTTCTAATAAACCGATTTAGATTTCCCTTACACTTAACTTTTGCAAAATACCTTTATATGTAGTTAAGACGAAGTTAAAAACAAAATAAAGCATTTTTACAAATTACTTTTGAACATGAATCAATAATAATAAAAATTAAACATACATACGGAAACAAATAAAATCAAACAAACAAACAAATAAACACACAAAGCAAATAAAGCTTGGGTTGCCTCCCAAGAAGCGCTTTTCTTTATTAACGAGTCTTGTAGCTAGACTCAAAGTCACGTACATTACGTGACTCCATCATTGGTCACGGTTCCTAGGCCATTTTCATTCCCGGTTTTATATTCCGGTCCTAATTTCAAACAATCCTTGTAGAAACCGAATATCCTTTCCATAACATAGTCTACTCCTTTATTTCTATCCTCATCATTCCTATAGTAAACCGCTTGCTTGAGCTCCTTCTCAACATTTGACAAGTGTTGGAATTGTTCTATCTTATATGGCATTTGGTAGTTTACTTCATCGGTCTCATCCTTAAATCTAACTATCCCTAAGGAAGGTTCATAAGTCATTCTAGAGACCTCAACAAATGGTTTTCCAAAAACCACTTGAGTTAAGGATGCATCGACTATTGGGCGGATATCTTCTACAATTACAAAGTCGGTGACATAGGTGAAGTTTCCTACATAAACCGGTAATCCCTTAACTCTTCCCGTGAAGTTACTCATCCAACCCTTGTCAGGGAACATCCTATACCCAAGTTGATTTTTCATTATCAAGTTGTAGTGGGCTCTAGTCATGATGTTTATGGGTGATCTAAGGTCGATGTAGGCTTTCCACACATGCAAATGTCCGATGTCGCATTGTATGTTGAGATTAGAAGGGTCGCCTATTTCTATGATTGGTCTACCTAGGAAGTATGGTGTCTCGGGGTCATCGAATAAGTTTGTATGATATGCGCGCTCTTCCTTAGTGGGTAGCCTATTGAAGTAGTCCTCATCATCATCTACTTCTTCAATCTCACTTGTCCTAACTTCCTTATCAACCTCGACTTTCTTATCCTCATCCTTAGGTTCACTATTATCCTCATTCCTATCAATTGGTTTAATAGTGACAATGTTGACAAAGTGTACGTGTTTGGATGAAGAGGGGTCTTTTACTTGGGGTCCGCTATTTGTGTTCCTAGCGTCCTTATGTGGAGGTGATAACACTTGGTTATTGAGAGCTTTCAACAAGTTGTCAATTTTATTGGTCATCTCCGTTTGTTGTTGATTGAATTCGGACTCGAATCTAGCTATCCGAGCTTCTTGAGATGCCATAAATTGGGACATCAATCCTTCAAAGTAATTGGTACTACCATTGCCGGAAGGATTGTTGTTGAAAGTACGGTTCGAGTTGGAACCGCTTGATTGGAAACGATTAGGTGGGTTGGAAGAATTGGTTTGTTGTGCGTTTTGGTTTTGTTTCCACCTAAGGTTCGGGTGATTTTTCCATGAGGGGTTGTATGTATCACCATAGGGGTTTGGCTCGGGTTTGAAAGTGTACCACTTGTCTCCCGCTCCGTCGGTACGCGAGGATGCGTAGTCCGCAAAAGCTTGTTCGGGGAATTCCATGCAATCACGAGTGTCGTGGGGACCACTACATAATTCACATGAAGAAGTGATTTTGTTCACTTGGCTTGAAGGTTTAGGAGCCTCGTAGGATTTCATGAGAAACTTGAATTGGTCTTCAAGTTCTATGATCCTACGGTCGGAAGTGCTTGAATTGTTCGAAGGCAAAGATATTGCCTTGACCGTTTTATTCAAATCACGGGGATCACTCCAACTTTCGTTGTCATAAAGAGCAAGATCCTCTAGGAGAGCCCATGATTGTTCCGCACTTAGATCACGTAGCTTGCCACCGGCCGATTGGTCAATGGTTTGCCTTGTGGAGAGATTGATATGGTCATAGAAGATTTGGACTTGGAGCCAAATTTCTATGCCATGGTGAGGGACTTTTTGGAGTAAGTCCTTGAATCGAGTCCATGTCTCGTAGAGAGTTTCGCCTTGACGTTGTTGGAACATCAAAATATCATTCCTTAGCTTGGTAGTTCTTCCCGGTGGGAAAAACTGAGCAAGGAAACGAGTGGTGAGATCATCCCAAGAGGTAATGGATCCTGCGGGTTGACGCTCTAGCCATTGACTAGCTTGGTCCCGCAGAGAGAATTGGAAGAGACGCAATCGGGTCGTCTCTCGAGTGGCAACATCAAGGTCTATAGAATCAACAATTTTGAGAAAGTCCTTGAGATGTTGATTAGGATCTTCAGAACGAAGTCCATGGAATGCGCATCCGCTTTGCACCAACCGGATGGTGTCGGATCGCAAGGGTGTGATATTGGCTCCTTGAGTGAGCTCAATGGTGTTTCGATAGCCATGGTGGCTAGGACGGGAGTACTCTCCTAGAGTACGGGCTCTAGGAGGTGGTGGTGGTTGTTGTGGTGGTGGGTTGTTGGGATTAAGGATATTACCATCTTCCATGATGTCGGATGGTAATGGTTACGAACAAAGAAACGAAGAAAATAGATAGACTAAAGAAAACCTAGAAAAAGAAAATAAAAATCTCACTAGAAAGGAATCTAGTGAGTAGACCTATAAAATAAAAATTCAACCTAAACAATAACTATTCCCCGCAGCGGCGCCAAAAACTTGATGCGTGGTTTTGCAACCTTACAACAGGTTTTACCTCTCGAGGGATCTCAAGAGGCTTACAACCCCACCAGGAAGTGTACCTGACCGATGTAGTATAGTGTAGTGGTAAGTACGGGGGATTGATCGTTCTCCACAGGGAATAGTGTTCGTTAGGTATGAAAAACTACTCTAATAGGTCTAAGGGTGAGAGAAGATTCTTTTTGTGTTTTTTATATTTTTATGAAAGCAAGTAAAATCTCGGGTTTGAAAGAGTGGGCGGAATTAGTTGCTAGTCAACTAACCCAAATTACTACGAATGCAAATAAAATAAAATAACAAAAATGAAAATGTTGGTGAAAACTTATGTGGAGGGAAATGTGTTTACTTAGATTTCCTTACTCCCTAACTATCTTTTACCGGTTGATTAGTGTGTATTAGTTGCGTGGATGACGGGTGTATTCCTTAATACCATTCGTGGGTGGCGTACGTACTTCCCCAACTCTACAAGCTCCTACTTCACTCCTATGTCGAGCCGGCTAGGAAGCTCCTAACATGGGATCACTAGAATTCGCTTGTGCATTAAATACAACCATAAAAACCTTTAGTACGCATTGGTTCATGTTTCTTAAGACGTTCAAGCAAGTTACCGATTAGGAAGTTAGCCAGTTTTCTTAAGCCTAACATAGATAAACAATCATCCAATACAACTAATAACACACTAATAACCAACAATCAATAGCTAGGTTTCATTAGATCTAAGCAAACACAAGATAAATCTAGCCTAGCATGTTAAACAAAAGACAAGAACAAGATAGAATCAAACAACACATAGACATATTGAATGATTAATTGATAACTTATCTTCAATGTAACTTGGAAGATCTCAAGGCAAAAAGCCTTGAAAGAGCTGCCAAATTCGTCCTAGGGTTTTCACACACAAAGTTCCCCAATAAGTTCCACACTAATGACAAAGAATTGCAAAACTATATATAGATTTTTAGATCTGACGGCGTTACGTTATGGAGTGTGACGCCGTCACCTCGCCGCTTTTAGGGTTCTCGGATGACCTTCTTGACGCCGTCCCTCTTTAGCTCTCCAAAATCCGTTCTGGCTTATCAAGGCTTGACGCCCTCAGACTATGAACGTGACGCCGTCCCTCTTTAAATTATAACGTGACGACCTTGATCAAATTAAAGGGTGACGCCGTCAGAATTCCCATGCAATTTTCACTGGCTTATCATGAGTAAATTTCACATCCACCACTTTTGCCAAGCCATGACGCCGTCCAGGCATAATCCTGACGCCGTCAAAGGTAACTTCCAGCATGATTTTGAGACTTTGTCGTTTTCTTCACTTTTATGCTCCAAAAACGTCCAAAATGCCTCCTTTTCCAGATTTCTTCTCAAAAGTACCTAAAATGACAAAAGGAACGATTTAGGGCAATATTTGATCAAATAAATACGATTTAGGGCTTAAATGACCCCTTAAAAGCGGTACACTTTTCGCTTCATCAGTGAACTTTAATATGTCGAAAATACAGAATTTTTAGAGACCTTATAAAGGTCGAAAAATAGGTCTAAACATGGCATCTGATCGAATAAGAACTAAAATAAATAAACTGAAAAATATTAACTCTTATTTTAGCGATAAAGGATGAACTTTGGAGCTTGATAACTTTTGACTCGATTGATCATTTTAGTTGATTCTTTTTCCTAAAATCAGTTAGTTGGGTGAACTTGTTGTATACCAAAAATCAGAATTTATAGAGGTCGTTTGGGGGTTGGTTGAAAGATCAAAAGTTGGGCATCTGGAGCATTTTTCTGCTCGATATGAAACAGAAAAACAAACCCGATGGGTTTTTAATTTTTTTAAACATTTGTAACTAGATTTTTATGTATGTTATGATAATAGTTGATATATTTTAACATGTTTTAGTAGTCTTTGATTTGTTCTCACAAAGTTTCAAATACTTAAGGTGCGTTTTGGTTACTGCTTCGATCAGACAATAAAAAGAACAAGAAAAGTTATACTTTTTTATTATGTTTATTATTAATGGTTCATGTATTATTGTTTTTAATGATATATAATATAAATAAGCTGAAATAAAAATAGAGTTGAAGACTTACTTAGGGTTTTAGTCGAATAGGGCTTATGATTCGAATGTATTTGTAAGTGAACACTAGCTGCTCTCCTCCTCTTCTAAGCTCGTTAGGGATTGTGTTGAGAGTATATTTGGGCTGTGATCAGTAGGGATATGGAAATGGGATTGTTTTGGTGTGGTTCGTCTGGTATGGTTATTTGTTGAGTCGAATTTGGTGTGAAGAGAATTAGGGAAGTTGTGTGCTATTTATGGAGGGAAGATTAGGGTTTCTAGTATGTGTTAAGGAGACATGGTGAGGGGACAAGGGCTGAGGGAAGCTGAGAAATGTGCCACTTGGAAGAGGAGGGAAAAGGTGTTGCTGTGTTCAATTTCCAGCCAAAAGTCTTAACTATGAAGGAGAAGGGTTCTTGCTTGTAAGAATGAACATGTGGATAGCTTCTTAGAAGAGAAGAATGGAGAAGGAAAGCATGTGTTCATGGACAAGGGGGATGTATCTAGTATAGGTGATATTTAGAAGTGAATTCAGTTAGGTTTTAGTTGAATTCGAATAAGACTTTTGGAGGGGAGTTCGAATAGGCTTTGGGGTGTTGTACAATGGGGTTTAGGTTGTAGTAATTTAGGTTTAGGACATCAACTAAATTAGTTTGGATAGTTGGTTAATTAGAAAATAATTATGGTTGTTATTTTTATTTATGTGAACCGAATATATTTAAGAATTGGAAGAAAAATTGGTTGAGCTTAAGAGAGTTGTAAAACATGCTTAATAAAGTTGTACAATAATTTAGAATATGAGAAAAATATGATTTTAATAGTTTATTAATTTATAAAAATTATTGGTTAACTTTTATTAAGTTTAAAAGTAAATAAATAGGATTTTTAGTTCATGTGCATTAGGCACTTGTACTTTGAGTTTAAAGACTTGTAAAAATTATTTAAGGAGTTTAGAAAAATTAATTTTTAAGAATTATGCATGTATGGTTTGTAAATCATGCTTTTAAAATAAATATAAGTAGGGTTTTATTAAGGATTTTACAAATATATGGTTTCATGCATAAAAGACTTGTACTCTAGCTTATATGACTTGTAAAATTAATATTTTGTAAAAATATTGTATAAATAATTTAGGGTTTGTGAAATGTATACATGAAATCATAATTTTATGAAATTAGGGTTTTATCGGGAGTTAAAATAGAATTAGGGTTTCTGGTGCTTTGGTAACTTGTACATTAGCTCAAATGAGTTGTACTTTTATGTTCTAGGGTTTAGTTATTCATATTTGGTGTTGTGATGAATTTTAGGGTTTCCTAGAAACTCTATTTAGATAATGAATGTTTTGTTCATACTTTCGTTAAAGATTTATCGTAAAATGGTAAATGGTATATTGTAATGTTTTCATATAGATATGTTTATGAAATAAACATTAGGTTTGTTAGGTTGGTCTGTGTGAGAGCACGTTTATCAGGGATGTGAGTTACGTCACATAAGATAGGAGATACAATCAAATAAAATAATAAAAAAAAATTATACGCGGAAAAAGGATAATAATTCTGTAAAGTAGTGGGTTTAAATAAGAAATTTTACTAGTGGTTACACTTGACATGTAAACTTTTGGCTTCCTTTAATAACTCAAGAGCATACTTCCTTTGTGTCATAACCAAACCATTAGAGTTCCTGAGACATTCAATGCCTAAGTAGTAATGAAGAGGACCCAAGTCTTTGATGCTAAAAGTGATGTCCAGTTGATGTTTGATGTGATCAATGAAAGATTTGTCACTGCCTGTGATGATAATATCATCAACATATACTAAAATGGAAGTAAGTGAAGTGGCAGTATGATGAGTAAACAAAGAAGTGTCCACATAACTTTGCTTAAAACCCAAACTTGTCAAATAAGTAGTGAGCTTGTCAAACCACTGTCTGTTAGCTTGTTTCAAACCATAAAGGGACTTTTGAAGTTTGCAGACAGTGTTTGGTGATGTAGGTTTAGGATAGCCTTGTGGAATAGTCATATACACTTCTTCAGGAAGATCTCCATGCAAGAATGCATTGTTGATGTCCAATTGTTCAATGAACAATCCTTTTTGCACTGCAATAGCCAATAATGTTCTGACAGTAACCATTTTTACAACTGGAGCAAAGGTCTCATTATAATCAACTCCTTCTTTTTAAGTGTGACCTTTAGCCACTAACCTGTCTCTGATACCATTTAGTTAAGTGAAAAATGTTATAAAGGTGAAATGGGAATGAATTTCATTGAGAGAAATGAGTATACAAAGTATAGTATTTATACAAGTAAACACTTAACAAACTAACTAACAAACTACTTCTAGAAAGTTCTAGAATCATCTAAGCTAAGCTAAGCTATAAACTACATATCATTTACAAGGTACAAGACAATTATATAAAAGGATGTTAGTCTTGTGATGGGACTGTCGTATTGAGCTTGAGCTTGTTCTTGTGGCAGAATGGACTTGAGCTTGAGTGCTGGCATTGTATGTCTCATTACTATATTTACTTTCTTAAGTTTAGCCAATATTTATTTTAGTGACACATATGAAATTTGGTTGTCCTAATATAACTTCAACTTCGTCTAGCTTCTTTGCATTTGTTACTCAAGGTAACTTTAGCACACCGCCACTCGTCACCACACGCGTGGCCAGGGGCGGATCCCCCGAGGCCCCCCTGTTTTTTTGCTCAATAGTGCTAACTTATCCGTATTTCGTCCGAAAAAAATTATATTTATTAAGTCCCCCCCCCCCCCCCCCCCCCCCCCGCGGAATTAGAAGACCCTAATATAACGATATGACAAAAAAAATTCCGCGCCCCGTCCACTAAAAACTTCAAGATCTGCCACTGCGCGTGGCTGCCAGCCACTAGGGGTGTTATCGGGTCGGGTTATCGGGTCTGTCGGGTCGGGTTGGGTCGGGTTGAGTCGGGTTTGGATTTTTTAATAACTCACCCGACACCCGACCCGATAAGGATTCGGGTTATCGGGTTCGGGTGGTAGTCGGGTCGGGTTATGTCGGGTCGGGTGATTCGGGTTATCGGGTGACCCGATAGTAAATGTATGACTGATATACGTTGCTCTCCTACAACTTCAACACTATCCAACAAATACCAAATATCGAACAAAAAAAATTAGATTCTTGTAAAGTAGCGATTTACAAGACACTCCTCCCACAAAGACCCCTATAATCATATTAAACCTGGTCAAAACCGAGCAGATCTTCAGAAGAAACCGGGTGGTCATAAGACAGAATGTGCAATAGCTGCTCTAACCTCTTCCAGTACCCACATTGTATATTCCAACTTCACCAGGTTGTGCTTTCTCGAGGGCTTTTACATGAGCATCGACTAGATCAGTGACATCAATGTAGTCACGTATGCATGTTCCATCTGCTGTTTTATAGTCTGTTCCTCGAACCTGTATCAAACAAGTGACCATGATTCAACAAAATTTAGCAACAGTTCAAAATTTGTGCAGAAGAAAAAATATGGGATCAATAAACAAAAGATGAGGTACAATAAGATGTCCCTCCAAATGATCTTATATTTTGTGTTTATGAAACGACATTTTGTAGTTGATCCAAATTTTGTGAACTAGTCATATATAGCAAGTCAAACATTGTGATAAAACACAGCGAAACTTGACCCGTTTGAGATAAAACACAGCGAAAGCAACCTAATTATCAACAGATGGAATTACACCTCTTTAAGATACTGAATTACTAACCTTAAGATCATGACCGCCATGTCTGAGTTTTTATGGAAATCAGGATAATATCTTCTGCCATCTTCTTGGCTTTTCCGTAAGGGTTGATTGGGTGCTAAATATGCAATAACAAAACTAGTATTAATAAAGATAACTCATTTTGCAAGAGAAAAAAAAATGTGCTCCACATATGTCAGTGGTACCTGAGGCGTTTCTTCGGTAATGGGCATCTTATCAGGTTCCCCATATGTGGCACATGTGCTAGAGTATATCAAAGTATTGACATTATGTGTTGCCATTGCCTCTAATACCACAAGGGTATTTGACGTGATGTTGTGATAATACCTGCGTTATGACAGGAACGCAAATTGGGCACCATACTTACAAAGCAAAAAATATGGTTTAGAGATTAGATTATATTTTCTTTTGAGAATCATTGTAACTATGTATTTGCTTTCTTTGTGTGTCAGAATAAAACAACTACTCCTATATAAATGGACTACGGATAAATAAATAATCAGAGGTATACTAAAATTGTCGGGTCTTATCGGGTTGACCCGATAACCCGATAATATTTTTTATTTAACCCGAACCCGACCCGATAACACTATCGGTTATCGGGTTCGGGTAAAATCAACCCGACTAGATTTTTTGACCCGATTAGACCCGACCCGATCGGGTTCGGGTTCGGGTCGGGTTGACCCGACCCTACAGACACCCCTAGCTGCCACTAGTGACGTTTTCAAATTTACAAAGGCTTTATGTAAAATCTAGTTTAAGTACAAACGTGAGGCCTACTTATAAAAGTATAATAATATTTTAAAGATATGAAACATTTTAAAAAGTGCGTTTGTTATAATTTTTTGATATAACCTTTAAATAAAATATTTGTAGACAATCTTAAAATTTTGAGACCAGTACAATTTGCAAGCCCAATACAATAGTGGCATCACGATCTGTTGTATAGTGTAATTAATTACATAAAAACGTAAAATTAGACCTTAAAACGCTAGATTCGTTAGTTTTCTTTGCTTTTAATTTTAATTAAGCCCTTTAGGCCTTTTTTATGTGTAAAAATTCGACCATATGGTCTTTAAAATTGGTAAAAGAAAAACCCTAGGTCGTGTTTTAATTTTATGTTGTTAATAACGCTTGATTCTTGCTTTTGTTTGACGTTATTTGACTTGTTTACCGAGTTACTTGTTTAATTTGATTTCCATGATGAACTCATGCATGTTTATCATGGTTAATGGTACTTTATATGTTAATATATGATTCTTGATTAATTGTTAATTGTTATACATGCTAGATCCGATGATTAACCGTTATATACACATGATTATTTTATGTTTTTTAATTGTTGTTTGCATGACACACGTCCACTTAAAAAAATCGTAACTAATTATCTGTATTGAATTAAAATTTGAAACTTTTATGGGAGATCCACGACTCATTTATATAGTTGTACATACATGTTGAACATTGATCACAAATCTTGAAGTTATAATACATGGGATTTAAAAAAATAAAAATTACTTATTTTAATTAAGGGATTTTCTAAAATGTGCCCCGAGGGCACATGTTTGAGTTCAATATAAAAGTAAAGTTTGAGATTATTAAATTCAAATTTACATTTAATTATGGCAACTTATAATTGTATTTAATGAGAATTAAATGCATTTTTTGATATAAAAGGAAAGTTCGTGTTTAATAAACATAACTTAACATGTGTTTGAGGGCACATGTTAGAAAAACCCTTTAATTAAAACTAAAAAAGAGAGTTACCAAATTTGATATGTACTAAGAAATGAAAGAGTAATAGAATACTCCTAATAAACATTATCCAACTTAAAAGTAAACAATGTTACCAACCCGTATCTCATTACATGATGAGAGTTAGAAGAACCGAACCACACTAACAATATAATACAATTTCAGCTTTGGTCCTCAAGACTGATATAAGATCAATATAATACAATTTGAGCTTCAATAGAGCCATATGTTTTCATTGAACATACCTGACTAAAGAGATGATATCAGACATAGGAACTATCATAAAAGAAGTCTCATTGTACTTCGTACCTACAAAGTAAAATAACGACTTTTCAGATGAGCATTTTACTTTGCAGGTATGAAGAATTGAAAACGCAGCAAAAACATGAAATTTCGGACAAGTATCGATCACGTGTATATTTTTATCGAATTCCAAATGAATCCCAGATGATACCAAAAGAAAGAGCACGAAAAAACGAGTCCTACGACGGACTACCCCCCCCCCCCCCCCCCCCCCCCCCGAACCGGTCCGCTTCACCATGAACTGACCGATTCAAACTTAAACCGTTTATATGCTATAAACCCAAACATAAAATGGTTAAAACAAAATTGAGTTGGTGTATTTACATCACTAGATGCTTAGTCCAGTTGTTCAGGCGCTGTTTGTGAGAGAGGAGACCCGAGTTCGAGCTCTGCTTACATTTTTAATTTATTTCAAAAAGAAAAAGAAATAAAAATGAAACGTTAAACATTATACATCCCACTAACGATGCAAATATTTTAGATCTACGTTAGAATAATTACAAATGGATGTATGGTGGCTAACTTTACTAATAGAGGGATGTAAATGTATTAACTTATCGACTAAAGATGTATAGTATTACAAGTGTCAAACCATATACAACATCGTATATAAATAAGCACAAACTTTGTGATCTGTCCCATGTGGGAATCAAAACCTAAGAGCATCAGGTATGATAACTTAAGTTATGAAATAACACCGCACAACGTCAGCGCCACATCATAACGCCGAGACCCACGTTATCATACCCATTGCTCTAAGATAAGTCTTCACCTAACATACAAAGAAACATAACCATTTGTTGCAGTAATCAAATATTAACTATACAATATACTTTTTACACATTATTCTTATAAACAATGTTGTCAAACCATCTCTTTTGCCTTATTTTCGTCAATTCTTCATGCCTTATTAATGCCATAAAATAATATTGATAAATTGAAATTTTGTATTTTTAGATAATATACGTTAATAATGCATAATGGTTCGATATAACTAATGACATGTTTTAAAAATGGTAATTGCAAAGAATATTCAAAATTCACTCTATAATTAAGCAAACGGTTTTTGTTATTTCGAGTAATAGTTTAAATGTATTAATTTTGTACAAGATTAGTTTGATTCCTACATTATTCCTCTTTACTATATGGGAAAATGATGCCTGCAGTTGGGGGGGCAGGCAATTGCCTGCTTCTCTTTGTAAAAAAGGGTGGGGACAGGGGGAAAATGTGTATCAGTCACTTACCGGAGGGGCTAAATTGTACATTTTTCAAACTTTTTACAAAGGGGAAGGCAGGCAATTCCCCTGCCCCCCAACTGCAGGTATGTTATCCCCTTACTATATAATATAACAATAATAAGAGCAGCATATGTAAACCACAAAGGATGACCCAACAGTAATAATACCCGTCTTTTAAAGAGGAGCCAAAGGATTCAAATCTAACGGAAAGAAAATTAATCCCCTTGTCGCCACGGAGGTTCACCTTCGCCGACTCCGAGCTATCTAAAAGGGTAGTCGCTCTAGAATTAGTGGGCTCGTAATGTCGAGTTGAAAACTCAAATAACCAAAAAAAAAAAAAGCATATAAATGTAACAAACACATATTTGTTTCACACAACTATAAGCTTCATATATTCTAAATTTCGAATCTGACCACAAAAAAACTACTTTCTTTAATCCAAAACTCAGCAAAATGTAGTAACGTACGAATATGATTGAGATACTGATTTATAATGTACTATAACGCTTCCCACATGACTTCACAAATACAATCACAGCTAAGATGCCTACTATGAGAATCTAGTCATGGCTTCATGCTTACCTTCCTTAAGAATAGGCTAGAATTAGTCCGGATCTGGCCTAGTTTATTAAACCCTATACTAAGTCAAGCTTATAAGCTTACCAAAACACTACTTAGCTTTCTAAATAAGCTTAAACACACACTTTTAATGAGCTTATTCTTGTTATTAAAGCTAATAAGCTCTCTAACTAAGCTTAATCACTCACCTTAATTGAATGAGCTTATTTTTTCTATACAAGCTAATAAACTTTGTAAATAAGCTTACACAAACACCCCTAATCACATTAAAAGATATACTCTTCAATATTTTACGTGTCCAAAATCTATTTTTAATGTGGAAAAATTAAAATAAAAAGAAAGTTTAAAAAAAATTAAGAACTTATATAAATTTTTGTAGTGTAAACTACAAATCTGTTATTTTTTTGCTTAACAAATTTGTTTATCCACAACAATAAGATACCACTAATCTCAATTTATGTAGCCATATACACCACACTATATAAATGAGCACAAATTCTTTTCTTCATCCGATGTGGGACTTAAAACTTGAAATAAGCTTTCACAAATGTAACCCTATACAAGAAGTTGTTCTAGAGACTCAGACATAACCTTTAATTAACAGTTGCCCACGATGGATTTACATGTGTAGATTCATAATTTAAAATCATTGTTGTGTGCTATTGAATTATATGGGACGAGGCTACCTTGTCCTTGTAATCGACACTATACTGCTTAAGTGCGTAGCATTTGAAGTCTCAAAGCCTCCGGATGCTTGTGGTGCTCGGTTGGCTTGATACGTAGTTGGTGTGAACATAAAGATGGGCACCCGATATAGGGGCTCGTGAACTCCCAGCTGGAACCATCATTGGGGGATTCATCGACTTTGGCCTTGGCACACAATTGTTAACTTGACCAGGCACAGATGAGTTGCGTTGACCGAGCGCTGATAGGTTAAAAACATATAACTTACTGGGCATAGATGGGTTAAACTAACCCTGCATAGGTGCACCTGGCGGTGTTACCATATGAGGCATCCCAAGATGTCCTGATACATCAACTCGATTACACAAACAACTAAAAAGTTTTTAGATAATAAATAGATTTGAAAATTTTGACTCATTTACTTTTATGGTTTTATATTCAAAATAGCCGTCCAAACTCCAAAATAAGCTGATATAGTGAACGGATTCATAGCCGTCCAAAAGTGTACTAAAATGCTTAAAAACTTGTCTTTTTATTTAAGATTTTTATCAAAACAATGTAACTTTTGTAAACATATTTACCACACAATTACGTCTAACAATGGTCATATTTGTTAGAGTATTTGTTAAGTTTTGCTTACACGATCACAGAGTTAGGGGGTCTTTAATGGTGCGTTTAGACTTCTATACTTTGCAATTATCATTTTCTAGTGAATATAACAGACTTTTGAGAAGCATGTAAAAGTTACTACAAGAAACTAATAATACCAGAAAGTTATCAGATTCAGGCGTCGATCACAACTTTCCAGATTCTAAATCAATGGGCCCGAGTGCATGGTTGTTCTTCCCGGATTGCTGGTTTACATCTTGAAGCGCGACAGATTGCATACTGACTTCATCTACATGATTATTTACCCTTCTAGTTGAACGTGTCTCTTCTAGAGCACGGAAATAAGCATATGGACCCCATCCTGAAAAGCCAAGAAGTAATGTTACTAAAAAATAAGCATACGGGTTCCAAAAGATACACAAACATACGACAAACTACCGTCAGTGTGATATGGTTCTGGGAAAAACTGCAGATAGCAAAATGTGGCGACAGTGAGACCTGTAGAAGAATGATAAGGAGTTACAAGCATATGCAAAGGTCACAAAATGGGTGGGGGTCAAACTAGCAGGGATGGGTTTCTGTCCAATTGTTTTTTTTTTTTTTTTTTTTTTTTTCTTTTCTTTTCTTTTCTTTTTTTAAAATAGCGTGTCAAAGATGATAAAAATGATAATTTATATCGAAAATAATTTAAATAATTTTTAATGTTAATAATTTGGAGGTTTATGCCATTGAACACACATTTTGGGTGACTTTTGACCTGTTTTGAACCATTTGACCCATTTGTTAGCTACAAAAGTTTTCTGAACCAAAACACTTTCGGTTGTGGGTCGAAACTGCCACCTAGTCTAAACGATTGTGCACTGCAGATAAATATTGAGGCAAACCTAAAAGACCACCAACAGATACATCTTGCCAGTGGTTCCGATAGTCATCTACTCGAGAAACAGCTACAAGAGACGCCATAAGGAGTGGAAGGAAAATGACACAGTTTTGCCACATGGCCCCGACGATCAAACACTTTGATTTTTCCAGCTAAGTACAGTGCCAAAAAACTTAGACCAGCAAACGACACTGCAAGCATTTAAACTTTCAGTACGATGGAACCAGAAAAGATAAGCTAGAGTTAATAAATCGGACATATAAACATGTATCAACTATATTGTGAATGCAAAAAAGATAGAATCTTACTCGAAGTATGACCGCTTGGAAAGCTCTTATGACCATCCCTAATAAGAATATCTTTACCAGTGCATAGAACGTTGGCCCAGTGATCATAATTCTGCAGCATTATAGCAAGAAATAAAACTATCATAAGAAATTTGAATATGCTCGACCATTTACTACTAACCTCTAAATTCCTTGAATAGAATCAGAAATTTGAATAAAACTATCATGTTATATCTATAACATGATATAACACTTTTTTGTTCAGATATTTGAGATCTATGCGTGTATGAGGATCTATATTGGATATCATAGATGGCAAGATGAGCGGGTTAGGTAACAGGTTAACATGGGTTCAGGTGGACACGGGTCATATTTTGGTCTACGTCAGGTCAGAATGGGTTGACATGAAAACACTTTTTGTCCATTTCTAATTTTTCTTGCATACAATTCATGCGTTAGCAATGAATTACAACAATAGTCTAAATCTTCAATTAATATTATTAGAAGTTTGTATGCATTAAAAACAGACTTTGGCCACCTTAAACTGAGTGACCCGTTCGACCCGTTTCCATTTAGGGAATACTGATTTGACCCATTGTACCCGTCGGAGATAATCAATCTAACTTTAGCGTGGTCAACAAAATCTAGCCATAACACAACACTCTAGCAAATTTAATCTTTGAAATACTTGCTAGAATATCTTTAACTAGTAAACGCGTGAAAAACAAACCAGTAAAATATATATGAAAATTTTGTCAGTAAAAAGTGTTTTTTACCCGTCACAATTCGAGTGTTTAGTTACTATACAATTTATGTTTGAGTATGCTTTATCTAAACAAATAATACAAAGTATGTTACATAACTAAAATATTTATAGGATAAATTGTTTACTTGTAACAATAATCATATGGAGTCAAGCTATTTTACATCCACTTATTTTTTTACATTCTAAGATATTCATCTCAATCACACAAATTATTTGATCTAACGGATCAGATCATACATTAAAAAAACATTAACTTTCAAGTTTCAACCATTTCACCCTCATCTTATTTAATTAAAACCCACATTCACCTCTCCTTTTTAAAAATTACATATCTCAAAAAGCGTAAACCATTAACCTACATAAATTACATCATCATGACGAGCATTTAATTATTTTTCAATAGAAAGGCATTTTCAATAGAGGGGCATTAAAAAACATAAGTTTCAACCATTTCACCCTCATCTTATTTAATTAAAACCCACATTCACCCCTCCTTTTTAAAAATTACATATATCAAAAAGCGTAAACCGTTAACCTACATAAATTACATCATCGTAACGAGTATTTAATTATTTTTCAATACAAGGGCATTTTCATATACTTTCGACAAATCCGCTTGATATGTCACATTTGATATAATATTAATCTGTAAGTTTTAACACTTAACATGATGTCATGAAAAGAGCATAAGTATTTATGTAAACTTATAAAATTGATTAATCTTTTGCCATTAAAAAATATATATCCTTAGCTTTCTAACCATATATCAAACATAATTCGGGAACATCCAAATCAATAAAGTTTATTCATAGAAGTTGGAGAAAATATATATATATATATATATATATATATATATATATATATATATATATATATATATATATATATATATATATATATATATATATATATATATATATATATATATTATAGGGATAATGATATGTAAATGTATCTAACTTGACACCATATACTAAGTTGTACAATGAACTATTAATCTCGCAAAAGAATACAGGAACTTACTAATCTTGACTATTGTGTGTATTAACGGGTGATTAAGGCGTTTTTCGTTATTAATTAGCCACGTTGGATATCCACGCTGGCATAGTTTTTTGTCCTCTTATATAACGTTAATATTTCCCATTTTTCTTCCCCAATCACACACAGTCCCACCACCACCAAAAAAAATTCACTGTGTAACGTTCTAATCGAAACTCCCAAATTGATCATGGCACAATACGCTCCAGGAACACCAAGAGTGACGCATAAGTATGTTACACCTTATTGTGGATGTGGCCTAGCTATGACGGTCAAAACGGCGTGGACCAAGGAGAATCCAGGAAAACATTTCATTGCTTGTCCCAAATATGTAAGCCCTAATTTAATTTTGTTTTCTATGAAGAATGATACTCTCCAATTGATGGTGATTTTGTTTGATAATTACAGGATAAGCGAAAAAAGTGTGGTTACTATGAATTTTTTGATGATGATTTACCTAGTGATTATTATAGGGAATTGCTATTTGAAGAGCATCAAAAGGCCAAGAGAGGGAATCAAAACAGTGAGATGCAAGAACACATTGGTGTCCTAACAATGAAAAGAAGCAGTTGGTTAATGAGTTGACTTGCACAAAGTCAAAATTGCAATTGTATGACCGAATTTTTCTTATTTTGATTGGGATTTTAATAGTCTTTTGTGTTGTGTTAGGAATGAAATTATGAAACTGATATAAGTAGATGATAAGTAGTTTTAGGCTATTGTAATGGTTATTGACTCCATAAAGTCAACATTTTGTATGGCAATGAAAATTTTGCAATTTTTAATGGTATATACACTAGCAGTGTTAGTTTTCTACTATTTGTAGTGTACTTAGCATGGATATCATAAAGATGAGTATTACAACTCATTTAACTTCATTACATTACACCTGATATTTGACTATAGAAAGTCAAATGAAGTAGTTTCTAAAGTAGTTCCTAAGGTTTACAACCACTTTATTGAAGGGAAATTAAACTAGAACAATATTCAGAAACTCAACTAACCCACTGTTCTTTTCCCCTTACCTTTTCAACAAGCATTTGGGGTTCTTGCAACAAATGGTTTCATACCAATTTCTTCACAGGTATATTCATTTGGAAGGCCAAGAACCTTGTGCCTGTTATCAAAAGCCTTTTTGGCCTTCTCTTTTGGATCTTGAATCTTCCTAGCATCATGTTTTGTTGACATTGAACCTGAATAAGTACTTGGAAAGTAGGCTGACCAAGGCATAGGGTAATCTGGAACTTCAGAACTTGTTTCACTACTTGAAATGGTTTCACTGCTTGAAATGGTTTCAGTGCTTGAAATGTTGATGATTTCTGCACACATAAAGGAAAAAACAGTCAAATGTAGATGATTTCTGCACACATAAAAGAATTTTATGTAAAAAAGGAAAAAACAGTCAAATGTTGGAACTAAATGTTGTGTTTGCATCAACCTTTGTTCTTGGAAGACATTGTTTTAGCTGATTGAATGGGGTGGTTGGTGTATGTTTGGTTTCGTTGGTTTTTATAGAGGAAAAAACAGTCAAAACTGCAAAATCTAAAGCATTTGCAGGTCAAGAATCTCAAAACAGTCATGGTAATGTGCAGCCATGGTAATGTCCAGGCAAAGCAAAAAAAAAGACTATCCATAAAGTAGATAGTGTGCAGAAAAATATGTGGAAAAAAACAGTGCATGTGCAGACAAATAATCTCAATGAACAAAATGCTGAATATTAATGTCATTGACTCAAATAACATAGTTAAACATCCTACATTACCATACATGGATTACATAACATTTAATATTGTCTGATTGCCCAAATTAGTATATAAAAGATGGCAATCTGAAGGGGCTAAGCACCCTATCTAAGTTAACTGCATATTTGCATAAGTTTTGGTTGCCAAAAATAAAATACAAAATATGGCAACCATATAGTTAATTAACTTGTTAATCCAACTCCATTGCATTGTCTTTTGAACTTCCTTCACCTATCACCTTCTTTGTTAGCTTTTTTTGGAGGATCCTCTGGCTTGGTTACATTCTTTTTTGAATGACACTTTCATACCAATTTCTTGGTCTAACAATTGAGGCAGCTTGAGTACTTTGAGTAACAATTGGGGCAGCTTGAGTACTTGGATTAGGAATTGGGGCAGCTTGACTACTTTGAGTAGGAATTGTAGGAGTAACTTGATTTGTCTGACTACTCTGAGTAGAACCTGTAGAATGAGTAGCTTGAATACTTGGCCTCTCCTCACCAAACCAATTTGTAAAGCCCCTTCTAACCTTCTTTGGCTGAACCACTCTACCAGGTGAACTACTGGTTGCAAAATTCACCCTACCAACTCTTCTAAAGGCATTTTGTTGTCTACTAATTAAACCTGGGATATCAGATCCCCTAACAATTCCAACACTCCCACTCCCACTTAAACCTGTTTGTCTTACAACACCATTTTGGCACATCCTCTTTTGTTTCACTAGGAAACCTATATTGTTTTCTTTGTTTACCTTTCTTGGGATCTTTTAATGCCTTTGGTGGTCTTTGACCACACAGAGCAATAACCTTATCAGCCGCACTCCTTTCATACCAGATGGAGTAACCATTTGCTAAAGCATAATACGTCAACGCTTCCTTCAACTTGGCAGCACTTTCAAATTTTAGCCGAACAAAATAAGTGCTTAGCATTCATATTCAAATAATGCAATACAAATGTTTGCTACACTGAAACAACAAGGATACCTTTGGGACTTGCAGCCTCCAATGAGTGCTCTCATCATGAGTAGGATACCTGTCTTCAGTTGCTTGTACCCCCAAAAATGGATCTTGTATGTTCCCATCTGAATCCACCTCATTCATCTTTTTCAGCAATTCATTAATGAACTCATCATGCTCAAGAAACACTTCACTTCTGGAGCCTCCAATGAGTGCTCTCATCATGAGTAGGATACCAGTCTTCAGTTGCTTATACCCCTAAAAATGGATCTTGTATGTTCCCATCTGAATCCACCTCATTCATCTTTCTCAGCAATTCATTAAAAGCGGGAAAAATAATAAATTAATGAAAGTAACGGTCAAACGGTCAACGTAACGGAGGTTTCTAATAATAATTGCCAACTCAGCTAAAATACTTGCCACGTAGATCGGGTACACAAAATAGTCAAGATTAGTAAGTTCCTGTATTCTTTTGCGAGATTAATAGTTCATTGTACAACTTAGTATATGGTGTCAAGTTAGATACATTTACATATCATTATCCCATATATATATATATATATATATATATATATATATATATATATATATATATATATATATATATATATATATATATATATATATTGAAAATCAAACTCGCTTGACGTATCGCATGTGATACAACACTAATCCGTAAGTTCGAACACTCAATATACTGTCGTAAAATGAGCAAAAGTATTAGTATAAAACTCCAAAAGATTCACCATTTTTTATATTGAAAAATATACATTTTAAATTTTCCAACCATATATCACACATAATATTGGAACCTCTAAATTAATATGGTTAATTCATATAAGTTATTAAAATGGAAAAAAATGATATTCAAACTCGTTTGATATATCACTTGTGATATAACACTAATATGTAAGTTCGAACACTAAACATGTTATCGTAAAATGGGCATAAGTATTTGTATAGAACTCCAAAAGATTCACCATTTTTTGCACCTATGTCAATATCTTCTATCTTCGAATCTAAAAATTTATGTTATATCACACCTAATATATCAGGCGTGTTTGAATATCAAAAAAATGTTCATATAGTTTTTCTAACTTCTATGAATATACTGTAATGATTTTTTTAACTATATATCAAACATAATTTGTGAGATATGTAAGTTTTAAAAAATATAGTGAATTGAGTTTTAATTTTTATTATGCAAAAAACGATGAATCATTTGGAGTTCACAAATGCTTATGCCAATTTTAAAACAAAATGATAAGTTTTCAAACTTATAGATTAGTGTTATATCACATGTGTTATGTAACACCCCCAAAATCAGATCGCAGCGGAAATAACATTTGGGGTGCTACTTAATTTGGATCACAACATAAGTAATAGAGAACGAATTTATCAAATCCGTTTTAAAAGCTTCATTAATTAAAACATAAGTTTTACATAATTGAAATGCGGAAAACAAAGCCCATTATTGTTATTAGTTGTCCCATAGTACAAAAACCCTAGTCATGAGTGTTATGTGTACACTCCAAAAGTGTGTCTATGCCCCTATCACGCACTGCCTTGCATCATCATAATCAACAATTAAACACCTGAGAAAAATATGCTAAAAGTGTCAACACAAAGGTTGGTGAGTTCATAGGTTTTACATAAAGCAGTAAAGTTGGATCAATAAGTTTACGAGTTAACATTATAATGGGCATAATGTTATATGAAAGTCTACTACGCTGTGCTAAGTTCCATGTTACCGAAGCTACGACAGTGTGCATGAAATGAGTTCATGTAATAATAATAAGGCCCGACAAGTGTTCTATCCCGTGACACTTGTATTTCGACATGGTATACATCCGTTTTTCTTATCTGGACAGTTGGCTCTCCAACACGGATGGAGGTGTCACCCTCAATAGATCTATTTATATCACTCGTGCTTCCCATGCGGGAACTAGCGGTACATGAGTATAGGCATGAATTTAGGATACAGTACTTAGGCTAACACGTAATAGTTTTACAAACAAAAGCATTGTTTAAAATGATCCATAAAAGTAAGCATGTTTCTCACACCAAATAGTTTAAACTGAGTATTAAAAGTAATAGCGGGGCTATGACTCACCTTGAGTATAACCGGCAAATGAAAATATGAAATTAAGCAAGTTATGGGAACGGCTTCAACACACGACTTGAATTAATAATGAAGTCTGAGATTTTACAGTTTTGGTTTAATACGAATGATGAGTGTGAAACGGTGTAACGGATAACGAGTTGGTTTGTGATGTGTGAGTTTGATATGCTTAAAATGCTTAAAGTTCAAAAATAATATTATGTATAATATTATCTTGTTTTTATGTTTTTGATTTAATAACTATCGTTTCCTCGAAAGTCGTCAAATTAATACGTTAAGCATATCGTTAAAAGTTCGTTATAAATATATAAGCGTAACGAAGTAAAATATATTAAAACGAATGACGAGAATGCACATGTTTAAACGAAAATGCATAAAACATGAAATGGAAATGAATGTAAATAATTGTTTCTGATCAGTCCTTGGTCTTTTACAGAATTTACACTTTATACCCTAACGGTGTAGGTTTTGCACCGTTAGTCCTCCGTTAGTGATATATTACATATTAAGTCCAATAAAGGTCAATCATTACATTTTCAGCCTTAAGTTTACAATTTTAACAATGTTTACCCTTAATTTACTGTAATGACAGTCTTTTAACGAATTACGCTAAAGCCCATTAAGTAATTTAGGTCCGATGGGTTTAAAAGAGTTTTGGGCTTTTCATTGGGCTTATTAAAGGGTCTTAAAATCATGTTTCAAACTGCTTATTTTCTGCTTATTCGAATAAGCTTATTGGGCTTATTTTTGGCTTAAAGCCCATTCGGTAATTAATAAAGGGTTTTAGTTAGTTCGATTAGCGATAAGATTAGGATTAGAAAAGGGCTTATATGAGCTTATGAGGGGAAACTCAAAACAACAAATTATTAGTTTGGCTAGTAAAGAATCGAGTCGTACAATAAAATCAATATGGTACGTGTATAGATTTGATTATGTTTGGTCGTTTCTAAGTCGATTCGATGCATGGTACGAAAAATAAAAATGACATATATGTATATTATGCGATAGGACAAATGAAAAATAAGGTACGATAAGCATGTAAATGATTATATAGGTGTCGAATAGATGTAAGACTCATTTTCTTAGCCATCCTTTGAGGAGGTCATAAAGTATAACCGAAAGGAATAATTAAAAGAAAGCGTAAATGAAATCAAAATGAAATATACGTTCGAATTAAATAGAAACAATGCATGATTGAATATAAATGGTTAATACGAGTATGAGCTTGAGTTTAGAAAACTTACAACACCTTTTAAGGTGGAGTTTAACGTTTGAAATGATCAAGAACAAAAGGAAGATGGGTGTAGCTCGCGTATTCGATCACCAAGGGTTCGAATGGTTTGAGAAATTGTTTTTGGTCCCATAAAGGTCCCGGCAATGAGCACAGGAGTCTTAGGGAGAGTTCATGAGTGAGCTTTCAAGTGGGAAAACAAGTGTGTATGTGTTAGTCGATATGTATACATGTATATATAGTTTTTATGATTTTAAAATGGCAAGTTGTGGGAATATATTCCCCTAGCAGAGATTGGATGGGGATTTGCAGGAGATAAGATGAGATTACTTGAGTGTATAGGCATTAGGAGGAGGGTGGCTAGCAAGTTTCGGTTATGATCAAATTGAATGTATGTATATATGTTTCTACACATTAAAAGGTCCAAAACAATTTTCAAACGTGACCAAACGTGTACAATGGTGTGGAAACAACGTGATAAGCTTACATTCGATCAAAGAAACTCAAATGAGCTAGGTAAGAAAGAGTTTGATCGAATTGGGTTGAAATGGGGATTTAATAAATGAACTTGTAACTGTCTCAAATGTGACTTACTTTAGGTCTCGTTTACTGTTCAAACGATCGAATTATGAGATGAGGTTGACCACTCTTGATTCTTTGATGTGTAAAGAACCGAACCATATAAAAGGTTTCATGGGTTATGTGTCGAATTAAAAAGAAAACGAGGCAAATCTTAATGAGTTCTGTCGAGTTGTGAATAAAAGAAAAAGAAGATTTGGGTTGGGCTTTTGAATAGTACCAGGCCTATGTTGGGCTAAGAATGGTAATAAGGGTCCGTTTAGTTATTTATGAGTATAAGAGATTTTTGTGGTCCGCGTGTGAGCTCGTTCCAATGTATTATGTCACGTATTTATGTTTTTGAGTTATTTTAGAGTAATAACAAGTAAAATGAGATAACCTCTCATTTTTAAAAGTCAGAAAATAAATAACACACATTTTCTGATAAATAATTAATATTATTTAATTGGGAAAATTACCAGTTGTCATAGCCTCCCTGCCTTATTTGAATGTCGTCCCGACATTTTACTCATGTTATCAGAAGAAGATACGAAAAGATGGGGATATTTGGCCTTGAATTCATCTTCACGTTCCCACGTGAATTCAGGGCCTCTTTGGGAATTCCAACGAACTTTGACTATCGGTATTCGACTATGTTTCAATCTCTTGACCTCTCGGTCCATGATTTCTACAGGTTCTTCGATAAAGCGTAGTCGATCGTCAATCTCGATTTCTTCCAGAGGAATAGCAAGAGTTTCCTCGGACAAGCATTTCTTAAGATTGCATACATGAAAAACGTCATGTACACTGCTGAGTTCTTGCGGCAGCTGAATTCGGTACGCTACCGGTCCGATTCTTTCTAGAATCTCGAAAGGTCCAATGTAACGAGGATTTAGCTTTCCACGTTTGCCAAAACGTATCACGCCTTTCCATGGCAAAACCTTCAACATGACTTTGTCCCCTACTTGGAACTCAAGAGGTTTACGTCTCTTGTCTGCATAGCTCTTTTGTCGGTCTTGTGCAGCTTGCATCTGGTTACGAATCTGTACGATCTTTTCGGTTGTCTCATGGATGAGTTCGGGTCCTGTAAGTTGACTGTCTCCTACTTCAGTCCAACAAATGGGTGATCGGCACTTACGTCCATAAAGTGCCTCCAAAGGTGCGGCTTTTATACTCGTATGATAGCTGTTGTTATACAAGAATTCGACTAGGGGAAAATGTCCGTCCCATTTCTTGCGGAATCAATAACACAAGTTTGGAGCATATCCTCCAATGTTTGGATGGTTCTTTCACTTTGGCCGTCTGTTTGGGGATGATAAGTCCTACTCATTTCGAGCTTAGTACCCAAAGCTTTCTGGAGTGACTGCCAAAAGTTTGAAGTGAAATGACTGTCGCGATCGGAGATGATCGAAATTGGTACTCTATGTCTGGAGACTACTTCTTTCAGATATAAACGAGCGAGTTGATCCATGCTGTTAGTTTCTTTGATGGGAAGAAAATGAGCAGATTTGGTGAGTCTGTCAACAATCACCCAAATCGTGTCATATCCACTGGATGTTCTTGGTAGTTTGGTTATGAAGTCCATAGTGATTCGCTCCCATTTCCAAACAGGGAATTCAGGTTGCACTAGTAATCCAAACGGTCTCTGATGTTCTGCCTTAACTTTGGAGCAAGTTAAGCATTTACTGACATATAGTGCGATATCCGCCTTCATATTAGGCCACCAATATAATTTCTTAAGATCAAGGTACATCTTATCAGCTCCGGGATTGTAACACCCCGAAAATCGGGTCCAGCGGAAGCATACATGTCACTGGGGCGCTACTCAATTGGTATCACAACACAAGGTACAAAGAACGGTATTACGTTAACCGTTTAGAAGAAATTCATTTCCAAAAAGAGTTAAATTTACATCATTCGAAAATAGTGCGGAAGTAAGGCCCAAAAATAATAAAGTGGTCCCAAAATATATTCATCAGAGTCGTCTATGACCATGCCCCTTGCCAAGCGCCTCCAGATATAAGCTATCATCTAAAACCTGAAAATACATGCTAAAAGGATCAGCTTACGCTGGTGAGTTCATAGGTTTTAGTTTAAAACAATATGGTTGAACCAAAAGGTTTTCAAGTTCAAATCATCGTTCGCAAACAAGTCAAGTCCAACATAGGCTAACACTGCCTAAGTCATAGTTCTAGAACCAAATCCGCAAATAATAACATAGTCAAACATCTCCAACCAAAATCAATCATACAAGTACTATACTCATATAGTGTCATGCAAGTTTAACTGTTACGCTGGCTAGGTCACAAAAGTCAAATCACAATACAGTTCCCTATAGGTGCACACTATAGATGTCGATAGGCACAGGAGCCATTACTACTAGGCACAAAGAGCCTTCTTTAATGATAAGGCACAAGGAGCCTTCTTTAATGGTAAGGCACAAGGAGCCTTCTTTAATGATAAGGCACAAGGAGCCTTCTTTAATGATAACCATAGCCAGCTCGTGTAACAGTATCATAACAGTTCCAGGCCACATCAAATAACAAGTAAGCACATAATGCATTCAAATAACCAGGTCAGATATATCAGCCAAACAGCACATTGGAGAAAATAATTCACGTTTCAAGTAAAACCAGTAATGAGTTTAAGTAGAAATGAGCATGTATTCTCCCCCAAAAATAGTTAGAAAACTAGTAAAAGTAGGGGCCATGAACTCACCTTAGCCACAGAAATGCAAGATCACAACTGACACGACTGGTATCTAGAGCAAAACACAACGGTCAAGACATACGGCACGATAGTACACGGAGGTACAAGCACGGCGGTACACAACGGTCTAGGATCGGCACAACCTAATACGTATACAGTTATCTCAAAATACGTCTCGCAAAATAATAAAGTCTATAAAAGACAAAGTGTCGTAGTTTTCGTGGATTACTCAGTTTTCAAACTCATCAAAAGTTTAGTTTCAACGTTTCGTGTGGTGTGATAAGAAAACATAGACTCGACAGACAACTCACGCCAAAGAGAGGAGACATCGACATAGTCGAGAGAATACTGACGAGAACTCAAACCAAGGAAGACAACTTAGAAGCTAGACAACCAAATACCTCAAGTAAATAAATCAGTTTGTACGTTTCGACATTTACCCCGTTATCCCAAATAGTTTGTGTAAAACATAAATGTTTTGTAAAAATAAGTTTTAACTAATAAAATTAGTTTTCTCAAATCGTCGATTATAATTTAACCAAGTCTAAATTTACAACATTTTATAAGTTTTATGTCCCGTTATTATTCGCTTAATAATCATTTCCCATATTCAAATTCAAATTACGATTTTCAATATAATCCGCAACGTATCAATTGTCGAAATGTCAAACTCAATACCTCGTTGGTAAAATATATTTTACTTTCTATTTATAAACGAACACATCTTTAATTGTTTTGGGCTTATGAGCCTTTTAACCAAACAAACGTCATTGGGCTTCGGCCCATCCTTTAAACCAAACACACCCACATGGGCTTGTCAAGCCCAAGTCCAATTTAAAAGAAATATTAATACCACCCAAAACCAATTAGCACCAATCTATAACCAGAGAATGTATTTACTTGTTATGCCGAGACCAAGAGGTCTCGGCTCGAAACCGTTTACCGCGACAGCCAAAACAATTAATCGACCAAACGACAGCAAAACCCCCACAACCAAATCTAATCCGAATTCTAATTCACATTCAACATACCATTAACCTCAAAATAAATGTACCACACCGAGACCTCAAGGGTCTCGGCTTCGAACCATGGAGTAAAAACCGAACCATAACAGACTCAATCCAACTCCGGATATAATCAACTCGAGAACCAAAAACAATCCAATATGTATCTCACTGATTCTGACCGAACCCAACATCCAACAATGGCATCCAGAACATAATAACGACAATAACGACACGACCACAATGACCATTTTGATATTAAATCTTACCACACGATCACTTTCAAAATATTGTTAAACCCGTATCTTAATCCATCAAATTTAGTAATCTCGTTTTTTATAAATTTAAATCCACGAACAACAATAACAAATATAACCGGTAATAAATAATAATAATAATAATAATAATAATAATAATAATAATAATAATAATAATAATAATAATAATAATAATAATAATAATAATAATAATAATAATAATAATAATAATAATAATAATAATAATAATAATAATAATAATATAATAATATCAACGGGTTTTCTCGGTTTTTACCATGACGAGAAGAGAGCGAGAGGAAGAAGAGAACGGCGGCTGTGGTGGCGCGTCGTGACTGCCGTGGTGATAATCGAACCAAACAAACCAAAATTACCTTCGATCGATACACGTTCTAGCATCAAAGTTGGGTCGCCGAAAATTTCGCCGGAAAATTCATTAGTTACCGAAATAAAAGGAATAAATGGGGGTGCATTGGTGGCGCGTGCACTACACCAAAATAGAGAGGAGAGTGTGAGGATTAAAGTAGTGGTGGCGGTGTGAAATGGTGGCCGGAGGTGGCGGCACATCTGGCCAGAATAGTGGCCGGAAATGAGAGAGGAGAGATGGGAGAGGAGGAAGATGCGGCTGCTTAGTGAAAAGGGAGATATAACCCTAAAACTTTTATAACAAGGTATTTATAGGGTGAGGGTAGGACTAGGGACAAACCCTAGCGCGCCCTCAGGGACTAAAAGTGTATATTTCTTCATATTTTTAACGGAGCGCCCACGAGACCAATAAAACGTGTTATAAATATTTCCCGAGCATCCGAAAGTTATTCCATAAATTTTAAAATCGTTTTTCCATTAAGAACGACTATTCATACGCCTCGTTTCTCAAGAATAATTAAAATAATCAAATTAATTCGTCGGTTGTGCCAGTATGCGTTGTGTACGAATTTCACGTTTCGCGAGGTAAATTTCACGTTTGTCAAACCAAAAAGTTCAGGAAGAATCCGTTTATGAGAAACAGGGAAAGTCTCGTATAAAGATATATTTGGAAAATTACGGGTGGTTACAGTCTCACCTCCTTAACGGAATCGCGACCTCGCGATTCAATTCGAGTTACTCGTTACGGTTGAAAAGAGATGAGTACATACACACGAGGATTCATCGTCACGTTCTCACGTGAATTCAGGACCTTTTCACGAGCTTCGATGAGCTTTGTTGATAAGGATGCGACTTTACTAAAGTCGTTCGACTTCACGGTTCATGATTTCGATAGGTTTCTTAACAAGGTTTAAACGTTCATAAATTTGGATCTTTCCTGGAGGAATAGCGGTTGCCTCATCGGCAAGTCATTTCTTCACAATGCGCATAAAAACGTTGCGAACACTGCTGAGTCCTGACGGTAGCTCGAGCCTGAGTACTACCGGTTCAACTTTAGCAAGGATTTCAAAAAGGATCAATACAGCGAGATTAAGCTTTCCACGTTTACTAAACGTATCACACCTTCTCAGGGTGAATCTTTAGGCATAATCTAGACTTTAACTGGGAATTTAAGAGGTTTACGTCATTTTTCCGCATAGTTGTTCTGACGATTCGTGAGTAGCTTGCAACTCGGTTCTGATCTGAATGATTTTCTCGGTAGTCTCGTGAACAAGTTCGGGGTCAGTAAGCTGGGTATCTCCAACTCCTACCCATCAAGTCGGCGATCGGCACTTGCGACCATAAGGTGCCTCGAACGGTGCCGTTGGAATACTAGAGTCGTAGGTATTGTTATGAGAGAATTTGGCCAAAAGGAGGTTTCTAGTCCAACTATTGCCAAATTACGCAGGAACACAATACGTCCTTTAACACTCGAATGATTTCTCCACTTCGGCCATCAGTCTGGAGATGATACACAGTATTCATATCCAAATCTGTTCTCATGGCTCGTTGGAGTGATTGTCAGGAATTTGATGTGAAACAACTATCCCGATCAGAGAATGGTAAGAATCGACACTCTATGCCGTGTAAAGATTTCCAATGAGTATTGACGAGTAAGTTTGCCAATACTGTCATTTCATTGATTAGCAGAATGTGAGTAGATTAGGTAGGATTATCAACAATTACTCTGGTAGCGGCGCGAGATTTACTTCCAAGGTTTCGTTTATGATGTAATTAATTATCCGGTAAGAAAGTAGCAAGGATCACTGGTACTTCCGAGGGACGAGTGAAAAGTCAGGTGGTTGTCCCAAGGAATCGCGGTTTCAGTTACTCCTTAGAGTCTCAAGATTTCTGTTGGGCGTGGAATCTTTGCCAAATAGAGAGTTTAGCGAGTTCAGAGTACAAATCTGAGGGAAGATGTTGATTGCCACAAGCAATCAGTTGATTGAATCAGTAATGTACAAGGTACTCAAAACGGAAGGGACAACATTGATTGAACAGTTTCGATTGAACAACCCCGATCGGAAAGATGAACATCATCGATTGAGCACAAGGCTTAGAGTAGAGGCGACTGTAACAAGGCCACAACAAAACGAGGCCTAATAATAAATCCAAATCCAGGATGACGTCCAAAATCATAAAATCAAACAACTCGAATTAAATCAGAATCAAGACTAATCCAAACATAGTCGATATTGAATCGAAACGTAGTCAAAATCAAACATAAGCGTAGATAAAATCGAATCCAAACGTGGCAGAATCAAATCCAAACGTAGTCAAAAATCGAATCCAAAAGTAGTCAGAATCAAATCCAAACGTGGCCAAAAATTAAATCCAGACGTAGCCAAAATCAAACATAAGCATAGATAAAATCAAATCCAAACGTGGCCAAAATCAATTCCAAACGTAGCCAAAATTTAAAACCAGACATGGTCAAAATCGAATCTAAACGTTCCAGTAAGCTCGGACGGCTTATAGCGCTCTTAAGGGGTTACGAATAAGTAACTCGGATTCAAACGGTGCCAATCGGATCTAACTCGACCTGATGCAAAAATACGGCCAGACGGCGGCAAACAGGATTTCCATATAATGGAGACGTATAGCGATGCCAAGGGCATTACGGTTCATGCGGTGTTGTGCTGCCAGTGTGTAGTGTGTGTGGAAGTAAAATTCCATGTCCGTGTACACACGCGAAACTGTACCATTCCAAAATCAATGACCAACCCGAACATAATTCCATTATAACTACTCTGAGTATTGCAAAATTCACCTCTGAGTCGGACATAGGTGATCAGGCTATGCCCCACTGTTCCTGGATGAATATAGGTGATCAGTCTATATTCACCCGAGGTTCAATGAATTTTGAAAGACTAAGCCTAGTTATACTAGTAGTATGTCCATTACATCCAAAATCATTCCCAAAAATCACGACAAGTATACAAACACGACGTTCAATAGTGAGATTACGCAAGGAAATAGCGTAACTCTATGACAGGTTCGGTGCGTGCATAAGCATGTGAAAATGCTTATAGTGAATAGCTAAAACGAGCGGATATAAAATATCCAAAAGTCAGGCACACGTCTCAAACAAATATAAAATCAAGCACCTCGTCAAACAACTCGTCAAATATACCATGAACATCTCATCTAATATATCATCAATTATCTCGTCATATCCATTAAATCCTCAAACAAGATCATACGCGAGGCATCAGCTTGGCAGGCAGGCACGTGTCGGTCATAGGGTTAAGTTTTCGCCAAAAGTGGTTATAGTCCAGGTTTTTGAAAATAAACCCAGTTCTCTATAACCTAGGCTCTGATACCAATCTGTAACACCCCAAAAATTGGGTCTAGCGGAAGCATACATGTCACTGGGGCGCTACTCAATTGGTATCACAACACAAGGTACAAAGAACGGTTTTACGTTAACCGTTTAGAAGAAATTCATTTCCAAAAAGAGTTAAATTTACATCATTCGAAAATAGTGCGGAAGTAAGGCCCAAAAATAATAAAGCGGTCCCAAATATATTCATCAGAGTCGTCTATGACCATGCCCCTTGCCAAGCGCCTCCAGATATAAGCTATCATCTAAAACCTGAAAATACATGCTAAAAGGGTCAGCTTACGCTGGTGAGTTCATAGGTTTAAGTTTAAAACAATATGGTTGAACCAAAAGGTTTTCAAGTTCAAATCATCGTTCGCAAACAAGTCAAGTCCAACGTAGGCTAACACTACCTAAGTCATAGTTCTAGAACCAAATCCGCAAATAATAACATAGTCAAACATCTCCAACCAAAATCAATCATACAAGTACTATACTCATATAGTGTCATGCAAGTTTAACTGTTACGCTGGCTAGGTCACAAAAGTCAAATCACAATACAGTTCCCTATAGGTGCACACTATAGATGTCGATAGGCACAGGAGCTATTACTACTAGGCACAAAGAGCCTTCTTTAATGATAAGGCACAAGGAGCCTTCTTTAATGGTAAGGCACAAGGAGCCTTCTTTAATGATAAGGCACAAGGAGCCTTCTTTAATGATAACCATAGCCAGCTCGTGTAACAGTATCATAACAGTTCCAGGCCACATCAAATAACAAGTAAGCACATAATGCATTCAAATAACCAGGTCAGATATATCAGCCAAACAGTACGTTGGAGAAAACAAATCACGTTTCAAGTAAAACCAGTAATGAGTTTAAGTAGAAATGAGCATGTATTCTCCTCCAAAAATAGTTAGAAAACTAGTAAAAGTAGGGGCCATGAACTCACCTTAGCCACAGAAATGCAAGATCACAACTGACACGACTGGTATCTAGAGCAAAACACAACGGTCAAGACATACGGCACGATAGTACACGGAGGTACAAGCACGGCGGTACACAACGGTCTAGGATCGGCACAACCTAATACGTATACAGTTATCTCAAAATACGTCTCCCAAAATAATAAAGTCTATAAAAGACAAAGTGTCGTAGTTTTCGTGGATTACTCAGTTTTCAAACTCATCAAAAGTTTAGTTTCAACGTTTCGTGTGGTGTGATAAGAAAACATAGACTCGACAGACAACTCACGCCAAAGAGAGGAGACATCGACATAGTCGAGAGAATACTGACGAGAACTCAAACCAAGGAAGACAACTTAGAAGCTAGAAAACCAAATACCTCAAGTAAATAAATCAGTTTGTACGTTTCGACATTTACCCCGTTATCCCAAATAGTTTGTGTAAAACATAAATGTTTTGTAAAAATAAGTTTTAACTAATAAAATTAGTTTTCTCAAATCGTCGATTATAATTTAACCAAGTCTAAATTTACAACATTTTATAAGTTTTATGTCCCGTTATCATTCGCTTAATAATCATATCCCATATTCAAATTCAAATCACGATTTTCAATATAATCCGCAACGTATCAATTGTCGAAATGTCAAACTCAATACCTCGTTGGTAAAATATATTTTACTTTCTATTTATAAACGAACACATCTTTAATTGTTTTGGGCTTATGAGCCTTTTAACCAAACAAACGTCATTGGGCTTCGGCCCATCCTTTAAACCAAACACACCCACATGGGTTTGTCAAGCCCAAGTCCAATTTAAAAGAAATATTAATACCACCCAAAACCAATTAGCACCAATCTATAACCAGAGAATGTATTTACTTGTTATGCCGAGAACAAGAGGTCTCGGCTCGAAACCGTTTACCGCGACAGCCAAAACAATTAATCGACCAAACGACAGCAAAACCCCACACAACCAAATCTAATCCGAATTCTAATTCACGTTCAACATATCATTAACCTCAAAATAAATGTACCACACCGAGACCTCAAGGGTCTCGGCTTCGAACCATGGAGTAAAAACCGAACCATAACAGACTCAATCCAACTCCAGATATAATCAACTCGAGAACCAAAAACAATCCAATATGTATCTCACTGATTCTGACCGAACCCAACATCCAACAATGGCATCCAGAACATAATAACGACAATAACGACACGACCACAATGACCATTTTGATATTAAATCTTACCACACGATCTCTTTCAAAATATTGTTAAACCCGTATCTTAATCCATCAAATTTAGTAATCTCGTTTTTATAAATTTAAATCCACGAACAACAATAACAAATATAACCGGTAATAAATAATAATAATAATAATAATAATAATAATAATAATAATAATAATAATAATAATAATAATAATAATAATAATAATAATAATAATAATAATAATAATAATAATAATAATAATAATAATAATAATAATATCAACGGGTTTTCTCGGTTTTTACCATGACGAGAAGAGAGCGAGAGGAAGAAGAGAACGGCGGCTGTGGTGGCGCGTCGTGACTGCCGTGGTGATAATCGAACCAAACAAACCAAAATTACCTTCGATCGATACACGTTCTAGCATCAAAGTTGGGTCGCCGGAAATTTCGCCGGAAAATTCATTAGTTACCGAAATAAAAGGAATAAATGGGGGTGCATTGGTGGCGCGTGCACTACACCAAAATAGAGAGGAGAGTGTGAGGATTAAAGTAGTGGTGGCGGTGTGAAATGGTGGCCGGAGGTGGGCGGCACATCTGGCCGGAATAGTGGCCGGAAATGAGAGAGGAGAGATGGGAGAGGAGGAAGATGCGGCTGCTTAGTGAAAAGGGAGAGATAACCCTAAAACTTTTATAACAAGGTATTTATAGGGTGAGGGTAGGACTAGGGACAAACCCTAGCGCGCCCTCAGGGACTAAAAGTGTATATTTCTTCATATTTTTAACGGAGCGCCTACGAGACCAATAAAACGTGTTATAAATATTTCCCGAGCATCCGAAAGTTATTCCATAAATTTTAAAATCGTTTTTCCATTAAGAACGACTATTCATACGCCTCGTTTCTCAAGAATAATTAAAATAATCAAATTAATTCGTCGGTTGTGCCGGTACGCGTTGTGTACGAATTTCACGTTTCGCGAGGTAAATTTCACGTTTGTCAAACCAAAAAATTCAGAAAGGATCCGTTTATGAGAAACAGGGAAAGTCTCGTATAAAAATATATTCGGAAAATTACGGGTGGTTACAGGGATTAATAGAGTACTTGGACTTATGCGACTCATGCATAATTAACTCTCGAATCCCACCATAGAGTGGTACCCAACTTCTATCGTTGAAGCATAATACTCCGTCTAATCTCTTTACAAATCAATTGGCATTCTCGGGCATACCATAGAGTTTTTCACTTGGTCTATTTTCTTCCTTGAGTGCCTCAATTTGAGCAGTGAGGATTTTTGATAGGAGTGGTGAACTGATCGTCATTCCTAGTGATCTGAATCTCAAGGGTTTGAGTCATTCTTTTTGGCTAAGAGCATCTGCCACAACGTTGGCTTTTCCCAGGTGATAACGAATTTCACAGTCGTAATCACTGAGTAATTCTAGCCACCTACGTTGTCTCATATTTAACTCTTTTTGGTCTAGGATATGTTGCAGGCTTTTGTGGTTCGTAAACACTGTATACTTATTGTCGTACAGGTAATGTCTCCATATCCTAAGAGCGAATACAACTGCTCCCAGTTCTAGATCATGGGTCGTGTAGTTCTTTTCATGCATTTTGAGTTGCCGTGATGTATAAGCAATCACTTTCTGTCTCTGCATCAACACATCACCTAAACCTTTGTGCGAAGCGTCGCAGTACACGACAAAGTCATCGCTTCCTTCATGTAAGGCCAATATGGGTGCACAACACAACTTTTCATTGAGCATCTGGAATGCCTCTTCTTCTTCTTTACCCAGATGTACTTTACGTTTTTCTGAGTTAAGGTGGTTAATGGTTTGGCTATTTTGGAGAATCCCTCAATGAATCTCCTGTAATAACCGGCAAGTCCTAAGAATTGGCGTATTTCAGTTGGAGTTGTTGGTGCCGCCCAATCCTTAATTGACTCAATCTTTGTAGGATCCACGTGAATGCCCTGGCTGTCAATCACATGACCGAGAAACTGTATAGTGGAAATCTAAAATTCACATTTCGAGAATTTTGCATACAATTTCTCCTCCCTAAGCTATTCCAGAATCATCTTGAGATGTTCTTCATGTTCTTCATGTTCTTCTTTGTTCTTGGAGTAGATCAGGATATCGTCTATGAATACAATCACAAACTTATCCAAATATGGTTTGCACATCTGGTTCATAAGGTCTATGAATACGGCTGGTGCGTTCGTCAAACCAAATGGCATAACCTGGAATTCATAGTGTTCATAACGGGTTCTAAATGCTGTTTTTGGGATGTCCTCTTCTCGGACTCGAAGTTGATGGTATCCAGATCGGAGTTCAATCTTTGAATAAATGTTGGAACCTTGTAGTTGATCGAATAGGTCGTCGATTCTAGGAAGTGGGTATCGGTTCTTCACTGTTAGCTTGTTCAATTCTTTGTAGTCGATGCACATTCGGAATGATCCGTCTTTCTTCTTTACAAATAGAACAGGGGCTCCCCATGGTGATGAACTAGGCCTGATGAAACATTTCTCTGACAATTCTTGCATTTCTGAAGGAGCTAATCGGTACGGTGCTCGCGCTACGGGTGCAGCACCTGGTACTAAGTCAATTTGAAACTCCAGTTGCCTGACTGGTGGAAGTCCAGGCAAGTCCTCAGGAAAGACCTCAGGAAAGTCACGTACGATTGGCATCTAGGTGGTTTTCCTTAGGTTTCTCCTTCTTCTCCATTTGTGCTACAAAGAGGAGACATTCGTCCTCAATGTACTTCTGAGCTTTGGTGCATGATATGATATTCAATCGAGATGGATTTCTTCGGTCGCTTCTATCTCCTAATACTTCCAATACTTCATTACCGTATGGTATACGAACAATCTTCTCGTCGCAGATGATCACCGCATGATGTATAGATAACCAGTCCATTCCAATAATAACGTCAAAACTGCCAAGTCCTAATGGCATAAGATGTATGTTGAATGGGTGGTTCAACAGGGTTAGTGTACAACCTCGGATTGTAGTGTCGACTCTTTCCACATGACCATTAGCTAATTCTACGTCATAACCAATGCCTAAAGTTGTAGGGATGATATCTAGCAACTGACTAATTGTGTTTGATATGAAACTCTTATCTGCCTAGGTATCAAATAAAATAGATGCATGGCGGTTGTTTAGAAGAAATGTACCTGTAACACCCCCAAATTACCACAGCGGAACAGTAGAGTCAAGGGGGTATTACTTCATAATACAGATCAAGGTATAGAAAACGACCTCTAAATGAGACGTTTTAAAATGTTATCATTCGAATTATTAAAATTAGAGTTATGACAATAAGTTCCAAAGTAAAGATTACATAAAAGTTTTCAAAGTGTATTGAATGATAAAGATAAGATATGAGTCTTCAAGTATGCAATTGACCCTAGAATCCATGCATCCTCTATCGCCTTATTAACCTGAGATAAACATGCTAAAAAGTGTCAACCAACGGTTGGTGAGTTCATAGAGTTTAGTTTAAGTGTAAAGCATTTGAATAAAGATTTCCCAGCAAAAGCATTATAAATCCACTCAGTCCCAAGCCCCGCCCATACAAGACTTGCAACCTGTGTGTTTACAACCCACTGCTAACATAGAATGTAAATCATGTATCATCCAATTAAATGGCCTTCCAACATGGAAATGTTAGGCTAAAGTATCATCCAAATAAATGGCCTTCCAACATGGAAATGTTAGGCTAAGTATCATCCAAATAAATGGCCTTCCAACATGGAAATGTTAGGCTAATGTATCATCCAAACAAATGGCCTTCCAACATGGAAATGTTAGGCTAATGTATCATAAGAGTATAAATATTTGAGTAATTGAATCACAAAGCAATTCATGTAGTTGATAAATGAGTAAAGTATTTCTAAGCATGTATCTCCCTCAAAGAGTATAAAACAAACATTAAAAGAGTGGGGGCTATGACTCACCTTAGCTGTAAGGTCAAAGTATAGTTTATGTCAAAAGTATCACGGGAACGGCTCCAACACACAACCTGAATAACAGGGAAGTCTGAGATTTCGATGGTCTAAGATTGACTTGATGTGAATAATGATTGTGAAAGAATATCGGATAACGAATCGGTTCGTGATGAAAATGATTTGATATGCTTAAAATGCTTAAAGTTCAAAAATAATATTATATATAATTTTATCTTGTTTTTATGTTTTTGATTCCACAATTATCGTTTTCTCGAGTGTCGTTGAATAACATGTTAAGTTGTAATCAGTTTATAAAGCTTAATAAAGTCTTATTGAACAGCTTATTATCAAAAGTGCTTAATTTTCCGTATATTGGGCTTTTAACGAGACACTTTAAGGCCCACTAATAAAATCTGATCCGTTGGGTTTAAGAGGGGTTTGGGCCTTTCTTTGGGCTTATTTTATCATCACAAAAACACTTTCAAACTGCTTATTTCATGGCTTATTTGTAAAAGCTTAATGGGCTTATTATTCGGATTAAGCCCAATCCGAATAACATATATATAAAGAAAACTGTTCGAGTAGCGATAAGATGAGCGTTTTTAGAAGGCTTATAAGAGCTTATCATGGGAAACTCCAAACACGAATTCGTTAGGTGGTCATGCAAAGAAACAGGTCGAGCAATAAAATTAGGGTATCGTGTATTAGAATCCGTTTTAATTTGTCCATTCTTATGTCGAGTTGAACATGTTGCAACAATATGTAAATGACAAAATTAATGAGATATGATTTGAAATAAAGAACAATGCAATACGATATGTAAATAACTGAAATGTAAGTGTCAAGTATAGTAAATGCACTCGCTGTTTCCATCCTTAAGGAGGTCATAGCATGTTATATGTACAAAAGTAAATAACGAGATGTATAAACGAAATAAAAGGTGTATGCGTGCGAAATAAAAACAAGAACGATGCATGAAAGATGTTTAGTCGTATAGAAAGTATAGAGAAAGGTTGGTAATCACTTACTACACCATTGAGGTGGAGTTCACGTTCGAAAAGGATCAAAAAAAAAAGAAAATGGTGCGTATCTCGCTAGGACTTATTCAACAATGCTTCGAATGGACTTTTATGCTTTGAGTGTAGTTCGAATGAAAAGGGAAATCAACTCCTGGTCTTCTTTGGTGATCGAATATGAGAGAAAACTTAGAATTTATTTGAGTGTGAATCAGAGAAGGAGGGTGTACGTATGTATGCAATGTATTGATATCGATATATACTATAATATTATATCAAGCTGTGGCAAGTTGTAAGATATTATTCGATCTTTGCCTGTATGAATGTCTCGAATATATGTTAAAATAATGGCAAGTTGAATTTAGAATATATTCGCTTATGGTGTAAGAACATGCATGTGATTATATATGAATGAACTTCAATATATAGTTTTTAATGTCGACATGTTGTGATCTGTTGTGTATATTGATATTATTGTAATATGTTGTGTGTGTTGTGCTTATATTGGTAACGTGTATAGATTTGTATTGTATAGATAAAAATGAATTTGGTCGAATTTGGTTTAGAATGGACCAATATTGGTTGGATGTGTATATGTCTCGAGCGCGTTTAGCTTTGTGTCTCATTTAAGGGTTAAACATTTGAATTAAGAAATGAGACTCGACATCTTGATTGTATGATGTATGGAGATTCGGGTTGTGTAAAATGTTATATGAGTTATGTATCAAATTCACAAATTAAATGAATCAAGTGTTGTGCGTTTGAACCGAGTAAGAAATAAAAGAAAAGTAATTTGGGTTGGGTCATGAATAATAATTGGATCCGTTTAGTGTTTAATGAGTATATTGGATCCGTCGTGGTCCGCGAGTGAGCTCGTTCCAACGTATCGTAAATAACGTAACAATGTTTGAATAGAAATATAATGAACAAAAATTTCAAATTTACACATAAAAATGGTTAAGTGAACAGTAATGATGTGTTAATACTAGATTAACGTTCACAAATGACTAGGGAATTTTACGAGTTGTTACAGTACCTACCCCTTATTTTTGAATCTCGTCCTGAGATTCAGTCTGCGTTATCTCTTAAAAGATGTTAACGAATAGTCGATGTGTAAAGTTTAAGCAAAACTTACTTATCTAGGGTAGAATATGACTTAACTAGGGAAAACGTACCCATTATTCTTTTGCCGCATCCAAGTCACCCAAGTAGTAAGCTTTACCACGAGCTGGACCAATATGCACTCCAGGGTTTGGGTTATTTTCTTCAACTGCTAGAGTTAGATTTCCTTGTCTCTGTCCAGGTGCTCTATTCAACCTAGGACACGCATTTATGAGGTGATCCAGGCTTTTACATTCATAGCATGCCCTTCGATTATTCCTTATGTTTCCTGCATTTCTTGGTGCTCTACACTGTCGATCACTGACTCCATCTTTTTAATCCAGCGGGTATACTCCAATGCACCTCCTTTACCATTGAACTCCATTGGCTTGCATGCCGTAAATTCCTTGTACGTGCATCCAGTTGTGTGGTTGTTAGTATCATTCCTACCTACACCATTGGTGTCGTTATTTCTGCTTTCGTGGTTTCCCAAGTTGTTGATGTGATTGCCGAATTGGGTGATAATAGTAGGTAGCAAGGTTTGAAGTTGTTGAGCGATAATGGTGGCAAAATCAGGGTTTCCACCGTCGTTGTTGTCGTTGTTACTAATGCCTCGACTACCTCCTCTACCTCCACGTTCACTAGTCCTTCCACGGTTAGCGTTACGAGCTGATCTCCTTGATGACATTGTCTCTGCATGGAAGGACATTGAACGTCAGAGATGAGGGAAAAGCCGTTGACTATCAAATCTATACTTAACGTTCTCACAAAACCCCGTTACTAGCTGTTATCCTAAAGGGGTCAATGCCGATTAACGTACGCATGGTTACATATGTCCACGTGTGTCGTGATGCATTTATAATTATGTTGGCCACCATAATTATAATTGCCTCCTTTCACACGTGTACATATCACCAAGCACACATATCTCGACGTTACTTAAAAAGAGTAGGGTGATTATCTCTCAAAAAATCTTCGAGTGAACTCATCAAATTTCTGCGGCTAAGTGATAACCTTTATTTAACTTAATCCCATGTCTCATCAAACAATAACTATCACAAGATTAAGTTAAATAGCCAGTTATCACTGAGCTTCACGCTTTTGATGTCTCGATTTAGATTCTAAGAGTTTTCCCTAAAAAGTACCCTTAAGAGAAATCCCATTTTCGAGCAAAATCATCAAATTTCTCTACGGCTAAGTGATAACCTTTATTTAACTTAATCCCATGTCTCATCAAACAAGAACTGTCACAAGATTAATTTAAATAGCCAGTTATCACTGAGCTCCACACCTTTGATGATTCGACTAAATGCTGAGATTCCTCTATTGGCGCAGATACTATAACATTCAACAGTGCACATATAAATGGGAAAAGTTCTACGTATGCAAGGCGATAGGGATAAGAGTTTCAGCGTATATAGTAGTTATAGTCTAGGCTCCTAAATGCAACCTAGTTCTCTATAACCAAGTCTCTGATACCAATCTGTAACACCCCAAATTACCGCAGCGGAACAGTAGAGTCAAGGGGGTATTACTTCATAATATAGATCAAGGTATAGAAAACGACCTCTAAATGAGACGTTTTAAAATGTTATCATTCGAATTATTAAAATCAGAGTTATGACAATAAGTTCCAAAGTAAAGATTACATAAAAGTTTTCAAAGTGTATCGAATGATAAAGATAAGATATGAGTCTTCAAGTATGCAATTGACCCTAGAATCCATGCATCCTCTATCGCCTTATTAACCTGAGATAAACATGCTAAAAAGTGTCAACCAACGGTTGGTGAGTTCATAGAGTTTAGTTTAACTGTAAAGCATTTGAATAAAGATTTCCCAGCAAACGCATTATAAATACACTCAGTCCCAAGCCCCGCTCATACAAGACTTGCAACCTGTATGTTTACAACCCACTGCTAACATAGAATGTAAATCATGTATCATCCAATTAAATGGCCTTCCAACATGGAAATGTTAGGCTAAAGTATCATCCAAATAAATGGCCTTCCAACATGGAAATGTTAGGCTAAGTATCATCCAAATAAATGGCCTTCCAACATGGAAATGTTAGGCTAATGTATCATCCAAACAAATGGTCTTCCAACATGGAAATGTTAGGCTAATGTATCATCCAAATAAATGGCCTTCCAACATGGAAATGTTAGGCTAATGTATCATAAGAGTATAAATATTTGAGTAATTGAATCACAAAGCAATTCATGTAGTTGATAAATGAGTAAAGTATTTCTAAGCATGTATCTCCCCCAAAGAGTATAAAACAAGCATTAAAAGAGTAGGGGCTACGACTCACCTTAGCTGTAAGGTCAAAGTATAATTTATGTCAAAAGTATCACGGGAACAGCTCCAACACACAACATGAATAATAGGGAAGTCTGAGATTTCGATGGTCTAAGATTAACTTGATGTGAATAATGATTGTGAAAGAATATCGGATAACAAATCGGTTCGTGATGAAAATTATTTGATATGCTTAAAATGCTTAAAGTTCAAAAATAATATTATATATAATATTATCTTGTTTTTATGTCTTTGATTCCACAATTATCGTTTCCTCGAGTGTCGTTGAATAACACGTTAAGTTTATTTGTTAAAAGTTCGCTAAAATAATATAACGTAACGAAAGTAAATAAATTGACACGAATCGTAAATGCATATGTTCAAATGAAATATGCAAAACATGAAATATAATTGAGTAATAATAAATGTTACTGTTCAGGCCTTGTATTTCACAGAATTTACAATTTATACCCTAACGGTGTAGGTTTTGCACCGTTAGTCCCCCGTTAGATAAATGTTACATATTAAGTCCCCAAAGGTTCAAATATTACATTTTTTGAATTAAGTTTACTGTTTTAATAATATCTACCCTTAATTTACTGTTTTGGCAGTCTAGAACCTTGTTTTACAAAGTTGGCAGTTTTGGTCCCTAAGATTGAAATGTTTTGCAAAGCTAGTCCAAAAATCACAAAAAAAGTGTGAAATGAAATCCGAGAGTTGTAATTAGTTTATAAAGCTTAATAAAGTCTTATTGAACATCTTATTATCAAAATTGCTTAATTTTCCTTATATTGGGCTTTTAACGAGACACTTTAAGGCCCACTAATAAAATCTGATCCGTTGGGTTTAAGAGGGGTTTGGGCCTTTCTTTGGGCTTATTTTATCATCACAAAAACACTTTCAAACTGCTTATTTCAAGGGTTATTTGCAAAAGCTTAATGGGCTTATTATTCGGATTAAGCCCAATCCGAATAACATATATATAAAGAAAACTGTTCGAGTAGCGATAAGATGAGCGTTTTTAGAAGGTTTATAAGAGCTTATCATAGGAAACTCCAAACACGAATTCGTTAGGTGGTCATGCAAAGAAACAGGTCAAGCAATAAAATTAGGGTATCGTGTATTAGAATCCGTTTTAATTTGTCCATTCTTATGTCGAGTTGAACATGTTGCGACAATATGTAAATGACAAAATTAATGAGATATGATTTGAAATAAAGAACAATGCAATACGATATGTAAATAACTAAAATGTAAGTGTCAAGTATAGTAAATGCACTCGCTGTTGCCATCCTTAAGGAGGTCATAGCATGTTATACGTACAAAAGTAAATAACGAGATGTATAAACAAAATAAAAGGTGTATGCGTGCGAAATAAAAACAAGAACGATGCATGAAAGATGTTTAGTCGTATATAAAGTATAGAGAAAGGTTGGTGATTACTTACTACACCATTGAGGTGGAGTTCACGTTCGAAAAGGATCAAAAACAAAGAAAATGGTGTGTATCTCGCTAGGACTTATTCAACAATGCTTCGAATGGACTTTTATGCTTTGAGTGTAGTTCGAATGAAAAGGGAAATCAACTCTTGGTCTTCTTTGGTGATCGAATAGGAGAGAAAACTTAGAATTTCTTTGAGTGTGAATCGGAGAAGGAGGGTGTACGTATGTATGCAATGTATAGATATCGATATATACCATAATATTAGATCAAGTTGTGGCAAGTTGTAAGATATTATTCAATCTTTGCCTGTATGAATGTCTCGAATATATGTTAAAATAATGGCAAGTTGAATTTAGAATATATTCGCTTATGGTGTAAGAACATGCATGTGATTATATATGAATGAACTTCAATATATAGTTTTTAATGTCGACATGTTGTGATTTGTTGTGTATATTGACATTATTGTAATATGTTGTGTGTGTTGTGCTTATATTGGTAACGTGTATAGATTTGTATTGTATAGATAAAAATGAATTTGGTCGAATTTGGTTTAGAATGGACGAATATTGGTTGGATGTGTATATGTCTCGAGTGCGTTTAGCTTTGTGTCTCATTTAAGGGTTAAACATTCGAATTAAGACATGAGACTCGACATCTTGATTGTATGATGTATGGAGATTCGGGTTGTGTAAAATGTTATATGAGTTATGTATCAAATTCACAAATTAAATGAATCAAGTGTTGTGCGTTTGAACCGAGTAAGAAATAAAAGAAAAGTAATTTGGGTTGGGTCATGAATAGTAATTGGATCCGTTTAGTGTTTAATGAGTATGTTGGATCCGTCGTGGTCCGTGTGTAAGCTCATTCCAACGTATCGTAAATAACGTAACAATTTTTGAATAGAAATGTAATAAACAAAAATTTCAAATTTACACGTAAAAATGGTTAAGTGAACAGTAATAATGTGTGTTGGGTCAAGAATTTGACCCAAGTTCCCTGAAAAGATTTGAACATAAAATAGCCTAACTCACTGATGAAATAGTGGGTTACTCACTGATAAAGAAATCAGTGAGTGTTGTAAAAAGCCCGTTGTTGAAGAAACATTTACTTACTGATACGGTGTCAGTGAGTAAAGTATACGAGCTACAAAAAACACCAGTGTCACTGAGAATTGACAAATGTCTCAGTGAACCTGAAGATACTATCTCTACAAGCAGACTGATAAATGGGTGGGAACTTCCAACAAAGAAGTCAGACAAAGTACAAAAGGGACCACTTGGTGGATGACAACTCACACCAAGTGGATGACAACTCATAGCAAGTGGATGTCAACTCATAGCAAGTGGATGTCAACTCACACCTACCCATCTTATCTTTGTCTAGTTTACCTGTGTATATATAGTATGTGTTGTAATAGATTTAGTATGGATTCCTAAACAAACGAATAGAATACACATAGTGTATTAGTTGATAGGATCATCTCTCACTGAATCACAAGCAAAGCTTGGATCAGTGAGAGTTTATTTGTCACCCAAAGAGGAAAAACCCTCACCTAAGGGGATACCATACCGAAAGTATCCCCTTTAAGAAGTTGAAGATGTTATCATGTAATCTAATAGGTTTTGAGTAATCTTGTAACATTTGTTAATCATATTAATGAAGCTGTTCTTGTTTTACTCAATTTCATGGACCAACAAGTGGTATCAGAGCGGGTGGATTATTCTTATGATCCAGATCCGTTCATCACTGATGATAACATTCTTCAAAAAATTAAATGTGTTCTTCAAAAACTGCTACTGATATAGCAATTTTTGAGGGGGAGAGACACATTTTGGTGACTGACAAACACCAAACATACCCAAAACCCCTCCCTGAAGCCCCACCCACCACACAAATCTTATCCACACCTACCAAAACCTTATCCCCACCACACAAAAAAAAAACACACACACACAAAAAAAAAACCCCAGATCTGAAAAACGGATCTATTATCTAAACACATCTCTCCACAAACACATAAACAAAACCAAATCTTATCCTACCCAAACACAAAACAAAAACAAAAACCACACACAAAAAAAAAAACCATCGACTGATTAATAAATCAGTCAAATCCAGATTCGGTCTAAACACATCTCACAACTCACCATCACCATAAAAAAAAATAAACAAGATCCTCTAAACAAATCTTATCACCAAGAAAACCCACCAATATCTCTCACAAAAAAAAAACCAGAATCGATCTATCAACAAAAACCCACCACTAATTAAATAATCAGTCAAAATCCGACACAAAAAACCTAACTCCATCTTCTAATGTCTTGCGGATGAAAAGAGACGGAAGAAAAATTAGGTTAAGTCCGTCTTGATTGGTTTCAAAATAACGAAATCAATTAAGTTTGTGGTGATGGTTGACGATGGTTATTTTTTATTAGGGTTGAAATGAAGATTTTTGTTGGGCTGATTCAGTTTTAGAAACTGAGATGGGGTTTAGATCGTGTTGTGTATTGGGAGTTAAAGTGATAAAATGATTCTGAACTAAGGTAGTGTCAAGGAGAGTTAAACTGAAAATGTGTTTTTCGGGCTGGGAAGGATCATAGGAATCTGATATACATCAGACGAGAAGGGTAGTGCATATGGGAATTGTTGTGGGCTACAATAACTTGGTGCCTGATGAAGCAGGACTGAGCCTAAAGAAGACCCTGATGATGAAAAAATGGTTTTATCAGGCTGTCTGAAGGGGTATATCAGTGTTCAAAAGGACACGAATGTGGTGTTATCAGGGTGTGGTTCGGATGTAGTAAGGGCCTGAAAAAAAATCAGGAGTTACTTAGTGCGGGCTGAGGTTATCATATGAGTGGGAGAACCTGAATCAGGGTGTTAATGTGGTTTTTTCAGACTGAGCTATTGCACGACTGAAAGAGTGTTTCTTTCAGGTGAGTAGAGTGAATCTCAAGAGTATGAAAGTGGGGTCCCTGATAAGTATCAGGGAGTAGCATGATACTCAGGAAGTGTGGGGTGACTGAAAAGTTCTCAGGAAGTGTGTATGGTCATCAGTGGGTTGTAACTCCTGAGAACATCAGGAAGTTGTAAGTCAGGTAGAAAGTTGTGTTGATCAGGGATGAGTTTAACTCAGGAGGGTGGACACTGATTTTTCAGTGGATAAAATAATTCCCTGAACTGAACCAGGTCACTGAAAACAAAACCCCTCAGTCACTAAATACCTGTAGCCCTTTTGGTGACTGAACCCCCTCAGGTGACTGAAACCTTGAACCCTCAGTGACTAAAACAAAAGTCATTGAATCTCACCCAAGTCCCTGAACCAGTGACTAAAACCCAAGCCACTGAACATCAGTACCAGGTCCCTTAAACCGTCTCCAAAAATGGAGTAAGCTGATGAACTTATCAGGGAGTAGTTGTATCAGGTGGCACGAGTTGTGTCAGGGAGTGATGTGGTTAAAAAAAATAAGTAGTAATACTTATCAGTAACCTGAGAAAATCAGGTAAAGCAGGGTGGGGTGATGAGGTTTTCGGGATGATTATCAGGCTGAGATAACCTGATCAAAAATTGCGTTGAGTCGCAAATTTTGAGGGGGAGAAGGGATCAGGGAGTGAAAAGTTCTTAGGAAGTGTGGTCATCAGTGGGTATGTCATGAGTTCCAAGATGATTCTTATATGGTTGTAAGAATTAGTGGAGCAGCGGAAGCATGGTGGACCCATAACCCACATCAGGTCAGTGAACACATACACCATAACATAAACCTGAACACCAGATCATACCAGATCATACCAGTTGACTGAACCCTCAGGAACCTTGAACCCCCAGTCACTGAACCCTGAACCCCAGGAACCTGAACCTTACAGGACCTGAACCCTCTCAGTGAAACAAATAATGAACCTGTCAAAGTGAACCCTCAGGACCCCATGAACCCTGACCCAGTCACTGAACCGGTCATTCAACTCACTGAATATCAAACTAAACCCAAGTACCTAAACCCTTGAACCTGAACCTCAGGAACTAAACCCAAGTCCCTGAACCCTTGAACCTCAGAAACTAAACCCAAGTCTCTGAACAAGCAGGTTTGATCCAAGGCTATTTGTATATTAAAATAGGGGGAGATTGTTGGGTCAAGAATTTGACCCAAGTTCCCTGACAAGATTTGAACATAAAATAGCCTAACTCACTGATAAAATAGTGGGTTACTCACTGATAAAGAAATCAGTGAGTGTTGTAAAAAGCCCGTTGTTGAAGAAACATTTACTTACTGATACGGTGTCAGTGAGTAAAGTATACGAGCTACAAACAACACCAGTATCACTGAGAATTGACAAATGTCTCAGTGACCCTGAAGATAATATCTCTACAAGCAGACTGATAAATGGGCGGGAACTTCCAACAAAGAAGTCAGACAAAGTACAAGAGGGACCACTTGGTGGATGACAACTCACACCAAGTGGATGACAACTCATAGCAAGTGGATGTCAACTCATAGCAAGTGGATGTCAACTCACACCTACCCATCTTATCTTTGTCTAGTTTACCTATGTATATATAGTCTGTGTTGTAATAGATTTAATATGGATTCCTAAACAAACAAATAGAATATACATAGTGTATTAGTTGATAGGATCATCACTCTCACTGAATCACAAGCAAAGCTTGGATCAGTGAGAGTTTATTTGTCACCCAAAGAGGAAAAACCCTCACCTAAGGGGATACCATACCGAAAGTATCCCCTTTAAGAAGTTGAAGATGTTATCATGTAATCTAATAGGTTTTGAGTAATCTTGTAACATTTGTTAATCATATTAATGAAGTTGTTCTTGTTTTACTCAATTTCATGGACCAACAATGTGTTAATACTAGATTATCGTTCACAAATGACTAGGGAATTTTACGAGTTGTTACAGTACCCGTAACAACGTTCGGGTCCTCTGGTGCTTCTTTTCCTCCAACTACATATACTCTTCCTCGGGCAACTCCTGCATAGCCCTGGTTCCCTCCGGTAGCATTATGTGTACCTAGTATGTACATAGGTTGAGTTTTTGTAAAAAGCGGTTATAGTCTAGGTTTTATGTGTACCTAGTTCTCTATAACCTTATCTCTAATGCCAATCTGTAAACACCCCCAAAATCAGATCGCAGCGGAAATAACATCTAGGGTGCTACTTAATTTAGATCACAACATAAGTAATAGAGAATGAATTTATCAAATCCGTTTCAAAAGCTTCATTAATTAAAACATAAGTTTTACATAATTGAAATGCGGAAAACAAGGCCCATTATTGTTATTAGTTGTCCCATAGTACAAAAACCCTGGTCATGAGTGTTATGTGTACACTCCAAAAGTGTGCCTATGCCCCTGCCATGCACTGCCTTGCATCATCATAATCAATAATTAAACACCTGAGAAAAACATGCTAAAAGTATCAACACAAAGGTTGGTGGGTTCATAAGTTTTACATAAAGCAGTAAAGTTGGATCAATAAGTTTACGAGTTAACATTATAATGGGCATAATGTTATACGAAAGTCTACTACGCTGCGCTAAGTTCCATGTTACCGAACCTACGACAGTGTGCATGAAATGAATTCATGTAATAATAATAAGGCTCGACAAGTGTTCTATCCCGTGACACTTGTATTTCGACATAGTATACATCCGTTTGTCTTATCTGGACAGTTGGCTCTCCAACACGGATGGAGGTGTCACCCTCAATAGATGTATTTATATCACTCGTGCTTCCCATGCGGGAACTAACGGTACATGAGTATGGGCATGAATTTGGGGATACAATACTTAAGCTAACACGTAATAGTTTTACAAACAAAAGCATTGTTTAAAATGATCCATAAAAGTAAGCATGTTTCTCACACCAAATAGTTTAAACTGAGTATTAAAAGTAATAGCGGGGCTATGACTCACCTTGAGTATAACCGGCAAATGAAAATATGAAATTAAGCAAGTTATGGGAACGGCTTCAACACACGACCTGAATTAATAATGAAGTCTGAGATTTTACAGTTTTGGTTTAATACGAATAATGAGTGTGAAACGGTGTAACGGATAACGAGTTGGTTTGTGATGTGTGAGTTTGATATGCTTAAAATGCTTAAAGTTCAAAAATAATATTATGTATAATATTATCTTGTTTTTATGTTTTTGATTTAATAACTATCGTTTCCTCGAAAGTCGTCAAATTAATACGTTAAGCATATCGTTAAAAGTTCGTTATAAATATATAAGCGTAACGAAGTAAAATATATTAAAACGAATGACGAGAATGCACATGTTTAAACGAAAATGCATAAAACATGAAATGGAAATGAATGTAAATAATTTTTTCTGATCAGCCCTTAGTCTTATACAGAATTTACATTTTCTACCCTAACGGTGTAAGTTTTGCACCGTTAGTCCTCCGTTAGCTATATATTACATATTAAGTCCAATAAAGGTCAATCCTTACATTTTCTGCCTTAAGTTTACTGTTTTAACAACGTTTACCCTTAATTTACCGAAATGACAGTTTTGGATGGGATTTTACAAACTTGGCAGTTTTAGTCCCTAAAGTTGAAATACTTTGCAAGTTTAGTCCAAAAATCACAAAAAGGTTAGAAAAATATTTCCGAGAGTTTTATGAAGTTTATAAAGCTTATTTAAGTTAAATAGAACTGTTTACTGACCGAAATTCTTATTTTTAAGCTTAATGGGCTTTTAACGAGATAAGCCAAAGCCCATTAAGTAATTTAGGTCCGATGGGTTTTAAAGAGTTTTGGGCTTTTCATTGGGCTTATTAAAGGGTCTTATAATCATGTTTCAAACTGCTTATATTCTGCTTATTCGAATAAGCTTATTGGGCTTATTTTGGGTTTAAAGTCCATTCGGTAATTAATAAAGGGTTTTAGTTAGTTCGATTAGCGACAGGATTAGGATTAGAAAAGGGCTTATACGAGCTTATGAGGGGAAACTCAAAACAACAAATTATTAGTTTGGCTAGTAAAGAATCGAGTCGTACAATAAAATCAATATGGTACGTGTATAGATTTGATTATGTTTGGTCGTTTCTAAGTCGATTCGATGCATGGTACGAAAAATAAAAATGACATATATGTATATTATGCGATTAGACAAATGAAAAATAAGGTACGATAAGCATGTAAATGATTATATAGGTGTCGAATAGATGTAAGACTCATTTTCTTAGCCATCCTTTGAGGAGGTCATAAAGTATAACCGAAAGGAATAATTAAAAGAAAGCGTAAATGAAATCAAAATGAAATATACATTTGAATTAAATAGAAACAATGCATGATTGAATATAAATGGTTAATACGAGTATGAGCTTGAGTTTAGAAAACTTACAACACCTTTTAAGGTGGAGTTTAACGATTGAAATGATCAAGAACAAAAGGAAGATGGGTGTAGCTCGCGTATTCGATCACCAAGGGTTCGAATGGTTTGAGAAATAGTTTCTGGTCCCTTAAAGGTCTTGGCAATGAGCATAGGAGTCTTAGGGAGAGTTCATGAGTGAGCTTTCAAGTGGGAAAACAAGTGTGTACGTGTTAGTCGATATGTATACATGTATATATAGTTTTTATGATTTTAAAATGGCAAGTTGTGGGAATATATTCCCCTAGCAGAGATTGGATGGGGATTTGCAGGAGATAAGATGAGATTACTTGAGTGTATAGGCATTAGGAGGAGGGTAGCTAGCTAGTTTCGGTTATGATCAAATTGAGTGTATGTATATATGTTTCGACACATTAAAAGGTCCAAAACAATTTTCAAACGTGACCAAACGTGTACAATGGTGTGGAAACAACGTTATAATCTTACATTCGATCAAAGAAACTCAAATGAGCTAGGTAAGAAAGAGTTTGATCAAATTGGGTTGAAATGGGAATTTAATAAATGAACTTGTAACTATCTCAAATGTGACTTACTTTAGGTCTCGTTTACTGTTCAAACGATTGAATTATGAGATGAGGTTGACCACTCTTGATTCTTTGATGTGTAAAGAACCGAACCATATAAAAAGTTTCATGGGTTATGTGTCGAATTAAAAAGAAAATGAGGCAAAGCTTAATGAGTTATGTCGAGTTGTGAATAAAAGAAAAAGAAGATTTGGGTTGGGCTTATGAATAGTACCAGGCCTATGTTGGGCTAAGAATGGTAATAAGGGTCCGTTTGGTTATTTATGAGTATAAGAGATTTTTGTGGTCTGCGTGTAAGCTCGTTCCAATGTATTATGTCACGTATTTACGTTTTTGAGTTATTGTAGAGTAATAACAAGTAAAATGAGATAACCTTTCATTTTTAAAAGTCAGAAAATAAATAACACACATTTTCTGATAAATAATTATTATTATTAAATTGGGAAAATTACCAGTTGTCACATGTTATATCAATCAAATGACTACATTGAGGAAAAAAAGAGTAAACTGCAAAAATGTCCCTGAACTTTCTGAAAAATGCAAAAAGTGTCCTCGAAAAAAAAAACTGCAAATATTGTCCCTAACGTTTCAATTTTCTACAATTTGTGTCCTTGAAGCATTACTGTAGCTGCAAATTCAGTTCACAAACAAAGTGTTTGTTGAAGTAAAACCTCGTAGGTAGGTCAGACTTCTGTGTTGTATCCTTCGGAATGGCTCCTCCGGAGGTTATGAACTCCTACACACAAGAAACACGCACGTTAGACTCGCCTTGGTTTTATCCCAAGAACAACCTCCGGCGTGAAAGTAAGTATATGCTAGTTATGAAGGGTTGAACAGTAAAATGAGAGTAAATGTTGTTGGTGAAAATTGAATGCGAATCATAAATGAGGTGTGGGTATTTATACTACCCACACCTGTTACCTGTTTGTCTTGGGACTAAGCGAGCCGACCTATGCCTAGCCTAGTAGGTAGGTGTCAAGTCACGTGGGGAACACAATCCCGGGAAATCTGTGATGGCGGCGTTGGCGGCGGTTGATGGGATTGCTCGGTGGGTAAACGGCAGCGGTCCTTTCGGTAGGCATGTCCGGAAGTGAGTTTATAGTCCGGACGCAATGTGACGTTCGGACACGTAGGCTTGGTCCGGACGAAATGTGACGTCCGGACACATATGCCAACAGTGTAGTAATCGGATCATTATCATCATCATTTAAACTCGAAAAAAACCCGATTTCATCGACAACAACCGGAAGATTCAAATCGAACAAAACCGCTTTATTCGAACCAACTTCAACCTCACCCGAAACATCATCAAAAACCGTAGATGACGAATCATAGTTACTCCGGAAATCCCCATCATCGCAAACCACCACTGGATTGATATAATATCTTCCCGTTGAGCCCGATACATAATCGGGATAGTTTGAAGGTTAACAGATTTGAAGAACAATGGGTTGAATTCATTCCTTTGACTTCGATCAAACAATCAAACCAAGATCCGACCACTCCACACCCGCTACTACCACTATCAAGATCCTCCACCTAATGACTATTTCCACTTAAAAATCAGTACGATCTTTATTTGCTTCAAAATCATTCATCACAATTTTTTATGCTATATCTTGATGTTAGAAATAGAGAAGCACCTAACAACTATTAACATAAAAGTTGTACAATTATTGTTGTTGAATTTCAACAATATTGATTTTCTATGATGAAAGCTTCAACCAATGTTTTAAAAACCGGATTTTTCATCGAACCGGTCAGTCAGCCGGAGGCCGGTTCGACCGGTTGAACCGGACCAGTCAAACCGGACCAAATAAATTCAAAAAAAAAAATCAAAACCGGTTGAACTGGACCGGTCGAACCGGAAAAACCGGCCAAAACCGGAAAAACCGGCCGGTTATGAACAGTGAACGGGACTATAAAAAACCGGGGTTTTTTAAACCGGACACCGGTCGAACCGGCCGGTCCGGTCCGGTTTTTAAAACATTGGCTTCAACCAATAGCTCGATCTGTGCAATGTCACCAGATTTATTGTCGCGGATTGATTGATGGGCTTTATTTATTATTTCATAGTCAAACAAATGGGCCAAATAATGGTCGTATGTAACATTAATTCTGGTGCAATTATTTGGACTAAACATATTACGAGTAAATTATTGTTGGTTTGAGAATAACTGAATAAATAATCTTAGACGATGAGATCAGAATTTTTGGTATTTAATTTTAAGCAATTAATAGTGGTTGTATGGTGGTAGAGGGTGGTGGTGGTGGTGGTGGAGGGTGGTGGTGATGGTTGTGTGGTGGTAGAGGGTGGCGGTGATGGGAAGTCAAAAAGAAAATGAATAGTAAAATGCAAAAAATGTTCTTGCAAAAAATGTCCCTGTAGTAGGAGAGGATAAAATAGTCATTTCACAAGGCCAAAAAATGTCTCTGTAGTAGCCGAGGGTAAAATAGTCATTTCACACGGCCAAAACTAACGAGCGTTAGTCCAAAAACTGAATTTGCAGCTACAGTAACGCGGTAAGGACATAACTTGCAGAAAATTGAAAGTTTAGGGACAATATTTGCAGTTTTTTATTTCGATGACATCTTTCGCATTTTTCGAAAAGTTTAAGGATATTTTTTGCAGTTTACTAAAAAAAGGTCAAAAGTATATAAAAGTGTCCTTCAATTAAAAGATAATTAAATGATCGTTACGATGATTTAACTTATGTAAGTTAACGGTTTACGATTCTTGAGATATGTAAGTTTAAAAAAATATAGTGAATTGAGTTTTAATTAGAAATATATATATATATATATATATATATATATATATATATATATATATATATATATATATATATATATATATATATATATATATATAGGGTCCGGTTATAGAGAAAAGTGTAATTAGATAGAAAAGTGAGAAAAAAAAGTTATAGGGTAGAGTTTGCAAACATCTCAAACTTCAAGGTAAGTTTTGAAACCCTCCCCCCCCCCCCCCCAAAAAAAAAAGAAAAAAAAAAAATCCCGCCAAAATTTTTTTTTGGAGGCCAAATTTTTTTTTTCAAGCCAAAAAAATTCCCGCCAAAATCTTATAACTGTGATGTACCTTTTTATTTTGGTGCATCACAGTTATAAAATTTGGTGCATCATAGTTATAACTAATTTTTATAACTGTGATGCACCAAAATAAAAAGGTGCATTACAGTTATAAAATTTTGGCGGGAAAATTTTTGGCTAGAAAAAAAAATGGCCCAAAAAAAATTTTTTTTTGGCGGGAATTTTTTTTCCCCCCAGGGGGGGGGGGTACGGTACGAATATACAAAACCTACCTTAAAGAATGAAAGAAAATACAATAAGGTCCCTGTAGTTTGGTGTGAAAAAAGAGAGGGGAAGAAGGGGGTGATTTGTACATTTTTCTCACTTTTGTACCAAAATCAACTTTTCCTATGAACCACACACACACACACACACACACACACATATATATATATATATATATATATATATATATATATATATATATATATATATATATATATATATATATATATATATATATATATATAGTGTAGGGTTATTTTCAGAACAAAAAAAAGGTACAGAACTGCGAGAACCAATCTCAGCCATTAAATATTTGATCAATGGCTATAAATGGATGTGGCGGTTTTGTAATTAAGTGAAAGATCAAGTATTTTTAATTTAAGAGTTAAAGGGCATTTATGGTATTTTACATATGCCTTAGAAAACTGGAAAAATCCTAAAATCAAGGAGAGGCCGGTTTAAATTATACGTATCTTCCTCACAAAAGTTATCACGTATTTAATTTTTCAAACCCTAATTTCAACCGCCCCCCAATTCTCATAAAAATGAAGATCCATGATGATATCACACTTCTATTAACACGGTGCAACCGATCTTTTATGCATATGTACCAGAAGCAGTTTTGGAGCAGGTTCGTTGAAAGAAAAAGAACCAGATCTGGAACGACAGAAGCAGATTTAAAGATGACGTTGCTGCTGTGGTTGGTCTATTTAATGAATCGATTATATGCAAGTTATACGGTAATGTTTTTTTTTTTATTTATTGTCGTACTGATTCGCATTTAATATGGTGAAAGATTGTGGGCTGCTGCTGTTGATTACATATTCGATTGATTATTTTATTGATCGAATTAAGTGGGGTCGATGGTTTAAATTATTTGTGGATCTGTACTGATTATTATAATCGATTATGGGACTGAGTAATAGTCAATTGTTGCTGTGATGATTGTCGTGTGGTGAAAGTGTTTGAATTGGTGTGTGATTTGATTGGCTGCTTGATCCTTACCTCATCATGCTGCTACTGTTGACTTTTAATTAATGGGTGGGATTGATTTAATTAATAGTATACTCGGTACTGTTTGTTAATTATCACATGGATACTTGGCTTGTGATTGGTCAATTGAATGGTTAGTGTTTATAGATATAAAGATACGATGCACATGTGTTGGAGTTTGAATTTATTCACAGTACATATGTATTTTATTGTTACTAAGGCTTAAACTTAATGGAGTGCATATGTGTTTTTATAGTTTTTGGTGAATTTGTTGACTTCTGTGCATATGTGTTTTTATAGTTTTGGAGTTAAATATATTGAAAGTGCATATATGTTTTTAGTTATGATATAAAGATTTTTTGTGTTTAGTTCTATTTTAAGTGTGCACTTGTGTTTCGTGGTTACAGGTACGAGTATGATGAGCAAATATGAAGAGTGCACATGTGTTTTGTACATATTATCTAGCGATAAGATAGTTAAGCTAAAGATTTAAAGATTAAAGACACAAGTGCGGCCGCAGATACAAGTGCACATATACATACAAAGAAATACAAAGTGTCCAACGAGGGAAATACATGTGCATATATGACAACATTTTTGCTTTTCGGAATTTATATTTGAAGTGTATTATCACATGATTTTAAATTTTGTATATAATATTTTTGTTTTAAATTGTAAACAATACATGTAAAATACTTTTTGTTTGCCATTCCATGCACTACAAACACACGTAAATTTACATTATCTAAAAAAACACATATGCACCTTACCAAAATACACGTAAATTGAACACTACAAATATACGTAAACATACATTATATTAAAAAACACATGTGCACCTTACTTTTGAAATCATACATACTGAAAATAAAAATTATTTCAAAAAAAAAAAAAAAAAAAAAAAAAAAAAAAAAAAAAAATTCCTAAAATTTAGGAACTAAAAAACGTTTTTTTATTAAAAAGAAAACAAAAAGAAATTAAAAAATGTAATTTTACTATTATGCCCTTTTGAATTAAATAATAAAAATAAATATTCAAAAAAATCTGATTGGTTGATACTGGTTCTCGCAGTTCTGTACCTTTATTTGGTTCTGAAAAAAACCATTCCCTCTATATATATATATATATATATATATATATATATATATATATATATATATATATATATATATATATATGGTAGAATGGGTAGAATTGAATGTTTTTTAATGTTTGATCTTGCTCATTAAATCAAATGATTTGGATGGTGAAAAATAGTCCCTCAGTGTGCACCAAAACAAATGTCCCTAAAATTAACTTTTCTCTAATCCATATGATACGAAACATCTACAAATAGTATGTCTAAATTTGGGTTATTAAACCGGTTATTAAGATATCAAGTTTTAAAATAAGATAATGAGTCCGATAACTAAATCACTTGTCGTGTAATAGAACCTTTTACATCTTTGGTGTTTTCACTTTCTTTGACTCGTAAACACCTTGTTAAATCTTAGGGGCCGTTTGTTTTTAGGGTTTGGATTGATTTTTAAGTTGATGTGACAAGAATGATATGTTTGGTTTATTCTTTTACTTAAGGGAATGATAGATGAAATGAAAATTTGATAATATAGTAATTAGTTGGGTATGGGGTGCGTTTGCTTATTTTGGTGGGGCCTCTTCTTTTTTCTCTCTTGTATATGTAGCACCATCTTAATATTATTTCATATTATATATTATTTTATTATTTAAATAAACTTTTTTATTTAAAATTTATTATAAAATATATTTAAATATGTATAATTTCTCTCTCGTATATCCACCTCAAATCTAAATTCTATACTAAATCCAAATTATAATCCAAACCCACTTACAAACAAACGGACCCTTATTATTGACATAGTCGGATAACCAAATCATTTGTTTCAAGGTTTAAAGATCGGGATCCTACCTAGGATCGTTTTTGTCTTTGCAAGATCGTGATTGTAAGATCGGATAGGGATCCTAAGATCCTACTATAATGCTATTTTTTAATGATTTTTGTAATATTATTCAAATCTACAAATTATTATATATTATAAACATGAAATTATAAGAATATTTTATGAAAATGTTGTTCTAAATTATGAATATAGAATGTTTAAGAAGAATCACATGTTGCTTTTAAATTATATAAAAACATAAACCTTAAATTTATAGTTTTTTAGTTTGCGGTTCGAGAAAAGTAAGATCGGATCGGTGTAGATCTTAAGATCCTATGGTCAAGATCAGGATCCTATAAGATCTTAAGCTTGTTAAGATCCTACGTAGGATCCGGATCATTTTTGCTTCGTAGAATCGTAAAATCGTAAGATCTCTAAGATCAGGATCGGGATCTTAACAACTATGATTTGTTTGTTATGGGAATGATGGGTTAAGTTGGCCGAGGATAGAAGGTGCATCTGGTGGTGCCAACATTTTAGCCATTCCAGGATATCTTGATAATTCAATGGAAAACTTTAGAACTAGTAAATAAGTTGCATTGGTCATGTTTATTATGGAAACTTAGGAAAGTTATTCGGATCACATAATCAAGCTTTTTTCAGATCATACAGTTAGAGTGCGTGCGTTTAGATGTGCTTCTAGTGTTTGATTTGAAGTTGTTAAGCAAACAGTTATGTTATTTCGAGTAGTAGTTTTAATACATTTAAATAAATGAATTTTGCACAAGATTAGTTCGATTGCTATATTATTCCTCTTTACTATATAACAAGAGCATCATGTAAATGTAACAAACATATATTCGTTTTACACAATGATAGGCTTCATATATTCTAAATTTCAAAATTGACCACAAAAAGCTATACTTATTTTAATCAAAAAACTAACACGAATGTGGTAACGAACAACTGAAAAATACGAATATGATTGAGATATAGATTTAAAATGTAGTATAATGCTTCTCACGTGACTTCACAATCACAGCTCAAATGCCTATTTTGAGGAACTAGCCTAGTTTATTAAACCCTATATAAAGTCAAGCTTATAAGCTTACCAAAACACTTATAAGCTTAAACACACACTTTTAATGAGCTTATTCTTGTTATTAAAGCTAAGAAGCTCTCTAAGTAAGCTTAATCACTCACCTTGAATGACATTAACGCTCAGTTCTCGAGTTTTGAGTGAAGGAAAATGGAAAAGAATGGGAAAGGGAAAAGAAAGAGAAAAGAAAATTAAGTGTTAGTTGTTATGTTCTTGAGATAGAGGAAAGAAAAAGGAAAGTAATCATAATCATGTTCTTGAGTGGAGGAAAAGGAAATATCTTGGTTAAATTACATATGTGACATTTAGTTGTTAATGTCAAATCTTTTAAAAATTGTATGTTAGTCTTTGCACAAGACACGGTTCCCTTTCCTTTCTCTTTCCTCCCAAAAGTGGGAGGAAGATTTACTTAATAAAACTTCATTCCTATTTACTTTCCACTTCCCTTTCCTCCTTTAAAAAAAACTCAAGAACAAAAAAAACTATCATTTTCCTTTCCTTTTTCATTTCAACTCGCGAACTGAGCGTAAAAGACATACTCTTCAATTTTTTACGTGTCCAAATTCTATTTCTAATGCGGAAAAGTTCAAATAAAGATAAAGTTTTTTAAAAAAATAAAGAACTTGTATAAATTATTGTTGGGAATGGTGTTATTTTTGTTTGCTTAACAAATGTATTATCCACAACAATAACACAATACTAACCTTAATTTTTGCTGGCCATGTACACCGCTCTATATAAATAAGCACAAATTCTTTTCTTCACCCGATGTGGGACTTAAAACTTGGAATAAGTTTTCACAAAAGTAACCCCATACATGAAGCTCAAGTTGTTCTAGAGAGATAACCCTTGTATTACTGTAATCAAATATTATTTATGTTCTTTTACACATTGTTATAGAGACACGATAACACCTTTTATTAACGATTGCCTATGATGGATTTATATTTGCCAGGATCATGATTTAAAATCTTTGCTGTGTGTTATTGAATTGTATGGGACGAGGCTACCTTGTCCTTGTAACCAACACTATACTGCTTAAGTGCGTAGCATTTGAAGTCTCAAAACATCCGGATGCTTGTTGTGCTCAGTTGGCTTGATAAATAGTTGGTATGAACATTGGATGGGCACCCAATGTCGAGACTCGTGAGGAACTCCGTGGAACCATCATTGGGGGATTCATTGACTTTGGTCTTGGCACACACTTGTTAACGTGACCATGCATTTTGACTAACTGGGCATAGATGGGTTAAAAAGTAACCCCGCATAGATGCACCTGGCGGTGTTACCATCTGAGGCATCACAAGATGTCCTGATACATCTATGCTAACAATTAAAAAGTTTTTAGATAATAGATAGATTTGAAAATTTTGACTCATTTACTTTGATGGTTTTATATTCAAAATGTCAATTTTCATATCAAACAAGGGAAAAATAGCTACAAAATAAACTGATATAGTGAACAAACAGATTCAAAGCCGTCCAAAAGTGTACTAAAATGCTTAAAAACTTCTATGTAATATATTCAAGATTTTTATCAAAACAATATAATTTTTGTAAACATATTTATCACACTAATTATGTCTAACAATGGTCATATTTGTTAAGTTTGCTTTACGATCACAGATTGAACTATTGAAATGATTACCATATATCAGCAAATATTTTCAGGAACAAGTATTTTTACAACTACTATATGTTTGGCAATAACTCAAAATTAATAATACCAAAAAGTTATCAGATTATCAGGCATCGATCACAACTTTCCAGATTCTAAATCAATGGGCCCAAGCGCATGGTTGTTCTGCCCGAATTTGTTTACATCTTGAAGCACGACAGATTGCGTACTGACTTCATCTACAGGATGATTTACCCTTCGAGTAGAACGTTGCTCTTCTAGAGCACGGAAATAAGCATATGGACCCCACCCTGAAAAGGCAAGAAATAATGTTACTAAAAAATAAGATGCAGGTAAGCAGGTTCCAAATGATACATACAACACTTGACAAACTACCTTCAGTGTGATATGGTGCTGGGAAAAACTGCAGATAGCAAAATGTCGCGATAGTGAGACCTGTAGAAAAATGATAGGAGTTATAAGCATACGCAAAGGTCACAAAATGGGTGGGGGTCAAACTAGTAGGGTCGGGTTGACCCAAAACACTTTCCATCCAAATGTTTTTTTTTTTTTTTTTTCTTTTAAAAAATAGCGTGTCAAAGATGATAAAAATGATAATTTATATCGAAAATAATTTAAATAATTTTTAATGTTAATAATTTGGAGGTTTATGCCATTGAACACACATTTTGGGTGACTTTTGACCTGTTTTGAACCATTTGACCCATTTGTTAGCTACAAATGTTTTCTGACCCAAACACTTTCGGTTGTGGGTCGAAACTGCCACCTAGTCTAAATGATTGTGCGCTGCTGATAAATATCGAGACAAACCTAAAAGACCACCAACAGATACATCTTGCCAGTGGTGCCGATAGTCATCAACTCGAGAAACAGCTACAAGAGACGCCATAAGGAGTGGAAGGAAAATGACACACAGTTTTGCCACATGGCCCCGACGATCAAACACTTTGATTTTTCCAGCTAAGTACAGTGCCAAAAAACTTAGACCAGCAAACGACACTGCAAAGCATTTAAACTTTCAGTACGATGGAACCAGAAAAGATAAGCTAGAGTTAATAAATCGGACATATAAACATGTTATTGGTTATATTTCCATTTTATTAACTATATTGTGAATGCAAAAAAGATAGAATCTTACACGAAGTATGACCGCTTGGAAAGCTCTTATGACCATCTCTAATAAGACTATCTTTACCGGTGCATATAACGTTGCCCCAGTGATCATAATTCTGCAACATCATAGCAAGAAATAAAACCATAATAAGAATCAGATTTATCAGTTTTTGTAGATACAATACCAAAGTAACCTTGAAAATTCTACCAAGATTTTAAATAGTTAAATCTAGCATGCAATAGTTATACCATATGGAAATATGTTTCATATGAACACTAGGAATCTGCATGGTGATTTCTAACTATTCATTTCTTAGGCTGAGCCTGACACATCTAATAACTACTGCAATGGGACAATCTGAAATAGGTCCATTCCGCTATGGGGTTAATATGAAGATGACCAACTTTTTATGATTTTATGAATATGGCCATCTATTCAGTAAAAAGTGTTTTTTCCAATTTTACAAACCCCGAAAACTCACCAAAAACAGGATTTTTGCAGCGTTTTAGGGAATTTTCTGAATTATGCATAATTTTTGTAGCATTTAACCCTATTATGTGAAAATCAAGTTTTGGGCGATTTGTAAGTTGTTTGCGGAACATCAAGTGTTTCAATATACATACTGCAGATTGGATGGCTATCTTTTATAAGGTCCTTAATAGTGGACATTTTGTATTAGGGCCCATCCAAAAGTAGTTATTTCGTAAGTTTCTCAATTTGTTATCATATTTGAGACTCTTGATAGTTATAGAACAGTACATAAAAGGTTTTTTTTTTTTAAAGTGCTTTGGGACAATCCCACCTATAGAAAAAGTACTTGTTTTACAACTATAAGTTAGAGTTGCATACATCAACTCCGTCAGGAAAACAACGCCAAAAGAAATCAGGTCTAGGTCGTCCAGTGGCATCTTTTACAGCATCAGTCAGGACGCCGGTTATAAGAACAGAAAATAAGAGACCTGCAGATACATCAAGTAATTAAAAATCACTGCACTCGAAGTTGGTCATAAACATTTAAGTCAATCTTTTGTATAAAAATATCATGAAATGGTTACCTAGTATTGCATGATGAAGATCATGTACATCTCTCCTCCTGATATAGATGAACAGAAAAACAACAATAGGCAAGATGACTGCGTAAATCTGTAAAAAAAATATATATATATCATAAATATTTTCACTGATTTGTATAGTAAATATGAAAAGAATAAAAAGAAACTCACAGGAACGGCCCAAAAGGGAACAGTGTTTTCTTTCAATGGATATTTAAAGTCGGTCATCATATCTTTTCCCACAAAGCGATAGAAAGGGTGTATGACATTTAGGCCAACATCAATGATGGCAAGCAGTATTAATATAAGCCAGTCATGCATATGAATTCCGGCCACCCTTCTTCCATGAGACTGCATGTAGAATAGTTCAAGCTCAGCTTCCCCAACTCTGCCCTGCGGCCCCTGTTATGATGAAGATATGATCAAATGTAGAATAGATGCTCTATGGCTCTATGCTAGTGCTTATTTAGGGCTAATCTGTCAGAAAGTGTTAGCTCTTGAATCGAATATGTGAAAAGCTTTGCAAAAGGTGATCATAGATATGAGACATAATGATTGTATATAAATCCGTAGCAGAGTCGCCAAAACATTCTTGCTAAATAGAAAAGGGTCATAGAACATACAATTAATATGTATAAACAAAATTTAAAAAATCCAGCATTATGTCCTCTATCAAATCGGCATATGGTTGCTTTATGTGGTGTGCGACACGAAGTTTCTAACCAAAAGATGTATCCGATCCAACATAGTTTACAGCCAAAACAAAAAGACCACAAAAGTGGCCTGGATCACATGAAATTGAGCAGCATCAACGCCCTACAAATGCATGTATGGCATCAATTGGACCGACAGATAATTCCACTTACTTCTTTAACTATAGTTTTGATATTCTAAACGATATATCCAAGTGCTACTCCATTTCCTTTTCAAAATCCTCGAGCCCAATGTGATATAAAACTTCTTTAGGTAAGGCGTTTTGACCCACTGGGGTATATAAGCATTTTAAGCTGCTATTACTACTTCAGAGCTTAAAATGATTTATAGTAATTTGGAATCAAATCCTATAAATTAAACACACATAATATTAAGATTTATAGTATTCTTATATTTAAAATAGATACGGTACTAAAATAACGTTCCATTCTTTGTGAGAACTGAAACAATGGTGCACCAAGGTGCCAATCTTTACCACAATTAACCAACAATTTTATCTTTTCCAAGTTGTTAATTGCTCCAAAGTCAACCACCCTCTTATTCACCTCAAATCAAACCATCCCAACCTGATCCCATATGAAGAACCCGAAAGTTATCTCATACTTGTAATAACAACAAACCAGAACAAAGTTTACAATTTGCCGCATTATTCATCACAACAATTATTATTTCACCTTATTATAGATTCAACACAAAACTAGCAACCACGCTAACCCGCCCACACATACCGCTGCTCCCCAAGAACAATATGTAAAAGTCAATGACTAGACTGACTCAGTGGCCCGCAATTTAGTCTATTCAAAGAATCCGTACAATCATCCCACGCACCTATGACAAACACACTCACACGGTAAACCCTAGCTAGCTAGCTACAATTACGCCACGACTTAAGCAAAATAAAATCTCATATCACAACATTAACAAATACTAGTTATATCGCCTTACATTAACAATATTTAAATTAAATAATAATAATAATAATAATAATAATAATAATAATAATAATTACCTGAAACATGTTCCGTACGCTCTGAAACCTCATTCTTCCACTGCCGCAATTCAAAACCCTAGAAAAACAATGCATACAGCTAGTCACTTGCAATTCCCGGAATAAGCTTTCACGTCCCGTTAGTAAAGTCTCCTAAAAATACATTCAAATTCACTTGTACAACCTCTAAAGCGTCTCAAGTAATGTCCTAGTTGATTGGTCGAGTTTCTCATACTAATTTTAATTACGACAAACTGTTTGCTTCACACACAAAGAGCCTTTGAACAAATACCTATTAAATTCTGGTATAAGAGTTTTAATACTGTTGGTTCTTATTTAATGTTTTATACAAAACCTTTATGTAACAAAAGTAGAATGTGTCACATAGCAGAAACCATATTCAAATTAAGAGTGATTCCTAAGAATATAAATGACTAGTAATCATACCAAGTACTTATTTATTTGTAACATTCAGAATTAACACACATCTTTTACACAATACAAAATCTTGAACTTTCAACGTTAGTAAAATTACTAGAACGCATACCTTGATCGACAAACAACGACACACTCCTTAAACTTTCTGCTCCAAGGTTCAATTATGTGTATCATGTAAAGAATAGGATTGTCTAATGCAGTATGTATCATAGGGACGTATGTTAATAAGCATTTATTGAGCACAATAACTTCCTAAATAAAATTTATATCTATAAAAAAACAAAGATAAACATGGTAAGTGAAAGTAAACTAGGTAATTACCAAACACAAACACAATAACTTCCTAATTAAATTTAGAGTAAATTACATGGTTCGTCGTTGTGGTTTGGGGTAAATCACTAATTGAGTCCCTATCTTTTTTTTGTTGCATGATTGATCCCTATGTTGAAACTATTGCACACCGTTCGTCCTTATCGCTAACTGTCGTTATCTTCTCCGTTAGCTCTCAGTCGTCAAGTGGCAACGTTAGTCCATTAACCAAACGATCGCTTGCAACGTTAGTCCTTTATACTAGCAGTCGTATTTAATTAAATAAAAATTTGGTTTTCTTACGTAACTCGTCCGTTTTCTTACCTTTTTGTCCTTTCTTGTCCGTTTTTGTCCGTTTTTATACGTTTTTGCCCGTTTTGATACGTTTTCGTCCGTTTTTATACGTTTTCGACTGTTTTATTTATGTTTTTATACGCTTTCGTCCGTTTTTATACGTTTTCGTCCGTTTTTACACGTTTTTGTCCGTATTCACATGTTTTCGTCCATTTTTCTTACGTTTTCGTCTGTTTTTATACGTTTTCACCCGTTTTGGTACGTTTTCATACGTCTTTACACGTTTTCGTACGTTTTACTCGTTTTTGTCCGTTTTTATACGTTCTCGTCCGTTTTGCATGTTTTCGTCCGTTTTCACACGTTTTCATTCGTTTTATACGTTTTTGTTCGTTTTTCTTTCGTTATCGTCTGTTTTTATACGTTTTCGTCCGTTTTTTTACATTTTCGTCCGTTTCTACACATTTTGTCCGTATTCACACGTTTTCGTCCGTTTTTCTTACGTTTTCGTTTGTTTTTATACGTTTTCACCCGTTTTGGAACGTTTTTACACGTTTTCGTCCGTTTTACTCATTTTCGTCCGTTTTACTTGTTTTTGTCCGTTTTACACGTATAAAAACGGACAAAAACCTATAAAAACAGAAAAAAACATAAGAAACGTATGAAAACGTACCAAAACAGGCGAAAACGTATGAAAACAGACAAAAATGTAAGAAAAACGGACGAAAACGTGTGAAAACGGACGAAAACGTTTAAAACGGACGAAAACGTATAAAACGGACGAAAACGTGTAAAAACGGACGATGACGTGTAAAAACGTAAGAAAAACGTATAAAAACGGACGAAAACATAGCAAACGTATAAAAATGGACAAAAACGTAAGAAAACGGACGAGTTACGTAAGAAAACCAAATTTTTATTTAGAGTAAATTACACCGTTGGTCCTTGTGATTTGCGTTGACTGGCGCGAGTGGTCCTTTGACCAAAAAAATTGCGCCGGTGGTCCTTAAGTCAGAAACGTTATGCACCGTTAGTCCCTCGTTCCAAGTGGCCCCACAAACTGATACTAACGCCCGTTATCTATTGGATTTAAAGGGGCACTTTCGTCAATTTACTCATATATCTTCGTTATCTCTCTCCAATCTCTGTTCCACAGTGCCCCATTGTACGGACATTCATCCCAATTCTTTCATTCAACTTGGCTAAAAAAGTTACATTTTCGTCATTTTGATGTCACAAAGTGGCAGCATATTTCTCAAATGCGCAACAGCGTGAGACTTAACATTTTCCAATGATCATAACTAGTTTGGCACCATAATCACACAATGACCAACGTTAGATTGCTTATACGCTACTATAGCCTTAGCAATTTATATTTAGCTAAAAAGCTTCAAACTTATTCAACAAATTAGAGCTTTTCACCAAACAAACCTTCCCACAATGAACACACCAAACTTACAGAACACTTCATATTTCATCTTTCTACAAAAACAAAAAAACCAAAAATCAAGAAACCTTCATATTCCCACCATTATCAAAAAAGCAAACAATTTTTTGATTCTTCATCCCAAAAAAAAAAAAAAAAAACCCACAAATCTGTTAAATGATATGAAGCTGCAATCATCATCATCAAATCATATGAATGATAATAACCCATCAACACCTGGTAAATTCAAAATGGTTCATAATAATAATAGGTTCAGATTCTTTCATTATTCTTCATTAGATGTAGATGAAGTTAAAGGAAGAGGATGAAGATGGTTGTGAGAATTTTGAGTTTATTTGTGTTGCAGAACAAAGATTCATTGATTGTAACCTGAATTGACGTAAATGCCCCTTTAAATCCAATAGATAAAGGGCGTTAGTATCAGTTTGTGGGGCCACTTGGAACAAGGGACTAACGGTGCATAACGTTTCTGACTTAAGGACCATCGGCGTAATTTTTTTGGTCAAAGGACCACTCGGGCCAGTCAACGCAAACCACAAGGACCAACGGTGTAATTTACTCTTTTATTTAATTAGAAACGACTATTAGTGTAAAGGACTAACGTTGCAAACGATCGTTTGGTTAGTGGACTAACGTTGCCACTTGACGACTGAGAGCTAACGGAGAAAATAATGACAGTTAGCGATAAGAACGAACGGTGTGCAATACTTTCAACATAAGGATCAATCATGCAACAAAAAAAAGATAATGACTCAATTAGGGATTTACCCCAAACCACAGGGACGAACCATGTAATTTACTCTTAAATTTATATCTAAAAAAACAAAGGTAAACATGGTAAGTGAAAGCAAACTAGGTTCAATTAGGTGGCGCCCGTTATAGCGCAGTTGGCCGGTGTCATGGTGCGACCTTGATGTGGTCCACCTCAGCTTTGGCGCGGGTGCAATGTTACGACACCGTGTACTCTTAAGAGCATCTTCTATTGAACATTGTGTTTTATCTAGAAGATTTTCATGCATCCGGACAATATATATGCATGTTACATTAATATTTTTGTTTTATTGTGATCAATTTAATTAAGAAAACTGGTAAGTTGTAATTGCTTTTAGTATTGCAAATGAAAATCAATTGTAGGCTTGTAGCGATATCTAGTCTTTGTTCATGGGTCAATTGGGATATACGAATTGATACGTGTGAGATAGGTGAAAATGCAACAAGGAATATAAAAACAAAGAAACAGTAGATAGGACTTGGATAAAGTCACCACCACCAAGTCAGGCAACCTGATTGAATCAAGGATAAAGTAATTAAACACCACCGAGATCAATTAGATTGGCGAAAGATGAAGTTGTTAGTGATAAAGCCGTAGCACCACACTAAGAACAATCAAACAATCGACTCCTTTTTAGAGTAAACACTCAGGAAAAGCTTCACAAGTTGTTGTGTATTCAAAAACTGATGATAAATTACAACTTGGAAGCCCTAATATATAGGCTGGAAATTGGAAGAGTTCCCAGAGCAAACATTTAAAACTTGCTTGGGTAGATACAACAATAGTTGAAAATGAAAGAAATACATTAATAGATAATAAAGACTCATTAATGGGGTTCATTGACTGTGGACTTGTATGGGTTGTGGCCTGGCTTAGAGCCTGTTGGGTTGCCATGAGATCAGGTTCTTCCCATAGGAGAATTAAACTCAAATATTGCCCCAATATCAAAACCTGGCCCGTTGTAAGTCTGGTTCATTATTTGAACCTGATATGCACCCGCATCAACCTCTTCGGGTTGGGAAGAATTTGCCCTCAAATCTTCCAAATAATCATTTTCAAGATAAGGAGAGAGGTCACCGACTTTGAAAGTTGCTGATATGTTTGGATTTCCTGGTAATTCCAACTTGTATGCATTTTCTCCAATTCTTTCTAACACCTTGTATGGTCCATCGTCTCTTGGCATTAACTTATCTTTCCCTTTTGAAGGGAATCTTTCCTTTCTTAAGTGCAGCCATACAAAATCACCAGGGCCAAAGAGAGCCTTCTTGCGATGCTTGCGTGCTCTTCTCTTGTACATGTCATTAGCATGCTCAATCCTTGTCTTAAGTTGTTCACTTATTTTCTGCATTTCTTTTGCACGAGTTGCTGCCTTAAAGTGTACTTCATTACCCTTAGAAAGGGGCTTAAATAGCAAGAGTTGCTCCCGAGTTTCTCCCGGTGGTAAATCAGAAGGAAATACATCTTGGAACTTGTCTAAAAAGGGACGCATATCAGTAGGAAAAGAGCTCTCGTCTTTCTTTGACCTGTTTTTAGCTAAAAACAAAACATTAACATCTTTCCCTTTGTTAATAGCTCTCCCAATCCGTGTTTTAGTCATGAATAAACTTTTTTCAGCCTTGTTAATCAGCCCAGGCTCAGTTTTTAGGAGTAAGGTAGGAGATAACGGATCCAAAATCACCTTTTTCTTGTCCATGTAAAAAGAGTAGGTATTTTGTCGACCATCATGTAAAACCTGCCTATCATATTGCCAAGGTCTACCAAGTAATATATGACATGCATCCATAGGTATAACATCACAATGAACTTGATCTTGGTAAGAATTACCAATAGAAAAGGAAAGCAAGGCCTGTTTGGTTACCTTCACGTTAGTCCCCTGATTTAACCATTGAAGCTTGTAAGGACTCGGGTGAGTAGAAGTTGGAATGTTGAGTTTGCTGATAAGTGTGGTGGATGCAACATTTGTGCAGCTTCCACTATCAACAATCAAACTACATACCCTTCCCTGGATCGTGCACCTCGAATGGAATATGTGTTCTCGTTGCTCTTCATTGGAATTTACCTCTTTTGTATGTAACACCCTCCTGATGACCAGCAGTTCACCTTCATCAGGTTTGATTCTCTCTTCATAATCATATTCTTCATCATAGATGGGCTTCCCTTCTTCTTCCTCAATCATGGTGACCTGTTCAATTTCCTTTAAAGTCATCACTCTTCTGTTAGGGCATTCTGCTTGAAAATGTCCCAAACCTTGACATTTGAAACACTTCTTCTTTGGGGCATCTAGGGTAGGTGCTTTTTCTTTTTGTTGTCTGGTTGAGCTTTCAATTTTTGGAGGATTTCTTTTTTCATAGAACGGATTTGTAAAGGAATTACTTTCCTTAAAAGAAAGCTTAGGGGCTGATTTTTCCACCTTCTTAACTTTGATGCGTTTCTCGATCTTAGAAGCTAACTTGCACACCTCATCAAACGTCCAATAAGGCTGCAACTCCAGTTTCTCAGCTATATCATGGTTTAACCCACCCAAGTATCGAGCAATTGTTTGTTCTTGTTTCTCTTGAACTTCATGTTGGGTTATGGTAGTTAGATTAGCCGTTATACGACTAGAAATGTGTGAGCCTATTGGGGGCACACACGTTAATACACGAAGAGTACGTTTATTAAATAATTAATATATATACTTGTTATATTTATTAAGTGTTTAATATGTTTCACGTAATAATTTAACTAATATATATGTTAAATATAAAAGAAAGGGACTTGGATGTTGGAAAACGAAACTCCCGGACTTCCCTCCAAAGTGGCTAGTTATGGAAGGATCTAGGAGGGGGGCTATGTGTCGGTTTTGACTAACTAAAGGAGGTAAAAACAATAACTTGTTGGACAAGTTGGGGCACTATATAAACACCTCTTTAGCCTCATTGTATACACACGACACAATCTAAATATATTATACCCTACGTACAATAATTGTTTTCCTCCCTTTTGTCCTTTTAATCAGCAGAGAACGAGAACAAACATTGGAATTAGTTTGAATTAGTCAAACTTCTCAAGCTCATTTACAAGAATTATATTCTTGTTTTATTTAGTTTGTTACTGTTCTTCTTCTTATATAACGATTCGAACGTATACTTATTTAGTATTCGGATTGTGTTTAAGCTACAACAAGAACACAAGTTTGTTTGGTTGTATACGTGAAGCAAGGACTAGCATCCTAACGTATTTGTTTGACGTGTTAGTGTGAGCAACCGTAGAGGTGATTGTTTTAATCACTTATTGTTTCATTTGCGGGTGTCTACGAGGGTTAGTTTTCTTGTTCCCTTTTATTCTTTATTTGTTTATTATACGTGTTAACTATAATTGTAAACTAGATCCATTATCCGCTGCGTACTCGTAGTTAATGGTTAACTTGATTATAAAATCCCAACAGTGGCATCACGAGCCATCTCGTTTATCGATTATGGGTTACACGATTTAATAAACACGCGAAAAGGCTGCATGAAATCTAACTTAGTTATTTGTTTTATTTTTGTTTTGACAACTATAATGCAATACTTTTCATTAATTAATAAAAAATAACAAGACACAAATGAATTGATTAACGGTTAATTAGATACATAAAATAGCAAAAAAAATAAAAGTTAATAAGTTTGCCATGATTATTTTATGTGTGTATTCCGGCTATAAGACCTACGCAATCATTTTTTGTGATGCATGTGGCGATCTAGGCACTTGATGAAAACCTAGTGAGGGTCTTATGGTTCTCTTTTTGGGGAAGACTTGCTAGAGTTCTCGGATCTAAATGTTTACTTGTTAATATTATTGTCATGTTTTTAGTATTATGTTCTTTAGTGATTTTTGTTTTTAGCCTACATGTTTACACGCCTAAAACTAAAATAAAAGAGGACTAATACCTATAAAAAGATGACATTAATATGGTCTTAATTTACACGCCTAAATACCATGCTCATTGTGACCTGCTATTTGATTCGTGGAAAATTGTTTTTGTAAAATTAAGTGACCTAAATTATTGAAACAAGTTTTCATGAAATTAAAAACTGGACGCTATGGACACTTGGGAAGTACGGCTCACCCACTAGAACAAACTATAAGGGGGGTTTCAGGCGGTGCGCACAGTCACACCTAAAGGATTTCCGGTCATAGCTTCGCGCTGACCTGGTCCTCTGGCTCCTTGCGAGTTCGATTAGAGCTACCGTGAACCATGATGATCACTACAGTGTCATTACTAAAAGTTTTTTAAAATAAAGTGCTACAAAGTTGTTTTGCATGCTTCTTTGTACACGATTTTATCACATTTATGTGTATACCCTATATGTAAATTTTAAGTCTATGCCACCCAACCAAGAACACGTGCATTTGACTTGACCTCTTTGGTCAGACCTTAGGGCCATTTCAACCCATGGCGAATTTTGCTCATTGGTCAGACCTTTGGCGATATTTGCACGTTCTTGCTTGGTCGACTTATTTCGAGTATGCTTGGTCAGACCTTGGACCCGAGGCATAAGATGAGACTAAACATGCTCATGACATTATTACTTGTCTACTAATGTCTTGATCAGTCTCATAAGTCTAAGAGTTGCAGTTTATGCAATTAACGCTCGTCGCTTACCTCTTGCCCTACTTGTTTACACGCTGGTCAGACCTCCGGTAATAAGTGGGAGGTCAAGATGGATCTTAGTCTTAATTAGTAATTAATTGGGTAGTTAATTCTTTTAAGAATTTAATTATCGAAAATACTAACATTGAACTTTCTATGTTCTGATTAAAATTGTGTTGTTGCAACATAATTCGTAAACAAAAGTTTGTTTTTTCTTAAAAAGACACACTTAGTCTCTTTTCCTGGTAAGAAGAGTGAGACTTATTCCTATTTATTTCTCCTTAGTTGACAAACTAAGATCGGATTACAATTGTTAAACTCACTTATGATCTTTCATTACCCGTTTCCGGTATTGAAATAATTGAAAGATAAAATATTTTGTTTAACTAGAAAACATTTTGTCGATAGCTACCAAAATAAATGACATCTTGCACTTGTCACGATGTATGAGTTTAAACCGCAAAGAGTAAAGAAATTACTAGCATATTCGCTAGGTATTTTTCTTGGACTCTTATTATTCCTTATAGTGCTAAATACCCTTGGGGCTATGTAGACGATAAAGGAGGAATTGCATGCTAACTATTCAAGTTAAATGAAAGCATGAATGGCTAGTCCCTCATCTACATAAGTAGGACTTCATATACTTTGTTCAATACCTAAGTACATTGCTACTTGTAGGCATTCGAAGAGAATAGGAAAGTATATTAAATTGCAATATGCTTTCTACTGGCAATGTAACACTTACAATATTGACAAATCTAGTGGGAGCATTGCGTTTTATTACTGAAATAACATTCCTGTAATGTTGTCAATTTCAGTGGGAGCTACGAGATTTATTTCCTTGTTAGTCACTGATGCGTGGTTTTGCAACCTTACAACAGGTTTTACCTCTCGAGGGATCTCAAGAGGCTTACAACCCCACCAGGCAGTGTACCTGACCGATGTAGTATAGTGTAGTGGTAAGTACGGGGGATTGATCGTTCTCCACAGGGAATAGTGTTCGTTAGGTATGAAAAACTACTCTAATAGGTCTAAGGGTGAGAGAAGATTCTTTTTATGTTTTTATAATTTTATGAAAGCAAGTAAAATCTCAGGTTTGAAAGAGTGGGCGGAATTAGTTGCTAGTCAACTAACCCAAGTAACTACGAATGCAAATAAAATAAAATGACAGAAAATGAAAAGGTGGTGAAATTTATGTGGAGAGAAATGTGTTTACTTAGATTTCCTTACTCCCTAACTATCTTTTACCGATTGATTAGTGTGTATTAGTTGCGTGGATGACGGGTGTATTCCTTAATACCAATCGTAGGGTGGCGTACGTACTTCCCCAACTCTATGAACTCCTACTTCACTCCTATGTCGAGCCGGCTAGGAAGCTCCTAACATGGGATCACTAGAATTCGCTCATGCATTAAATACAACCATAAAAATCTTAGTACGCATTGGTTCATGTTTCTTAAGACGTTCAAGCAAGTTACCGAATAGGAAGTTAGCCAGTTTTCTTAAGCCTAACATAGATGAACAATCATCCAATACAACTAATAACACACTAATAACCAACAATCAATAGCTAGGTTTCATTAGATCTAAGCAAACACAAAGAAAACCTAGCCTAGCATGTTAAACAAAAGACAAGAACAAGATAGAATCAAACAACACATAGACATATTGAATGATTAATTGATAACTTATCTTCAATGTAACATGGAAGATCTCAAGGCAAAAAGCCTTGAAAAAGCTGCTAAAATCGTCTTAGGGTTTTTCACACACAAAGTTCCACACTAATGACAAAAAAATTGCAAAACTATATATAGAGTATAAGGGCTGACGGCGTCACGTTGTAGATTCTGACGCCGTCACCTCGCCGCTTTTAGGGTTCCCGGATGGCCTTCCTGACGCCGTCCCTCTTTAGACCTCCAAAATCCGTTCTGGCTTATCAAGGCTTGACGCCGTCAGAAATAAGCTTGACGCCGTCCCTCTTTAAGTTAAGTCGTGACGACCTTGATCACTTCAAAGGGTGACGCCGTCAGATTTTCCATGCAAAATTCTCTGGCTTATCATGAGTAATTTTCATATCCACCTTTTTCTTGCCAAGCCGTGACGCCGTCCAGGGCAATCCCTGACGCCGTCAAAGGTACTTTTCAGCCGATTTTGAGACTTTGTCGTTTTCTTCACTTTTATGCTCCAAAAACGTCCAAAATGCTTCCTTTTTCAGATTTCTTCTCCAAAGTACCTAAAATGACAAAAGGAACGATTTAGGGCAATATTTGATCAAATAAATACGATTTAGGGCTTAAATGACCCCTTAAAAGCGGTACACTTTTCGCTTCATCAAATACCCTTACACTTGAGATTTGCTTGTCCTCAAGCAAATGCGCTTTTATTCTAATCAAAATACAAGTTAGGGGTCATTTAATGCTAACATAAAAGTAATTGCAACATATAGTCGTTCCACTTTAATCATAATAAGCACGGAGATTACAAACTAGCACCTCACAAGTAGTGTTTAGATACTCACATCTCTCAAGTGTCATCAAAATAAATCTCATAAATGAAAACGGATAATATCTCTCACTACCTGTCATAGCAAATAGATTACCATAGGCTTGGGAAAGGATCAAAAACCTCCTCCACTAGGCGTAAGCACCTAAGATAAACTATCAAAGAGGGCTTTTAAACGGGTTATAACGTGAGGTGTAGGGATATGATAAACACGGATTTGTTGGATAAGGGATATTTTACTGGTGGCGAGTTAAAGATCTTGATTAATTACATGTACAATATGGCGTTGCTAAGCCAAGACTAGACTCGACTTAAGCTAAAAACAAAATAACAAAAACATAAAAATAAACATAAAATGAAACGGGATGGTAGTCCGTATGTTTTTTCTACTTTTCTTTTTCTCATTTTTTTTTGTATTTTTCTTGATTTTTTCGATTTTTTTTTTTTTTTTTTTTTTCATACACTCTTGCCCTACCATCCAAAATAATACATCATAGGGGCGTTGCATTCCCCTTACACTTGAACTTTTACATAACTTTACAAATAACTAATCTAATGACTCGAATTAAGATAATCGAAACATTTGGAGTACTTTAAAAATATTTAGCACATATGGGGGTAATAAATGATGTTCTTCCCCATTACTCCATTACACTAGTACTTTACCCATGAGTCCCAATCGTCCCAAAACAATATGTACAAGGATATGACTCGACTTAGCAACCATGTAATCAATTAGATAATTAACTTGGGTTTAAACAAATGTTGTAACAATAATGCACTAAAAATGAGTGCATACAAGGTAGGCTAAGGCGATTTGGGTGTACATTTAAGTGGGGTGTAACAAATTCTTCCTTTAAGTAAAATGCTTAAAGGTCGAAACGAAAAGATAGGCTCTGAGGGGTGTACTAGGGGTATCGTGTACTAAAAATGAGTACAACGCAAAGGGTGCGGGAGAATTACTTGACCAATGTAGCCAAAGTAATTATAACAAAAACACAGGTGTAAAACAATGGGTTAATCCTAATGCCTCTTATCATGTAGTAAATCTAACTACACGAATGTAGTCTCACTTGTGGCCTTGGAATGGTCCTAACGCAAGTTCTAGAATCTAAGTGCTACCGGTACACACATCATAGCGAAATGCTTTTCCTACCAATTCTAGGGGCGAACCTCACATATTTGGGGGTGGAAAATTTTTTAGTGGTACGGTTTTTGTGCTAGTCATATAACTCCTATCCGTGAGACGCTCATTAAGATCAAAGTTTCACTCCTAAATGTTGTAAAAAATTTTAAATTTGGCACTAAAATTGCCCTAACAGGTATTTATCTCAGTTTTATTACACATCTACCATCAAACAAACAAAAATCAAGTGCAATTGCATTCTCTAATCGTACTTTTACCCCCCCCCCTTACACTTAAGATGAACATTGTCCCCAATGTTCAAATAACAAGATGTAAAAGCATAAAGTAAAAGAATGAAATCAAATACTCCCCTGATTCGCTCGGTGGATAATGAAGTAACATGGTTAAATCTTCTTCCAAGAGAATGTAAAAGCTCCAAGACTAATGTATCACCAAAAGCTTGATTCCACATACATCTCCTTGTCCAAAATAACCTGTTAAACCTGAGAAAACAAATACGAAAACCTGCATAACATCGGCGGGATAAACTCTATATATAAGGATATAATGCTTGTGGAATGATAGTTTTGCAGATTCCTGGAGATTATAAGTTAGAGATTTAATAAAAACTTTTTATGAAAACAAAACTTTCAAAAATTTTCAGAAAATTAAACCTGACGCCGTCAGGTTGTAAATCCTGACGCCGTCAGAAATGATCTGACAGAATTCTCATGTTAAGTTTCCGGAAAAATTTTGGAAAAACCTATACCTTACTTCCTGGAAATCCTGCAAAACATCATTATGACTCGATACAAGCATTTGACTCAAACAAATACTAATATGTATGTTAATTTATTATTATTACGATTCATGTTCATTTGTGTTCTAATAAACCGGTTTGGATTTCCCTTACACTTAACTTTTGCAAAATACCTTTATATGTAGTTAAGACGAAGTTAAAAACAAGATAAAGCATTTTCACAAATTAGTTTTGAACATGAATCAATAATAATAATATTTAAACATACATACGGAAACAAATAAAATCAAACAAACAAATAAATAAACACACAAAGCAAATAAAGCTTGGGTTGCCTCCCAAGAAGCGCTTTTCTTTATTAACGAGTCTTGTAGCTAGACTCAAAGTCCTTCTACCCTATGTAAGTGAGCTCATCATCGAGGACGTCTTTAGGGTTAAGCTTGGATTGAAGTTTCCTATTGGTTCGCTTAGTACAATATATCTTTTCAAACTTCTCTCCATCCGGGTCATACAATGTCATCTTAATATGCCATGACCCATCTCCATCTTTGGGTGGTTTGTCCCAATCCCACTTATGATCATCGTCCTCACAATTCCACTTATTCATCCCTAGGTTAATTGGCAAAACTCCTAGGAAATCAATCATCTTCCTAAAAACTAGAGGGTCTTCAAATGGATCCAATTCGGTGTCCCTAGCCAAGAGTTGCTCTACCGTATGTGTTCGGTTAACAAAGTCCTCTTCTAGATAAAATGGGCGTTGGGGTCCTATGAAGTCTCTATCGATCCAAGGTCCATATCTAGATGGTCTCCTATTTACTTCTAACCAATGGGGTGTTGGTTCATCACTAGTATTATAGGCATGTTTCTTCACATCATAGACTGACCAAGTATCTCCTTCTCCTACCGCTATCTTGGATTCCTTACAATCAATCATAGCACTAGCGGTCGCCAAAAATCCTCTACCTATCAACAAGGGGCATGTAGGGTCGCTAACCATATCAAGGACGTGGAAATCGGCTAAAATGGTTAGTTTTCCAATGTGTACTAACACGTCCTTAACTACTCCAACCGGGTAAGCAACACTCCCATCCGCTAAACCTATTATCACCTCGGTTTCTTCAAGTTTTCCAAGTTTTAGAGAGGTGTAGAGAGGTAACGGAAGTAGGTTAAGGCTTGATCCAAGATCGGCTAATGTGTCATAAGCCTCCGAATTACCGATCTTGCAAGGTAGAACAAATAAGCCCGGATCATCTAACTTCTTAGGTAGCTTGTTTTGAACAAAGGCGGTCCCTTTTTCGCCTAACTTGAGCTTCTTCTCATCCAACACATCAACAACCGGACTTTCAAGGTGGAGCTCCTTGAATTCTTCGTCAAGGTTTTGAGTGGGAGGTGTTTCAACTACAACTTGGGTTTGTTTGAAACACGTGCTCATGGAATTGACCGAATAATATTGTGGACAAGAACTAGGGGACGAAACCGATGAAATAGCGTTGACGTTTAGTTTCGGGTTCTTGACCGTGTTGCTAGGGAGTGCTCCCATTTCTCGGTCATTGAGGGCTTTCAACAAAGTGTCAATCTTATTGGTCATCTCGCTTTGTTTTTGTTTGAAATCGGCTTCAAACTTGGCTAAACGAGCTTCTTGAGATGCCATAAATTGAGACATCAATCCTTCAAAGTTATCGGTACTACCATTGCCGGAAGGATTGTTGTTGAAAGTACGGTTCGAGTTGGAACCGCTTGATTGGAAACGATTAGGTGGGTTGGAAGAATTGGTTTGTTGTGCGTTTTGGTTTTGTTTCCACCTAAGGTTCGGGTGATTTTTCCATGAGGGGTTGTATGTATCACCGTAGGGGTTTGGCTCGGGTTTGAAAGTGTACCACTTGTCTCCCGCTCCGTCGGTACGCGAGGATGCGTAGTCCGCAAAAGCTTGTTCGGGGAGTTCCATGCAATCATGAGTGTCGTGGGGACCACTAATAATTCACATGAAGAAGTGATTTTGTTCACTTGGCTTGAAGGTTTAGGAGCCTCGTAGGATTTCATGAGAAACTTGACTTGGTCTTCAAGTTCTATGATCCTACGGTCGGAAGTGCTTGAATTGCTCAAAGGCAAAGATATTGCCTTGACCGTTTTATTCAAATCACGGGGATCACTCCAACTTTCGTTGTCATAAAGAGCAAGATCTTCTAGGAGAGCCCATGATTGTTCCGCACTTAGATCACGTAGCTTACCACCGGCCGATTGGTCAATGGTTTGCCTCGTGTAGAGATTGATATGGTCATAGAAGATTTGGACTTGGAGCCAAAGTTCTATGCCATGGTGAGGGACTTTTTGGAGTAAGTCCTTGAATCGAGTCCATGCCTCGTAGAGGGTTTCGCCTTGACGTTGTTGGAACATCAAGATATCATTCCTTAGCTTGGTAGTTCTTCCCGGTGGGAAAAACTGAGTAAGGAAACGAGTAGTGAGATCATCCCAAGAGGTGATGGATCCTGCGGGTTGACGTTCTAGCCACTGACTAGCTTGGTCCCGCAAAGAGAATTGAAAGAGACGCAGTCGGGTCGTCTCTCGAGTGGCAACATCAAGGTCTATGGAATCAACGATTTTGAGAAAGTCCTTGAGATGTTGATTAGGATCTTCAGAACGAAGTCCATGGAATGCGCATCCGCTTTGCACCAACCGGATGGTGTCGGATCGCAAGGGTGTGACATTGGCTCCTTGAGTGAGCTCAATGGTGTTTCGATAGCCATGGTGGCTAGGACGGGAATACTCTCCTAAAGTACGGGCTCTAGGAGGTGGTGGTTGTTGTGGTGGGTTGTTGGGATCGAGGATATTACCACCTTCCATGATGTAGGATGGTAATGGTTACGAACAAAGAAACGAAGAAAAAAGATAGACTAAAGAAAACCTAGAAAAAGAAAATAAAAATCTCACTAGAAAGGAATCTAGTGAGTAGACCTATAAAATAAAAATTCAACCTAAACAATAACTATTCCCCGGCAGCGGCGCCAAAAACTTGATGCGTGGTTTTGCAACCTTACAACAGGTTTTACCTCTCGAGGGATCTCAAGAGGCTTACAACCCCACCAGGCAGTGTACCTGACCGATGTAGTATAGTGTAGTGGTAAGTACGGGGGATTGATCGTTCTCCACAGGGAATAGTGTTCGTTAGGTATGAAAAACTACTATAATAGGTCTAAGGGTGAGAGAAGATTCTTTTTATGTTTTTATAATTTTATGAAAGCAAGTAAAATCTCAGGTTTGAAAGAGTGGGCGGAATTAGTTGCTAGTCAACTAACCCAAGTAACTACGAATGCAAATAAAATAAAATGACAGAAAATGAAAAGTTGGTGAAATTTATGTGGAGAGAAATGTGTTTACTTAGATTTCCTTACTCCCTAACTATCTTTTACCGATTGATTAGTGTGTATTAGTTGCGTGGATGACGGGTGTATTCCTTAATACCAATCGTAGGGTGGCGTACGTACTTCCCCAACTCTATGAACTCCTACTTCACTCCTATGTCGAGCCGGCTAGGAAGCTCCTAACATGGGATCACTAGAATTTGCTCATGCATTAAATACAACCATAAAAACCTTAGTACGCATTGGTTCATGTTTCTTAAGACGTTCAAGCAAGTTACCGAATAGGAAGTTAGCCAGTTTTCTTAAGCCTAACATAGATGAACAATCATCCAATACAACTAATAACACACTAATAACCAACAATCAATAGCTAGGTTTCATTAGATCTAAGCAAACACAAAGAAAACCTAGCCTAGCATGTTAAACAAAAGACAAGAACAAGATAGAATCAAACAACACATAGACATATTGAATGATTAATTGATAATTTATCTTCAATGTAACATGGAAGATCTCAAGGCAAAAAGCCTTGAAAAAGCTGCTAAAATCGTCTTAGGGTTTTTCACACACAAAGTTCCACACTAATGACAAAAAAATTGCAAAACTATATATAGAGTATAAGGGCTGACGGCGTCACGTTGTAGATTCTGACGCCGTCACCTCGCCGCTTTTAGGGTTCCCGGATGGCCTTCCTGACGCCGTCCCTCTTTAGACCTCCAAAATCCGTTCTGGCTTATCAAGGCTTGACGCCGTCAGAAATAAGCTTGACGCCGTCCCTCTTTAAGTTAAGTCGTGACGACCTTGATCACTTCAAAGGGTGACGCCGTCAGATTTTCCATGCAAAATTCTCTGGCTTATCATGAGTAATTTTCATATCCACCTTTTTCTTGCCAAGCCGTGACGCCGTCCAGGGCAATCCCTGACGCCGTCAAAGGTACTTTTCAGCCGATTTTGAGACTTTGTCGTTTTCTTCACTTTTATGCTCCAAAAACGTCCAAAATGCTTCCTTTTTCAGATTTCTTCTCCAAAGTACCTAAAATGACAAAAGGAACGATTTAGGGCAATATTTGATCAAATAAATACGATTTAGGGCTTAAATGACCCCTTAAAAGCATTACACTTTTCTCTTCATCAGTCACCCATATCATTTCAAACTTGCTTTGAAATAATTCATTACTTTCCGAATATGAACGACCATTGCTTAAAGGATAATTGCATTTTATTTTATTAGATAACACGTTGCCTTTCTGCTGTTGCTTTCTGAACGTTATCTATAGAATAATAATCCACAATTCCTTATTAAAGGTTATGGTTCTAAAACTACTTGTAATATCTATGACATTATCATATTGTTTACACAATCAATCACATGTTGTTTGTTTTCATAATATGATGTTGTGCCTTACACAAGTGGGAGAAATCTCAAAGTGTGTGCAAGGAACAACATATTATTGGTTTCTCTTAACCGCAAGGTAAGAAAGCTAATCATTCTACTAGGACTTGAACACACAAGATGCTTGTTGCCCTACTACATTCAAATGTCATGATATAGTGTAAAGATACTTCAACATTTCGACTACATGTTTTAGTCAACATAATTATGGTTAAATGATAATAATCATAATTCTGAAGTATAAAATTAACTTGAAATTACTACAGAACTCAAGAGTTTGCGTTCATGATTACTTTTGTTAGTATAATTATGTTTACATGTTAAGACATAATTATAAAGTCCTTGATTAATCAATGACTTATAATATAAAGTATATAGTAAAATTGTTATGTCTTCTTGTTAACACATAAACATGAGGCCTTTGAATTATTCAAAGACATATAATGTATTATTGACATGTTCTGTTGTCTTGTAAACACATGAACATATAATTCTTGAACAGTTATGTCTTCTTATGAACACATGAGCATAAGGTTCTTGTATTATTCAAGAAATATACATTATAGCATGCACTTGGTTCGAAAATACTTAATATGCAATTTGGCTCGACCCAATTGACAAGTATTTGGTCCAAAGAGAATTAAAATTATCTATGAAATTCTGATATAGTTTCACAATTCAAAAACTTATAGAATACCACATTATTATGGTATGTCTAATAGGTTGAAACAAACAATATTCATATTGTTTAATTCATGATAACTTTAATTGCTCTGCCTCCAAAATCTATCAAGGTTATAAAATTGCGTGTGTCATGGACATACTCAATATGGTTCAAACCAAGAAGGTATTCAAGACAACCCATGACCAAAACCCCTAAACCTTTAGGGATTTTCGATTTTTCCACTCAAACCAATTGAACCCTAAAACCTTTGGGTTTTTGATTTTTCTACACTTCCTAGCTTGAAGATTGTAGTATTGGTGTTCCTCCTAGCTCGACGAAACACAAAACTGTTGCTAAGGTTTTCGGTTATAGGGTGATACAAAATTAAGGTTTTGCTGCAAACCTTAATTAGAGTTGTTGGAAGAAATTCCATTATGTCTTGATTTAAGTTCTGAATTTGTTAAAATCTTATGAAGCATTTTATTAACAAATCTTGAGATGAGAACTTAAAATGTAATTTGTGGTTCCCAAATAAAGAACAATTTATTGTTGCTTAAATACTTAGTATTTAGAGAATTGTCTCTACTTACAAAAGTAAGTGGGAGCATCAACAAATCTTGAAGATATTCAAGAACAAATACATAACCTTCTAAATCCACTTATTAATGTCATACTAAGGTTAAACATGTAAATGTCGACCGAAGTATAATGTTACTCTCATTCATAAATCTGCAAGGATGCCTCATCACTTGATTGATATTTTGATATCAATACTGAGGATATAAGTTAGAAGATCATTGTAAATCTGCTAACTACTAAGGTACATTATCACATCTTGAATCTGATAAATGTCTTAGAACTATGAATGATAAGATGCAGTCCTTAAAAGGCAAATCAATGTTTTGATCTTGATTGTTATTTCGCCTAATATTTAACCTATGAGGTTGGAATAAGTTTCTTTTGAAGAAAGGCTTACAAGGACAAAATTGTATACATGATTAATGCATGGTTTATAATAAGAAGTTTTTAATCATACTCATGCAATTGACTGTGATTAGATTTTCTTATATACACGCATTAATTAAATAAAGATAATTAATTGTCATACAAGTTTTCCTTGAATATGGAATATGGCAATTAAGTTTTATAAATCTTTCCTTTATGATTACCTTTTGCGAGGACGGTGTGTAATTAAAATGGTTATGAGTTTATATAATCTTTATGTAGTATACAAGTTTAAGCAATCCAAGTTTGGATTGGATCATGCATCTAGGAGCTGAGATCTTGAATTTAATTACAATATGATTTTGATTGAATTAAGATAACTCCTGATTACATCTGACATTAAGTGGGAGCACTATGTTTTTCCTTAAAATTCATATGTTGTATAACATATTAAAGATATCATTCCATTTAAGCTAGATTTTAATCCTTAAGCTTGGAATGAAACTTCACTTGGGATTTAGGGAATAGAACAAGCAACCTTGGAATAAATATTTATTTAGAATAAACATATGCGAAAAATTAAGTCCAACACAAATGCAATATATCATTGAAGCAAGTCTTAAATGGTATATTTCACTCGGAATAATTTATTACATGGATAGAAACCTTATGTTTTTAACTAAGGATTTGTCATGTATATATTATATTGTGTATAAGACTGGTTGTTACTTTTGCACTAGAGCAAGATGAGCTGACAACAACAATATATAATTGAGAGTATTTAGATTATTGTTAAATACAGATGTTTACGAATTATAAAGCATAGTGTTGTATACGTACAATGATGCTAGAGGATAATTAAAACTAGTTAAAGTAGGATTTTATCATTTATGATAAATCTGCTAACTAGATATGCTCAACGAAGAGCATTGTTGCATTACACATTAAGGAATAAAGAGTACTTTACATTTTAAGAAACTGTAAAGATGATTGTCAGTATGTCGTTGACTTCTAATACCTTATGCAAGGTAGGGCGACATCTCCATACTATGACACTTGCAGTAGTATGAGCATATGAGATAAGACACTCATCTCAAATCCCTCACTATATGTGAAATTTGAAACTAGTATTCGGAAAGTTTACTCAGATGACTATTTAGTTTTCTTGCAAAGATTAGTTGAGAATGTTGGAAACATTAGACTTCAACTTACTAATTAGTCTCATGCATATCTGTTTTTTAGTATTTGGATAATTGGGATTGTAAGACAATTTTTACTTTATGATGAATAAAGATACTTGGTATTTGTTATTCATTTATATAATAATTGTTATCCTATATTTGCATGTTTAATCCTTGAATGATTTTATCCTTCTAAAATATGTCCATTGTCGGTTAACAATTTGGGAAAATTTTTATGCAAGGCAAATGTGAGTGTTGGTTATATTCTATGAGAATGTGGATTGTTCCCGCCAAACTCATATGTATTCACAAGGGATGCATATTGGATACCCCAACTTTCGAACATTTACTTTTGGATCCTTGTCATGAGTAAGATGTTGAAAATGGTTTATTAAGTCATCCTTAGACTTGAGATACAAGCAAGTTCTGTTATGTGTGAATATCACTTTTGTAATTATATGCCAAACGCTGTCCTGAATAAGGTAGTTATAAAAAGCTATTTTTCGGAGTGATGTGAAGCAGCATCC
>CP139502.1:75638857-75678128 GCA_021014915.2 Artemisia tridentata subsp. tridentata
ACGACTTCAATCACAACTTCTTCACAACTTCTTCACGACTTCTTCACAACTTCTTCACTACGGCTTCACAGCTTCTTCACAACGGCTTCACAACTATTTCACGATCTAGCACTACTTATATACTCTTCTACTTCTTCACACCTTCACTACTTACACACCTTAACTTCTTCACAACTTCACTACTTGTATTTCTTTACTCCTTCGCGACTTGTACTTCTTCACTATTTCACGACTTCTTTACAACGGCTTCACAACTTCTTCACACCGCAACTACTTCACCACTTTACAATACTTCTACACTTCTTCTTTACAACACAACTATTTACACACCTTCTTCACTATTTACACACTACACTAATCTAATCACTTATGTTCAACCTAATATACACACCTTATACACAAATGAATGAATGATTTACAAAGTTTACTAAACTAACAACTTAGGTAACAAGATGATACTAAGTTGTAATACTTCTAGTCTTGTTTGATAGAAGTATTCTTCTTTTGCACTTGGATGGTGGAAGCTTGGATCACTTAGAAACCAATGCTTAAGAATATATGATCAAAGGATTTAGAAAGGATTTAGAAGGATATAAGAAGAGATTTATAACAGAAGGTTTGGGGTGCAAAAGGTGAGGAAAAAGTCCAGGAATGAACCAGTATTTATAGGCAAAGCTGGGGGCTAGAGGAGCGTGGGCGGTCCCCTTAAATAGGGGGCCAGTCCCCTTAATAATTAAGGGGGCCGCCCCTTATATCCGTTGCCCAGCTTTGTCTTTTTGTGGGGAAGGTTTTTCTGGAACATTTTTGCCATTTTTGGTTGAAAATTTGAATTCATAAATTTATTATGGATTAAACATTTTCCTTTAATTTCCAAAAATGATTTTGTAAAAGATATAAAATGTTTGTGTCATTTTATAAAAAATCTAGTGATTAAGAAAAAGTTCCTTTGATCATATAATGCATTAGGCATTTGTTTATTCATACCTTAAGTGATTAAGTTGTTAAAATATATATTTACAACTAAATACTTGTTTACGTCATAATCTTTCGTTTAATGATTTTACATTTTGTGATTATCAAAACGTAGAGATATCGAAAAATATTAATAACGTGTTTAGGCATTATTTATATCAACAATTTTCTTTTTGCAAACATGAATAGAATTTTTTTAACAGTTTTTGTAAGAAAAAATTTCTCTTTATCCCCCAGGAAAGATCCTGCTTTTACTATGATGAAAATTTTTATCGCTTTCTAGTTAGAATATTCATTAAAAAAAATCCAACATAAAATAGAGAATTAAACATATACATTGAACCAAAAAAAAAAAAAGTGAGAAGAAAAAATACCCACAGAATATCAAGTTTGTCCTCTAATACTCTTTATGATTCATTATGATTTAATTTTGGTTAATTCATGATTTAATTTAGGTATTTTTTTTATTTTACTCTTTATTTCCAATTAGGGTTTTTTAATTTGGGGGTTTTCTTTATTTGTTTTGCAGGTCGCCTTGCTGATGATCTTTGCAGCTAAGCCTGTTGTGGTGTTTGTTTCCAACTTTGTACTTACTGAAAATCATTTACTTGCGTATTTATGGTATGGGATTACTTATATGTTGTGCATATGCATTCTTTACCGCAGGCCGTATCTTGACGGGGCAGCCATACCATGATTGTGGTTGCAGCAATGGCAAGTGTTTGGTAACGGGGAGTAATTTTATATGTTGCTATAAACCCTGGTCACAAATATATAGGACACAATCGCAGTTACCATCGGCTATAATAGATATAGATGGTTTTGTTGTCGGTTGCGCGCTTCACTTGCCTCTGATGATCCTTTAAATATGTTGTCTTGCTGCGACAGGTGGAAGGATGGTAGAGGACAAACAGTTGCCTCAGCAACCTCCACGTGTGCAGTGTAGCAACCCGTAGAACTCCCTAGTCATTAGTCAACATTAATCAAGTATTAATCCCTCATTACAGTTACTTAACCATTTTTACGAGCAAAATTTGAAAATTTTGTTTATTACATTTCTATTCAAAAACGTTGTCACGGGATTCACGATACTTTGGAACGAGCTCACATGCGCACCACGACAATCCAGTATACACTTTTAAACCAAACGGATCCATAACTCTTAATTCTTAACCCAACACTATTCAAGCCCAACTAAACTCAAGCCCAACTTTTTATTTTCTCTTTTATACAAATCGACCAACACACATTCACTTGGTCTCTTTTATTCCATAATTCGACACATAAGCTACACTTTATTTTACATGACTCGAATCTCTATATTACAAAGAATCAGGATTGACAATGTACAAAGTCTAATTCGAACACTTGATCTCGAAACAAGCTTCAAAGCATGCCTCATTCGACCACATATAAAAATCTTATAAAAGTTTATTCAAATTCGACCAAAACCACTTTCTATCTATACGATTTATATTTGAACGTGACCTAAGGACTCTATAAACGTTTTTACACCTTTTCTATACTCTTTTGGTCACGTTCACATGTTGTTGGACCTTTTAATATGTCGAGTACAATGCATTTATATGCCACATGAACCTTGGCCGAAACACACACACCACTTGACTAGAATACTCAAGTTCCCTAGCTAGTTTATTCCTTGTGTCCCCTTATCCTATCTCTTCGACATCAATGCGATCCCAACTTGTTGATTTTAAACAATATACTCGATATACATGCATGTACATAACGTAAACTCTTTCACTTGTTCACTCATTCACACTTAAACATATATCACACATTCCTTTCTCTACTGCCAAGAACCATTCGAAGGGAACTAAGGCCATATTCTAGTCGTTCGAGTCCATTTTCCACACACACAATGTTGAACTCGATTCTTTTGTGAGAATTCTAGTGAGTAACGTGCATATCCTTCATTTCCTAGTCCATTTCAACACGTTAACACCACCATTTTGGGTGTGGTGAGTCATTCAAACATTTTCTTATTTATACTTATGTTTTTATTGATCTATGCATTTGTATTTAATTCGTTCGATCCTTTCAAGCTTTCTTTTATTTATTTTGTGTTCTAGTTGTTCAATTCTCATTTATATATGACCTCCTATTTTATATATGGCTAAGAAATCGAGTTCTATATCTATTCGACGTTTGTTTCATCATATAATCACTTATCGAGACCTATTTTTGAACCCATAATACATATCGAACCTTTATAAGTCATTTACTTATTTTTTTGACCTTGTTATATTCGACTAGAACAAGCCTTGTTAAATCATTTTTGATCAAGTACCATATCAATTAAATTGCCCAACTTGTTTCTCAATAGTCCAAACAAATAAGAAGTACCAATAAGCTCTTCTAATAAGCTTGTGTAATACCTTTTAAAACGTATAAGCTAATCACACTCGAACCAGTATTTAACTTAATACATATATGCGAGTGGGCTTCTTAGCCCATTAAGCACTTAATAAGCAAATCTGATAAGCAGCCTTTATAAGCAGTTCGAGTATATTTTCAGGACTATAAAATTAGCCCAAAACCAGGCCGAAACTCGCTTGAAACCCCTCGGATCATAAACGCTTATTGGGCCTTGTTTTTAAACGTTAAAAGCCCAATAAGCTGTAAATAAGCCCTTTTAATGAATAAGCAGTTTTTATGAAATTAAATAAGCTACTTGAGGCTTATAAAACTCTCGAAAATTTTATTATATATGTTTTGTAACTTTTGGACTAAAAATGCAAAATATATTACTATTTGGGTTAAAAATGTAACTTTTGAATAAATGAGTGCAAACCTGTCATTTTTAGAACTTATGGGTATAAAATGTTAATACAGTAAACTGAGGCCATAAAATGTCACATTTGAACATTTTGGACTAATAATATAAATATTTTCTAACGAGGGACTAACGGTGCAAATATTTCACCATTAGGGTTAAAAGTGTAAATTCACCATAACTTCAAGGATCAACCAGTAATTAAATTCTATATACATTTACATGACTTGTTTAATGCATTTTGTTCTTAAAATCCATTTTTACAATTCGTACGATTTATATAACAAACATTACGTTAATATTTATATAACAACCGTTACGTTTCTATTTACGAAACGTGATTTTAACAAATAAACATAACTTATCATCCATTCTCATCACGAACAAATTCATTATCCGACACTTTTCCACAATCATTATTCACATCAAGTCAATCTTAAACCATCGAAATCTCAGACTTCCCTATCATTCAGGTCGTGTATTGGAGCTGTTCCCGTGTTACATTTGACATAACACTACTTTGACCTTTACAGCTAAGGTGAGTCATAGCCCCATTCTTACTCTTTTATATTCATTTTAAACTATTTGGGGGAGATACATGCTTAGAAACACTTTGCTCGTTTATCAAATACATGATTTGCATTGTGATGCAAGTACTCAAACATTTATACTTTTATGATACGATACACTTTTATACTTGTCTTTGGGAAGTGGCTCCCATTAGTCTTTGGGAAGTGGCTCCCAGTAGTTCTTTGGGAAGTGGCTCCCAGTAATCTTTGGGAAGAGGCTCCCAGTATGTGTGCATAAGGCTCTTTCGTGTGATTTTCTTTGAGTAATCGTATACACGTCTACCCTACTTATACTTTAGCAGTGGGTTGTAAACACACAGGTTGCAAGTCTTGTATGGGCGAGGCTTGGGACTGAGTGGATTTACAATGCCTTTGTTGTGAAATCTTTATTCAAATGCTTTACGATTAAACTAAACTCTATTAACTCACCAACCTTTGGTTGACACTTTTTAGCATGTTTATCTCAGGTTATTAAGGCGATAGTGGATGCATGGTACTTAGAGTCATTTGCATACTTGGAGACTTATATCTTTATCTTTTACCATTTGATACATCTTGAAAACATCTATGTAACCTTATACTTTGGATCTCTTGTTTAACTCTGATTTTAATAATTCGAATGGTAACTTTTCAAAACGTCTCATTTAGAGGTTGTTTTCTATACCTTGTTCTATATTATGAAGTAATACCCCCTCGACACTATCGTTCCGCTGCGGTAATTTGGGGGTGTTACAGATTGGTATCAGAGCCTTGGTTATTAAGGCGATAGTGGATGCATGGAACTTAGAGTCATTTGCATACTTGGAGACTTATATCTTTATCTTTTACCATTTGATACATCTTGAAAACATCTATGTAACCTTATACTTTGGATCTCTTGTTTAACTCTGATTTTAATAATTCGAATGGTAACTTTTCAAAACGTCTCATTTAGAGCTTGTTTTCTATACCTTGTTCTATATTATGAAGTAATACCCCCTCGACACTATCGTTCCGCTGCGGTAATTTGGGGGTGTTACAGATTGGTATCAGAGCCTTGGTTATAGAGAACTAGGTTGCATTTAGTGCCTAGACTATAACTACTATATACATTGAGACTCTCATCCCTATCGTCTTGCATACGTAGAACTTTTCCCATTTATATCCACGCGGTTGGATGTTATAGTATTTGTACTAATAGAGGAATCTCATAATTTAGTCGAGTCATCAAAAGTGTGGAGCTCAGTAATGACTGGCTATTTAACTTGATCTTGTGAGAGTTCTTGTTTGATAAGACATGAGATTAAGTTAAATAAAGGTTACCACTTAGCCACAGAAATTTGATGATTTTGCTCAAGGATGGGATTTCTCTTGAGGATACTTTTGAGGAATGATTAGAAACTAAACTTTCCGTGACTCAAACACCTAAGAAATATCACTACGTCGATCATCGAGATATGTGTGCTTGGTGATATGTATACGTGTGAAAGGAGGCAATTATAATTATGGTGGCCAACGTAATTATAAATGTATCACGACACACGCGGACATATGTAACCATGCTTACGTTGATAACTAATAACGCTGATTATTTAAATTGATGGTTATTAGTTTACTTACGGAATATAAACTGATCATGATTAAGTTAGTAGTTGAAATGTATTGACGATGTAATAGTAGTTTAGATCATGATCAAGTTAGTAGTCAAGCCGTAGAGATTAGTGGTGAAATGGTATTTAATCTGTTAAAACTGACCTATATGTTGGAATTTAAATAACATGACAATCATCTAAATAAATAAACACACATCAAAGAGCATAGCGGAAGCAAGGATTATATAATTAACATATATAAAGATTACCGAATAATAAATGTTACGTACCTTTGATCCTAGCAAAACAAGGATCGAACTTGAATACTTCTTCTTGATCAAACAAATAGGATTAACGTGAAACCCCTTACCATTTTGTTTTACAATCAAAGATGTGTTTACTAAAGTAAGTAAACAACCACGTCTTTTACACACGTACTGTAACTGGTCAAACATTAATGCTAGTGAATGAACACAAGAAAACCAAACAATTTTGTTTACATTGAAAACAAAAAAATCGATCCACCTAAGAGTTGGATCCGATCGGATTTGCTAAGAAAGAAGGAGAGAACAAACTTTTAGGGTTATAGTAATGCACAAGGTAAAAAACTAATAACCCTTAGGTTTGTATTTATAGTGGAATTATCTTGTAGGACAAGTTGAGTCGAATAAGGAAACCACACCCCATAGGGCCGATCGGCCATACTCAAACCCTAAGGATTCTAGATCCTTCTTGTCCTCTGATTAGTGTGTATTAATTGCGTGGATGACGGGTGTATTCCTTAATACCAATCGTGGGGTGGCGTACGTACTTCCCCAACTCTACAAGCTCCTACTTCACTCCTATGTCGAGCCGGCTAAGAAGCTCCTAACATGGGATCACTAGAATTCGCTCATGCATTAAATACAACCATAAAAACCTAGTACGCATTGGTTCATGTTTCTTAAGACGTTCAAGCAAGTTACCGAATAGGAAGTTAGCCAGTTTTCTTAAGCCTAACATCGATAAACAATCATCCAATACAATTAATAACACACTAATAACTAATAATCAATAGTTAGGTTTCATTAGATCTAAGCAAACACAAGATAAATCTAGCCTAGCATGTTAATTAAAAGACAAGAACAAGATGTAATCAAACAACACATAGACATATTGATTGATTAAATGAATACTTATCTTCAATTAAACATGGGAGATCCAAGGGTATGAAAACCCTTAAAAATGGCAGAAATTCGTCTTAGGGTTTTCCTCACAAAGTTGCACACTAATGACAAAAAATTGCAAAACTATATATAGAGTTTAAGGTCTGACGGCGTCACGTTGTAGATCTTGACGCCGTCACCTCGCCGTGTCTAGGGTTCCCGGATGGCCTTCTTGACGCCGTCCCTCTTTAGTCCTCCAAAATCCGCTCTGGCTTATCAAGGCTTGACGCCGTCAGAAATGGGCTTGACGCCGTCTCTCGTTAAGTTAAACCGTGATGGCCTTGATCACTTTAAAGGGTGACGCCGTCAGAAATTCATTGTAAAATTCTCTGGCTTATCATGTGTATTTTTCATGTCCACCTCTTTTGCCAAGCCATGACGCCGTCAGGAGCAATATGTACAAGGATATGACTCGACTTAGCAACCATGTAATCAATTAGATAATTAACTTAGGGTTTAAACAAATGTTGTCACAATAATGCACTAAAAATGAGTGCATACAAGGTAGGCTAAGGCGATTTGGGTGTACATTTAAGTGGGGTGTAAACAAATTCTTCCTTTAAGTAAAATGCTTAAAGGTCGAAACGAAAAGATAGGCTCTGAGGGGTGTACTAGGGGTATCGTGTACTAAAAATGAGTACAACGCAAAGGGTGTGGGAGAATTACTTGACCAATGTAGCCAATGTAATTATAACAAAAACACAGGTGTAAAACAATGGGTTAATCCTAATGCCTCTTATCATGTAGTAAATCTAACTACACGAATGTAGTCTCACTTGTGGCCTCGGAATGGTCCTAACGCAAGTTCTAGAATCTAAGTGCTACCGGTACACACATCATAGCATAAATGCTTTTCCTACCAATTCTAGGGGCGAACCTCACATATTTGGGGGTGGAAAATTTTTTAGTGGTACGGTTTTGTGCTAGTCATATAACTCCTATCCGTGAGATGCTCATTAAGATCAAAGTTTCACTCCTATATGTTGTAAAAAAATTTAAATTTGGCACTAAAATTGCCCTAACAGGTATTTATCTCAGTTTTATTACACATCTACCATTAAACAAACAAAAATCAAGTGCAATTGTATTTTCTAAAGTATCGTACTTTACCCCCCCCCCCTTACACTTAAGATGAACATTGTCCCCAATGTTCAAATAACAAGATGTAAAAGTAATAAGGTAAAAGAATGAAATCAAATACTCCCCTGATTCGCTCGGTGGATAAAGAAGTAACATGGTTAGATCTTCTTCCAAGGGAATGTAGAAGCTTCAAGACTAATGCATCGCCAAAAGCTTGATTCATACATCTCCTTGTCCAAAATAACCTGTTAAACCTGAGAAAACAAACACGAAAACCTGCATAACATCGGCGGGATAAATTCTATATATAAGGATATAATGCTTGTGGAATGATTATTTTGCAGATTCCTGGAGATTATAAGTTAGAGATTTAATAAAAACTTTTTATGAAAACAAAACTTTCAAAAATTTCAGAAAATTAAAACCTGACGCCGTCAGGTTGTAAAGCCTGACGCCGTCAGAAATGATCTGACAGAATTCTCATGTTAAGTTTCCGGAAAATTTCTGGAAAAACCTATACCTTACTTCCTGGAATTCCTGCAAAATATCATTATGACTCGATACAAGCATTTGACTCAAACAATTACTAATATGTATGTTAATTTAATATTATTACGATTCATGTTCATTTGTTCTAATAAACCGATTTGGATTTCCCTTACACTTAACTTTTGCAAAATACCTTTATATGTAGTTAAGACGAAGTTAAAAACAAGATAAAGCATTTTCACAATTTACTTTTGAACATGAATCAATAATAATAAAAATTAAACACACATACGGAAGCAAATAAAATCACACAAACAAATAAATAAACACACAAAGCAAATAAAGCTTGGGTTGCCTCCCAAGAAGCGCTTTTCTTTATTAACGAGTCTTGTAGCTAGACTCAAAGTCCTTCTACCCTATGTAAGTGAGTTCGTCATCGAGGACGTATTTAGGGTTAAGTTTGGATTGAAGTTTCCTATTGGTCCGCTTAGTACAATTATATCTTTTCAAACTTCTCTCCATCCGGGTCATACAATGTCATCTTAATATGCCATGACCCATCTCCATCTTTGGGTGGTTTGTCCCAATCCCACTTATGATCATCTTCCTCACAAGTCCACTTATTCATCCCTAGGTTAATTGGCAAAACTCCTAGGAAATCAATCATCTTCCTAAAAACTAGAGGGTCTTCAAATGGATCCAATTCAGTGTCCCTAGCCAAGAGTTGTTCTACCGCATGTGTTCGGTTCACAAAGTCCTCTTCTAGGTAAAATGGGAGTTGGGGTCCTATGAAGTCTCTATCGATCCAAGGTCCATATCTAGATGGTCTCCTATTTAACTCTAACCAATGGGGTGTTGGTTCCTCACTAGTATCATAGGCATGTTTCTTCACATCATAGACTGACCAAGTATCACCTTCTCCTACCGCTATCTTAGATTCCTTACAATCAATCATAGCACTAGCGGTCGCCAAAAATCCTCTACCTATCAACAAGGGGCATGTAGGGTCGCTAACCATATCAAGGACGTGGAAATCGGCTAAATTGGTTAGTTTTCCTATGTGTACTAACACGTCCTTGACTACTCCAACCGGGTAAGCAACACTTCCATCCGCTAAGCCTATTATCACCTCGGTTTCTTCAAGTTTTCCTAGTTTTAGAGAGGTGTAGAGAGGTAACGGAAGTAGGTTAAGGCTTGATCCAAGATCGGCTAATGTGTCATAAGCCTCCGAATTACCGATCTTGCAAGGTAGAACAAATAAGCCCGGATCATCTAACTTCTTAGGCAGCTTGTTTTGAACAAAGGCGGTCCCTTTTTCGCCTAACTTGAGCTTCTTCTCATCCAACACATCAATAACCGGACTTTCAAGGTGGAGCTCCTTGAATTCATTGTCAAGGTTTTGAGTGGGAGGTGTTTTAACTATGTTGTTGACCAATTTGGATATCGTAACTTCTTGGTCATTTTGAACGACTTGGGTTTGTTTGAAACACGTGCTCATGGAATTGACCGAATAATATTGTGGACAAGAACTAGGAGACGTAACTGACGAGATGGCGTTGACGTTTAGTTTCGGGTTCTTGACTGTGTTGCTAGGGAGTGCTCCCATTTCTCGGTCATTAAGGGCTTTCAACAAAGTGTCAATCTTATTGGTCATCTCGCTTTGTTTTTGTTTGAAATCGGCTTCAAACTTGGCCAAACGAGCTTCTTGAGATGCCATAAATTGGGACATCAATCCTTCAAAGTTATTGGTACTACCATTGCTGGAAGGATTGTTGTTGAAAGTACGGTTCGAGTTGGAACCGCTTGATTGGAAACGATTAGGTGGGTTGGAAGAATTGGTTTGTTGTGCGTTTTGGTTTTGTTTCCACCTAAGGTTTGGGTGATTTTTCCATGAGGGGTTGTATGAATCACCGTAGGGGTTTGGCTCGGGTTTGAAAGTGTACCACTTGTCTCCCGCTCCGTCGGTACGCGAGGATGCGTAGTCCGCAAAAGCTTGTTCGGGGAGTTCCATGCAATCACGAGTGTCGTGGGGACCACTACATAATTCACATAAAGAAGTGATTTTGTTCACTTGGCTTAAAGGTTTAGGAGCCTCGTAGGATTTCATAAGAAACTTGACTTGGTCTTCAAGTTCTATGATCCTACGGTCGGAAGTGCTTGAACTGTTTGAAGGCAAAGATATTGCCTTGACCGTTTTATTCAAATCACGGGGATCATTCCAACTTTCGTTGTCATAAAGAGCAAGATCTTCTAGGAGAGCCCATGATTGTTCCGTACTTAGATCACGTAGCTTACCATCAGCCGATTGGTCAATGGTTTGCCTCGTGGAAAGATTGACATGGTCATAGAAGATTTGGATTTGGAGTCAAAGTTCTATGCCATGGTGAGGGACTTTTTGTAGTAAGTCCTTGAATCGAGTCCATGCCTCGTAGAGGGTTTCGCCTTGACGTTGTTGGAACATCAAGATATCATTCCTTAGCTTGGTAGTTCTTCCTGGTGGGAAAAACTGAGCAAGGAAGCGGGTGGTGAGATCATCCCAAGAGGTGATGGATCCTGCGGGTAGACGCTCTAGCCATTGACTAGCTTGGTCCCGCAGAGAGAATTGAAAGAGACGCAGTCGGGTCGTCTCACGAGTGGCAACATCAAGGTCTATAGAATCAACGATTTTGAGAAAGTCCTTGAGATGTTGATTAGGATCTTCGGAACGAAGTCCATGGAATGCGCATCCGCTTTGCACCAACCGGATGGTGTCGGATCACAAGGGAGTAACATTGGCTCCTTGAGTGAGCTCAATGGTGTTTCGATAGCCATGGTGGCTAGGACGGGAGTAGTCTCCTAAGGTACGGGCTCTAGGAGGTGGGTGTTGTTGTGGTGGTGGGTTGTTGGGATCAAGGATATTACCACCTTCCATGATGTCGGATGGTAATGGTTACGAACAAAGAAACGAAGAAAAAAGATAGACTAAAGAAAACCTAGAAAAATAAAATAAAAATCTCACTAGAAAGGAATCTAGTGAGTAGACCTAATAAAATAAAAATTCAACCTAAACAATAACTATTCCCCGGCAGCGGCGCCAAAAACTTGATGCGTGGTTTTGCGACCTTACAACAGGTTTTACCTCTCGAGGGATCTCAAGAGGCTTACAACCCCACCAGGCAGTGTACCTGACCGATGTAGTATAGTGTAGTGGTAAGTACGGGGGATTGATCGTTCTCCACAGGGAATAGTGTCGTTAGGATTGAAAAACTACTCTAATAGGTCTAAGGGTGAGAGAAGATTCTTTTTGTATTTTTATAATTTTATGAAAGCAAGTAAAATCTCAGGTTTGAAGGAGTGGGCGGAATTAGTTGCTAGTCAACTAACCCAAATAACTACAAATGCAAATAAAATAAAATAACTGAAAATGAAAAGGTTGTGAAACTTATGTGGAGAGAAATGTGTTTACTTAGATTTCCTTACTCCCTAACTATCTTTTACCGGTTGATTAGTGTGTATTAATTGCGTGGATGATGGGTGTATTCCTTAATACCAATCGTGGGGTGGCGTACGTACTTCCCCAACTCTACAAGCTCCTACTTCACTCCTATGTCGAGCCGGCTAAGAAGCTCCTAACATGGGATCACTAGAATTCGCTCATGCATTAAATACAACCATAAAAACCTAGTACGCATTGGTTCATGTTTCTTAAGACGTTCAAGCAAGTTACCGAATAGGAAGTTAGCCAGTTTTCTTAAGCCTAACATCGATAAACAATCATCCAATACAATTAATAACACACTAATAACTAATAATCAATAGTTAGGTTTCATTAGATCTAAGCAAACACAAGATAAATCTAGCCTAGCATGTTAATTAAAAGACAAGAACAAGATGTAATCAAACAACACATAGACATATTGATTGATTAAATAAATACTTATCTTCAATTAAACATGGGAGATCCAAGGGTATGAAAACCCTTAAAAATGGCAGAAATTCGTCTTAGGGTTTCTCCTCACAAAGTTGCACACTAATGACAAAAAATTGCAAAACTATATATAGAGTTTAAGGTCTGACGGCGTCACGTTGTAGATCTTGACGCCGTCACCTCGCCGTGTCTAGGGTTCCCGGATGGCCTTCTTGACGCCGTCCCTCTTTAGTCTTCCAAAATCCGCTCTGGCTTATCAAGGCTTGACGCCGTCAGAAATGGGCTTGACGCCGTCTCTCGTTAAGTTAAACCGTGATGGCCTTGATCACTTTAAAGGGTGACGCCGTCAGAAATTCATTGTAAAATTCTCTGGCTTATCATGTGTATTTTTCATGTCCACCTCTTTTGCCAAGCCATGACGCCGTCAGGAGCAATCCTTGACGCCGTCAAAGGTACTTTTCCAGCCAATTTTGAGACTTTGCCGTTTTCTTCACTTTTATGCTCCAAAAACGTCCAAAATGCTTCCTTTTCCAGATTTCTTCTCCAAAGTACCTAAAATGACAAAAGGAACGATTTAGGGCAATATTTGATCAAATAAATACGATTTAGGGCTTAAATGACCCCTAAAAGCGGTACACTTTTCGCTTCATCAATGAAACTACTAGCTAAACGAAGTCCTATGCCTTCAGAAAGTTCTATAAGCTTTCCACCGGGTAGAGCCTTCGTTAATGGATCTGCCATGTTGTTATCTGTGTGAACTTTGAGTAACTCGATTTCGCCTATCTCCACCTATTCTCTAACATAGTGATATCGAATCGGGAAATTTCTGGTGCCCTTCATGATTCCAGGCTCATTGGCAAATGTAATTGCGGCTGAATTATCACAATACATCTTTATAGGTCTTTCAATTGAGGGCATAACTCCAAGCCCTGAAATGAATTTCCGAATTCAGACTGCTTCCATTGCAGCTTCTGAGGCAGCAATATACTCACTTTATGTTGCAAACATCGCTATAGTACTCTGCTTTTTGCTCTTCCAATCCACTGCTCCTCCATTGATGACAAAGACATAACCCGTCTGAGACTTCGTATCATCTTTATCACACTTCCAGGATGCATCGCAGTAACCTGTAACACACAGTTCTGCTTCTGGATTTCCCCCGTACACTAAAAACATATCTTTTGTAGATCTCAAATACTTGAAAATATGTTTCACAGCAGTCCAGTGGAGTTCACCTGGATTCTGGTGATATCGACTGGTAATGTTCTGAGCAAACGCCACATCGGGCCTTGTACATCTCACCGCATACATAATAGATCCCACAGCCGAAGCATACGGGACTCTCCTCATGCATGCCACCTCTTCAGGTGTTGAAGCACAAGCTTTGCTACTTAATCCATGTTCTACTTGCATTGGCAAAAATCCCTTTTTGGAATTCTGCATACTGAATCTCTTCAATATCTTGTCAATGTAAGCACTTTGGCTTAAACCAATTAACCACCTTGATCTATCTCTATAGATCTTGATTCCCAGAATGTATGCTGCTTCTCCTAGATCCTTCATGGAAAAATACTTCCCAAGATAGGCTTTCACCTCATTCAAACTTGGAATGTTTTTACCCATGATCAATATGTCATCAACATATAGAACTAGGAAAATAACATCACTCCCACTAGCTTTGTGATATACACATGGCTCATCAAGATTCTGAGTAAATCCAAACCTTTTGATTTCTTCGTCAAATCTCTTATTCCATTGACGTGATGCTTGCTTCAATCCATAAATGGATCTTTGAAGTTTGCATACACGGTTTAGAAATTCTGGATTCACAAACCCCTCAGGCTGTGCCATATAGATGTCTTCATCTAAACGACCATTTAAGAAGGCGGTTTTTACATCCATTTGCCAAATCTCATAATCATAGTACGCTGCTATGGCTATGAGAATCCTAATAGCCCTTATGTCAGCTACAGGAGAAAAGGTCTCCTCATAGTCAACACCATATGTTTGGGTAAAGCCTTTAGCTACCAAACGGGCCTTATAGGTGTGTACATTGCCATCCATGTCAGTTTTCTTCTTGAAGAGCCACTTACTCCCAACTACCTTGGCATTGGGAGGAAGGTCTACTTCAATCCAGACTTCATTATCTTTTATGAATTGCATTTCCCTATTCATAGCAATCTGCCATTTATCCTTTTCAGGATCATTCATGGCACCTCTATATTTAGCAGGCTCTCCAAGGTCCCCTAATATAGTTTCCTCAACCTCTACGTTAAGACATAGACGTTTAGGTGCTTTCACAGTCCTTACGGATCTGCGAATGGGAATCACTTCAGGTGGAGGACCCAGACTTTCCGGTTCCACAGGAAGTTCATTAGTGTTTTGAGAAGGTAATGTATCCTCTTGATCATCTTCCAGATCATAGAGCCTCCCACTGAATTCTTGAGTTATGAGATCTTTTTCAAGAAAATCTGCATACCTAGCAACAATTACTTTGTTTTCAGGTGGGAAGTAAAAGTAGTAACCCATCGTTTCATTTGGGTATCCTACAAAGATACATTTAACATATCTCTGTTGGAGTTTATCTGCTGAGTCATGTTTAACAAATGTCTCGCAACCCCAGACCTTTAAATAAGACAAGTTTGACATTTTCCCAAACCATAACTCATAAGGTGTCGTATCTACCTTCTTGGTCGGAACCATATTTAATATGCGAATCGCAGATTCCGAGGCATAATCCCAAAAGGATAACAGCAGAGTAGTAAGATTAAACATAGATCGTACCATATCCAATAATGTACGATTCCTTCTCTCAGATACACCATTTTGCTGTGGAGTATATGGAGATGTGAGATGCTGGACAATTCCATTCTCACTTAGATAATCTTTAAACTCCTGACTTAGGTATTCACCACCTCTGTCGGATCGAAGAGCTTTAATCTTCTTTCCAAGTTGCAGTTCTACTTCAGCTTTGAAAACCTTAAATGTTTCAAACACCTCATGTTTATGTTTAAGTAAATAAACATATCCATAACTGCTGAAATCATCCGTGAATGTTAAGAAGTAGCTAGCACCTCTCTTTGACGTATGTCTAAGTGGTCCGCACACATCATTGATATCCTGCAAAAGCCCATCACGTTGCAGCTTTTGCATGCGAGCCTTGCCTATGTGGGCAAGTCGACAATGCCAAAGATAAGACGAATCCAAGACATTCTTGACTCTCTTATTATTGATGCTATACATCGAATTATAATCATTACATTCATTCATATCAATCTCAAAAACACCATTCACAGCAATAGCATTAAAATAAAAAACATTATTTAACGAAACAGAAATTCCATTGCTAGAAACAGTATGATGAAATCCAATATTCAATAAACATGAAAAAGAGACCACACCCCTAACAATTGCGGGTGCATAATGACAATTATTCAAATTCAGTACTAAGCCCGAAGGCAAAACTAATTCAAAAATTCCTATGGCTTCAACCACTGCTTGTGCTCCATTGCCCACTTGCAGAAATTGCTCCCCATAGGCCAGTCTCTTCAAAACTCTAAACCCCTGTAGTGTATTGCAAATATGAATACCACATCCAGTATCGTATACCCAGGAATTTAATTTATGAGTTAATGAATATAATTCAATCATGAAAAAGTTACCTGAAGTACTGACTTTCCCAATCTCACCCTTCATCTTTTTCAATCGCAAATCCACGAGATAGAGAGGACAGTTCCTCTTCCAGTGTCCCATCTCGTAGCAGTGATGACAACCTTGATCATTCTTATTGGGATTTGGCTTGTTCTTCTGAGGGGCCTTCTTAGGTGCAGGCTGATAGGTCACAACTTGTTTGCCCTTGTCAGCTTTTATAACAACCTGTAATTTTTCAGGCTATTATTTTAATCGTTCATCTATTTATTTTTGACAAATAATTCAAATTAAATATTTTCTGACATTTACTGATTTAAAAACGAGAGGTTATCTCGTTTTTCCTGAAAAACGACACCACACGCGTACTGACACCACATTAGTAATGGTTTAATTTTATAATTCTATTCCGGAGTCAATAAATTTTATTTTATATCAGTTTTATAAAAGCGTCTTCAGAATTTTATGTTTCGCATTTATATCAAACCGGAGTACCACATTTACACCGGGATTTAGCGGGACACGAGGTACACATATACACACTAAAAACAAATCCTAATCTAAATATATTACAAAAGTCGTCCACTATTATATAAAAAAAAAAAAAAAAAAAAAAAAAAAAAAAAAAAAAAAAAAAAAAAAAAAAAAAAGAAGAAGAAGAAGAAGAAGAAAGAAGAAAGAGAGAGAGAGAGAGAGACTTCTCATCTTCTTCCCCTTTCTCCTTCATCCCAATTCAAGCTTTAATCCCTATCATCCCCAAGATCTCACTGCTCCAAATTTGTCCTATGGATCGACCTACAAAACAAGACACAAGAGTTTTATCATCTACCCATTGTCTCTAGTGATTTTGTCGTATCCCTAAAGTCAACAAAAAGGGATGTCGACATAATTTGCTCAAAATGGCAACACTTCATCCTTGGTAAATCGAAAGTGGGTCAAGATCTTGCCTAGGATTTTCCCTTAAGAACCTTGATTTTCAGGAGAAGCAAGTCACACAAGAAACTCCAAACTCACTTAAACCAATATCTCATTCGAGCTTAATTAAGGAGAAGGAGGGTGTGATAAGCTTAGAATCGAGTGGGGATTATCCTGTGGTGACTCTTGAATCCGACCCATCATCATCTCTTTTGTAAGGTTCTTCAAAACTCACTCTTGTGATACTTGTTCTTTTAAGACCTTCGAATGATATGTATAAACTTTGTGATTTTCTTTGTTTTTGATTTAAATCCTCTCGAATTTATATTTGATCCTGTGATTTTTATGCTTTTGAATTCATAAGTGTGTATGTCGATTTATGTTGGTGTGGTGTGACTTAAAAATGATTTTTGAAATTAGTTGTTGGCTCAAAATCTTGAATCTATGTCGTTGGGTAGATTAGTCTTGAATCGGGTACAGTTGTTCCAAACAAGTTACTGTGAATATTATAGTACTCGAATGTCGTGGGTTTTAGCCACAAGTCTTATTAGTCGAATCATTGTTTACAAAACATGCGCCCATTGTGTTTGTGTTTATGCCTTTAAAGAGATTTAACTTTCAAAATGAGGTGTGATCGAGTAGGGACGTTCCTAGATCGTAGGTCCTTGTCGTTTTGTGCTTGCTTATGTTCGTCCTTGTGGTTGTGCTCGTGGTTGGGTCGAGTGGTACTCGACTCAAGGACCTCCTAGATACTCAAGGTCTAGCATGGACGTGGCCTAAGATACTATATGGCAGTCACAAACTTGGCTCAAAGTTGTGGTTAACACCCATTTGCCTTGTTTCGAGACCCCACTATATGATGTTAGCAACGCCCTCTTGGGTGCTTGATTCAACAAGATCACAACGCTACCACTCTTGTACCATAATCTCGGTCAAAAGCCTCGTTCTCGAACCCATTGACCCTCACTAAAATACTCGAGTTAGGAGCAAAGTGAAACTTATCAATGCTAGTAAAAACCATTTCTTTGGTCTACTGATGTTGATTCCAGCGTAGGAGCAAATCAAACAAACAAAAAAAAAAGAGAGTTGGACTCTAATTCATAACCAAAATTTGGACAACAGATTCATGGGCCAAAGCCCAACAAATAACTAGAGTTGTTATTTATTCTTGGACTCCCTTTTATCCTACAAACAGGCCGCAGCCTATGACTGCCATAAGCCCAACATCGCTAGCCTGTTTCACTATGTCGCGTGGGCCACAACCCATTCCCCCTCTTCGACACACATACAACTCGACACATTTTAATAAACTTGTGATCATTTTAATACACGTGACGTCGACATATAATAGAACTTGACAATAAATAAATATCGCAACATGAAATTTGATAGTTCACATTGACATTCCATAGTTGTGATCCTTCGTGCGTATCTCTCCGATCATTGTTAATTCAAAGAGTCACTATTCCTATTCTTTTGTATGTTCGTACACCCCGATGAGCTAATAACTACAGATGTTAAAAACATGGTTTTAACTTAAATGCTGCCACACCAGCAACACCAACATAAACTCTCTAAAACTGTTGAATTTAAGTCTTAAACATAGTCTGCGAACTAAAACAAACCTTACTAATCTAGGTCGCATGTTGGTGCTGAACTTTATCCAAACTATTGTTTTATCTGACTGCTATATACCGAGGTGAGTATTCACAGCCCTCTTTTTACCACTTTACTTGTTTGGGGTGGAATGCATGACTTAAATTTTTATTTTAACTTATGACATATATTTTTACCTGAACTCTTTGAACATTGACTTTGAACTTTAAAATATTGTTTGAGCTTATGACTTGTTTTGAATTGTTGACGTGCCGTACGCACTTAAATTTTAGTCTCCCTTGTCTACGGAGCAGGCTTGATTTAATTAGTATATAATAGTTGGTATGATGTACCGTTCGTACATTCGCATTGTTAGTCCCCAATTGGTTTGCCGTTCGCACTCCAATTTAGACGTACCGTTCGTACGGCTCCCTTGTGCGGAGCAGTAGGTAGTATGGATAGCGCTATTAGAGGTCGGCCAACCTCTCATTCCCCTGTCTACGGAATGCATATTATTTATTTTAGGGGCTTTGCCGCATACATTATTGTATACCTAGTCCTTTATTGTGAATCTAATGAGCATGTGTGTTTGACTATAAGACGTAAAATTTTATATATAATGGTTGTGAAACCATAGTTACAAGTCTTGTACGGGCAAGACTTGTAACTGAATGGTTTGACACTGCCTCTACCATTTGGACCTTTTTCAAAAACCTTGGACTTCTTTTGAACAAAACCTGTATACTCACCAACTATTTTCATAGTTGACCCGTTTTCTCATGCATTTCAGGTGATCGCCAGTAAGTGTATTTTGTGAACACATTAGCATTAAGGAGTCTTCATCTATCATGTCTAGTTGGATGAAATAAAATGTTATCTTTTGGAAACAAGCTATTATGTTTCAAATGTCGTTGTTGGCTAAAACAATGCTGTATTAATGTACTATTTCTTTAAATTTTAAATTATGGTATTGTACTATATCTCTTTTGCGATGTATATTGATTTCGTAGCACCCCAGGACCCGAAAGCTTCCGCAATACCACATTTTTGGGGGTGTTACAGCTTTACATTTCCCCCTATTCCCTTGCGGTTTTAGCTTCTGAACCCTACCCCTTTGTATTGCTAGTACTTGAGGAGTAGGATCCTTGTCCTTGCCTGGTAAACCCTTTTCATAATCAACGAGCATTGCGAGCAATTCCATTATTGTCTTCCCCGAGAAATGCATGTTGTAATTTTGAACAAAACCCTTAAAGTCCTTGTTCATGGACCTATTGATTAAGTTCACATTAACATTCTCGACATAGGCATAGTTCATCTGTTGGAGCCGATCGATGTAACCTTTCATCTCTAACACATGATCGCGAATGGGTTTACCTTCCCTTTGCCTACAGCTATGCAATTGAATGATCAAATCATACAGTTCGACAGCTGGAGGTGTTTCATAGGTCTTTTGGAGTTCCTCTAGCATATCTTTAGGAAAATAATTCTCAAATTGATTTTGCAACTTGGGAATCATACTCCCGAGCATTAAGCATGCGACTTCATTATGCGTATCATACTCCTTTTGCCAGGTTGCTTTGACTTCATCAGATTCAGTTTCAGCAGGCTGCGTAGGGCAAGGCTTAGTCAAATAATCTAGCTTCTTGGACACACGTAGGACAATCCTCAGTGACCGATGCCAATCATTGAAATTAGGGCCAGTCATTTTTTCCATTTCAAAATGAGCTTTGAAAGCGGAACTCAGTACAACGTTTTCGGGTTGAGCCATTTCTACAGAAAAAGTTCAAATATTAGTATTTTCGATAATACAATTTTTCAAGAAAAGAAAATTACCCAAGAAATATAATATAACCATTTAATTTTCTTGAAAACTAGGATCCAACTTTCAATAGTTCCACTATATCAGTTGATCTGCTAGTAGTGAAAGTACAAAAGATCGTAACTTGTCGTACAATAATCGGCAAAACAATTTCCAACTCCTAGATCGTATGGGAATTACATTTTCCAAACAATTTGCAATGTAAGCATGTTTCTTCCCATCTCATGCTTTAAGTCTCAATGTCTCACTTACAACTTAATTAAGTCGTCTAATTTAGAAACTTGCAAATTAACATAGTTTCATTACATCAGTTGATCTGCTAGTAATGAAAGTATGTAATTTACCTTGTCATTAAGATTTAGGTCAAGGTCTCACTTACGCTAAATAATTAACTCCAAGTGTCTCTTATAATTCGATAGCATGGACTTAAATTTTAGGGTATTTATTTTGATGTGACAATCAAAATATGTATGAAGAAGCATGCACACATCTTCGTATCATAAGTTTTCAAAACAATTTTTAGTTACCAATTCACTAAGAGTTAAATCAACAAAGTTTTAATTTGAGGTATTGGGTTCACCAATCAAAGAATTACCTACAATTATCGCCCACTATATCCTACTACTGCATGAGTCAAAAGACTCAAGTTATTCGGATAATTACCACAAAAGTGGCGCGTGGAATTGAGGTCAATTCACCCTTAAGATGATTTTGCACATATAATAGTAGTACTTGGTAAGTCCAATTTAACGCACAAGCAAGCGGAGAGACAGAATGAAGTCTCTTTAAGGGCACAATTTAATGCGAAACCAACCTTATACTCACCTTATAGTTTGTCAAACTAGGTCCGCCGTTCAACTATTGGTGCAAAAAATCATTAATCAAATTAAAAGTTTATGATTCTAAGTCTTATAAAATTTATGTTGTAAATTATAAAATTGCTAGTCTCGCCTGGGAGCAAATTACCGTGCGAAGCGAACCACTGTCGGCACATAAGACTTGGCAATAAATAATTTACCACATCAAGGTTTCATAGTTATTAGGTCAATTTATTTTTTATACCAAAAATTACCCTCTTTTTGCTTACAATTCAACAATAATTTAAAAAAAAAAGTCAAGTAATTTAACAAAAAAAATAAATAAACACATAATAAAGCATATAATCTTAACCATTAAATCATATAGCCACATGCAAACCTTTTGATAAATCCTATTAATAATCTCTATGTGAATTATTATGTATATAATTACTAAGACTCCCATTGGTTTTTGAGCGCATTGTACCCAATGGACCACAGACACCAACAAGTTGGTCGCGTAAGCCTTAATAATTATATACCACGTTGCACATAACTGATTCATTAATTATATTAATTAGGTCTTCCCTAATTTTAGATTTATCTAAAACATGTAGCAAATAAAACAAACCCTAATCCATGATTACCTTGCATGAAGTATCATGGATTAATCCAGGAACGTAACCCTTATTCATATAAACACATAAACACACATGTTCCTAATTTAGGGTTACAAAACTAACTTTTTATTAAAAGAGGATCGAAACCCCCCCCCCCCCCCCCTAAATTATGATTCGATTTTTTGTATGTTAAAAAACCCTAGAAAAAATCGACTAACATGTTAATTCAAATCAAAATTCAATTTTTATGCGTTTCGGTAATACAATTACATGTTAAACGGCTCGTGATGCCACTGTTGGAATTTAAATAACATGACAATCATCTAAATAAATAAACACACATCAAGGAGCATAGCGGAAGCAAGGATCATATATTTAACATGTATAAAGATTACCGAATAATAAATGTTACGTACCTTTGATCCTAGCACAAACAAGGATCTAACTTCTCTTTTCTTCTCTTGATCAAATAATAGGATTAACGTGAAACCCCTTACCGTTTTGTTTCACAATCCAAGATGTGTTTACTAAAGTAAGTAAACTACCGCGTCTTGTACACACGTACTATAACCGATCAAAGATTGATGCTAGTGAATGAACACGAATTAAACCAAACACTTTGTTTAATTAAAAAGCAAGGATCGACACCCTCAAAGGGTTGTACGATCGGTTCTAGGCAAAGAAAGAAGAGAAACAAACTTTTAGGGTTATAGTAATGCACAAGGTAAAGAACTAATGACCCATGAGTTTGTATTTATAGTGGAATTAGCTTATGGCACAAGACATGGATCGATTAGGGTTACATACCCTCAACTGATCGGCCCTAGCCCTTCTAATGGGTTTCTAGATCCTTCTTGAGCTCCTAATTTCACTAACGGTCCTTCCTTTATTCACTAACAGTCGTTAGTCAATTCCGTTAATTACTTAACGTCCGTTAGTTATCATTTCGTGTCCAAATAATTAAATACATAACATTTATATATATTAATTATTTCATTGATCATTCATACGTAAAGTGTGCAATCCCATGGTCCCGTGTTCGATTCTAGTCATGCAAGATTAATATTTTTCCATTAAACTCTAACAAAAACTCGTCTTGAATAACTTCTGTAAGTACAGAATTTATTCTCTACGTTTAGTTACCAATAACTTCCAATATGGATCTTCAATATATGTTTGACGAGTTGAAACGTTCTGGATGCAGGTACCATTCCTGCTAAACTGTTGCTCCAGCTGGCATCAGCCTTTAAAGAGCGTGGCCTATCTGACCGAAGTAGGACATTTTTCTACCAAGATCATATTCACAAAATCAATGTCCCGATCTTGGCTGTTGCAGGTGATCGAGATGCAATATGCCCCCCTGAAGCTGTACAAGGTTTGTATTGAAATTAAAACTCCTCGATACATTATGAAAGTTCTCCAAAAGGTGAAGAACAGTGGGATCACCTTGGTCCCATTTCCTAAGGATGCCAACCAGACCCTCCCCCAAGGACCCGGGCACCCGGCCCCAGGCAATGAGCACCTGTCCCCGTGACCGTACTTATCCTGACTGTACTTATCAGGAGGTGGGCTTTGAACCCTGGCCATTTTCTCCAATAGGCCCCTCGTTGACCAGTCAATCTGAGCATTTGCGGTGGGGGGATGGTACCAATTGAAAGCTTTTAGGCCAATGGAGAGATTAGAACCCCGGTCTATTGACACAAGGTTGGAAGCTCTAACCATTAGACTAAAGGCCCATTGGTTCGATACATTATGAAAGTTGTGCTACCTTCTAGAGGCGTGTACAGAAATTTGACAGTATGTTTATCTTTATATTGGTTGAATGAACAGAAACAGCGAAACTGATTCCTGAGAACTTGGTTACATATAAACTTTTTGGTGAACCAGATGGCCCACATTACGCCCACTATGATTTGGTTGGGGGTCGATTGGTATTTCCTTTTACCTTCTCTTTCAATCATTTTCCTACTCCACTATGTATATATAGTTTTGTTTTGGGGCATCGCAAATCATTTCCGATGCTTAAATTTTTTAATGGTTCTGAATGATCTCTGGTTATATGCAGGCGGTGGATGAGGTGTATCCTTGCGTAGTACAGTTTCTAAGTGGTTATGACCAGAAATAGTTATCAAGGACTTATATTCAGTAAATAGCCATTGCTGTTCCTTTGATATTACTTGTCATTGAAGGTGTATGAATGCATATAGCTTGTGAATTAATGTTGTAGGTAGGCGGTGTTGCATCATAATTCATGCCAAAGCGACACTAGGCCATCCGAAAGAAATTTCATTGCATAGGCTAAGATGGGGTGTATCAATGGTCTAGTCGGAAGTGCACCAGATGATGAAGTGCAGCAAAGCTCTTTTTGGCAGTGCACCAGTTCTCGATGTTAATGCAACCAATTCATCGTTAGTTGGTCATTGGTATTAGCTACATTTGCTGTATGTATAACCATACTGTCTATGAATGTATTGGTAAATTTGTTGATAGAACTTCCCTTTTCTATGCTTAAGCAATATTTTAATCTTTCTTATTACCGTTTGACTCGGTTGTTTCCATTTGTTACAAAGATCGACACGTTTGATCAACTACAGCAAGTTTGTAAAATGCCTTAATTGTTAATAGAGTAAATTAAATGGTTCATCCATGTGGTTTGGGGTAAATCCCTAATTGAGTCTCTATCTTTTCTTTTTTTCTTTTCTTTTTTTTTTTTTTTTTTGCATAATTGATCTCTATGTTGAAACTATTGCACACCGTTCGTACTTATCGCTAACTGTCGTTATCTTCTCCGTTAGCTATCAATCGTCAAGTGGCAACCTTAGTCCATTAACCAAACAATCGTTTGCAACGTTAGTCCTTTATACTAACAGTCGTTTCTAATTAAATAAAAATTTGGTTTTCTTACGTAGCTCGTCCGTTTTCGTTCGTTTTTATACGTTTTCGCCCGTTTTGCTACGTTTTCGTCTGTTTTTATACATTTTCGTCCGTTTTCTTACGTTTTTATACATTTTCGCTCGTTTTTACATGTTTTCGTCCGTTTTTATACGTTTTCGTCCGTTTTTACACGTTTTTGTCCGTATTCACACGTTTTCGCCCGTTTTTCTTACATTTTCGTATGTTTTTATACGTTGTCACCCGTTTTGGTACGTTTTCTTATGTTTTCGTCTACTTTTATAGGTTTTCGTTCGTTTTTATTCGTGTTGATCCATTTTTACACATTTTCGTTTGTTTTATACGTTTTCGTCCGTTTTTATACGTTTTCGCCCATTTTGTTACGTTTTCTTACGTTGTATACGTTTTCATCCGTTTTTATACGTTTTCGCCCGTTTTGCTACGTTTTTGTCTATTTTTATATGTTTTCATCCGTTTTTCTATCGTTTTTACAAGTTTTCGTTTGTTTTTACATGTTTTCGTCTGTTTTACTCATTTTTGTCCGTTTTTATACGTTTTCATCCGTTTTGCACGGATGAACGGATGAAAACGTATAAAAACGAACAAAAACGTGTGAAAACGGACGAAAACGTGCAAAACGGACGAGAATGTATAAAAACGGACAAAAACGTGTAAAAACGGACGAAAACATATAAAACGGACGAAAATGAATAAAAGTGTAAAAAAAACGGGCGAAAACATATAATAATAGACGAAAACGTATGAAAACATAGCAAAATGGGCGAAAACGTATTAAAACGGATGAAAACGTATAAAACGTAAGAAAACGTAACAAAACGAGCAAAAACGTATAAAAGTGGACGAAAGCGTGTAAAAACAGACGAAAATGTGTAAAAACGGATGAAAAAGTATAAAAACGGACGAAAACTTATAAAAACAGACAAAAACATAAGAAAACGTACCAAAACTGGTGAAAACATATAAAAAATAAGAAACCTAAGAAAAACGGACGAAAACGTGTGAAAACGGACAAAAACGTGTTAAAACGGACGAAAACGTATAAAAATGGACGAAAACGTGTAAAAACGAACGAAAACGTGTAAAAACGAACGAAAACGTTGCAAAACGGGCGAAAACGTAAAAAAACAAACGAAAACGTATAAAAACAAACAAAAACGTAAAAAAACGGACGAGTTACGTAAGAAAACCAAATTTTTATTTAATTAGAAATGACTGTTAGTGTAAAGGACTAACGTTGCAAACGATCGTTAGGTTAATAGACTAACGTTGCCACTTGACGAATGAGAGCTAACGGAGAAGATAACGACAGTTAGCGATAAGAATGAACGGTGTGTAATAGTTTCAATATAGGGATCAATTATGCAAAAAAAAAAAGATAGGGACTCAATTAGGATTTACCCCAAACCACACGAACGAACCATGTAATTTATTCTTGTTAATATCACTTTTGTCACCTATTACATATTCACACCAAGTTAAATCGTCCATCTTAAAGTATAATGTTACAATGATATATTACGAAGAACATTTATTTGCGTTTCTTCTCCTTCACACGTCCTCTTGGTATCTTGTTTAGAACTTCGGCATCAAATCTCTTAAACATATTTCTCGCGTCTTTGCTCCCTTTGAGTATGAGATGGTTGACCTCAGTCTCGTATTGTTCATACAGAGCCGGTAAAGTTCCAAGGCATAGAGCAACTACGTGAACAGAGTTCAAAAGTAAGATTGTGTCCCATTTTCGCTGTATAGGATGAAAAGCCTAAATCTGTGACTTACCAAAGAACAAGAGGTTCAGCGAGCTGAAATAGTTTCCAATGACTGAAGTCATCCACAAACCTGCGATCACCTGCAAATAATTATAAGTTATGAAAGTATTTTCTTGACGTAACCAGATTAGTATACAACTGTTGACCTGTATATATGCTTACCAAGAAAAATTCCATGAAGTTTTCCCCACTTGAGATCTCATAAAATCGAAGTAAAACCATATTTACTTTTCTATACAACCATCTGAATGTAGTTTCTTGTATTGTTATCTCATGGATATCAGGAAGATCCCTGTTAGGGAATCATATTAATGCATATTATTCGAAAAATTAACTTACTGTCTCCGTTATGTTTACTCCTCAATTTGGTATCGTTTTGGTCGCGTTCTCATCATTTTACTTGTGATTATTAGATGTAAGATATAAATGGGTCAAAATTTCAACCTCTAGAATTAAGTATAAGATTAACAACATTACCAATCGGCAAATTTAGCCACTGTATAGGTGATGAAGACCATCAACATGACAAGGATTGTGACGTGACAGACAAGAGATACAAAGTTGTACTCAACGACTTCAAAAAGATACCATATCATTGTAATCGCTGCTAGAACTGCTGCTGACAAGGTTTTGTTCCTCCATAGAAGTAAGTTCGCAACTAAAACATAAATGGAACTTCATATCAACAATATCCGACATAACATTTTATAAGAGCCAACTTTGTATTGTTTATAACACAATGTCAATAGATTATATGATACAATAGAATGATAGATGTATAGAATATCGTTATGCTCGTAATATATTAAAAAGTAAGTTAGTGAAATAACGAGATTTTGCTGCAAAAATGTACCTTTTCCTCCTCCAAGTACGTGATATAAAGGCTTTTCACGACCAAAAAATTTGGCAGATAGAGAGTTAGGATCATGAGAGTCTTCCATGTCAGAAGAAGAGTATATCGGCATGGTTTTTAGGATTGATCGATATTTTATAATAGCTCGTTCGATGCTTATGGTGTGAGTTATTTGGATTTAAAGGAAGAAGCATGGTTATATAATCAACATTATGATTCTAAGCTTACTGTTGGAGAAATCTTTAAAGCTGGAAGAAAAGGATGACTTTGGGATGACTTTAGAGACTTGCATCCTCACAATCACATGAACAAAGTTTAGAAATGGAGATTTAGCTTTTTATTTCTTTCAATTATTTTAATAATTGAATAATTGAATATCTGTGATAATTAAATTTGTATATGCCTCTACTATGATAGTATCCATTAATAACAAACAAACATGAATGCATCAACTTGTTGCAAATTATTTGATATATAATAGAACAAACAGATTCATCATAACTTATTTATAGTGTTAGGACTTAGGATCATCTTCGATGCATCATTCTTGTTTAATCTAAGCCTACTCGCTAAGCATAAACCAATAATGATATAATGTTGTATCTATTAGATGGTTCACCTTTTTCTATCCCGGATCGACAACTTTTATATAAGTCAACTGGATTAACTTAAGAAAAGGATGACCCCAAATGGCCAAATATTGTGATTGTAAACATATGGATATATTGTTTATAAATACTAGATATAATGCTCGCGCACGCGCGGGGTTTTTTCTAATCATTTAAAGAAATTATTATTTTTAATTTCGGGTTTTAATTATTATAACAGGACCTTCAAAACCATTGTACATTGATTGAGGTATTGAATTATGGTTATTTACGAATGTAGTGGGTTTTAATATTAATTAGATTTGGAGGAGATGTTCTTGCGTCAATGATTGTGCGTGAATGAATGATAAGAGATCGAGTTTGATTGATGGAGGAGGAATTTGGGAATGTTGTGACTTCAAATATTTAGTGGGAATGATACTGAATTTTAAGTTTCAGCCCAAATCTTTGAAAAACTTGCTCCACCGTTTTCAAGTTTTAATTTTTTATATTTTGACATATATATTTTTGTAAGTTTTTATTGAATGATTACAAATCACATTCTTTTTTTTGTAGAATATGGATAAATTTAGAAGTATTTAGGCTTTTCTTATTTAATATTTAAGAAAATAATAATAATAATAATTTGATTATTACTTAATAAGGTATGATTTGATTTTTTTGAAATGTAAAAGTCCCCACTAGGAGTTTTGTTTTATTATATAAAAGATTTATATAAGTATTTTAACAAAGGCAGACTCGGTCTATAAGTGACCATGTTCACAATTTTTTTACGATAATACAATAGACTGACAACGGCTTTGGTTCAGTTAGTACCCACCTCCGAAAAACCCATGTGCCCACTGGAGAGATTTTGCGGATAAAGGGTCAAGGGTTCGAGTCTCGGCTCGTGCTCACTCTAGTTGGTGCTCTACTGGCCAGGAGAGTTGCCGGAGCTATTCCTTGTAGGGTGGACAATGACGGTGAGGCACCCAAGGTCAGGGTATTCCCGCCAATTTACATTTTTTTTTTTTTTTGAATACAATAAACCGACTAAACAAAACACATGACACAAATTTTGGGGAGTATGTTCATTTCGAAAATCGCAGTTTTTGACAAAAAAAATACACTACGAGATAAAAATCTGTGGGGTTCTCGTAATCAAAACCCCCTTGGCCCGCCCCTGATTTTAACTTATTTTGACATGAAAATGGAAAATGTCATTTCAATAAGATAGTAGAGTGTTTGGTAGTATGAACCTAGACCCTTCGATGGGTGAAGCCGTGAAGATATGCTAGAACATGAGGACCCATAAATCCCTATGGGCCAGAATTGCATTTGCATTTGGATTTGGGTTCATTGTCCCTTGTTTTAGAGGCAAACAAACCACTCTCTTTGGACCCAAAAGGCCTTTGTCTCAAGTCTCTCAAGTACTCTTTTGTAGAGATGCACAAAAAACCGGTTCATGAACCGAACCGAAAAAAAACCAAAATTGGTTTTTCTAAAAAACCGGTTTTCCCAATTTTTGGAAAACCGGTTTAGGGAAAACCGAACCGTCGGTTTAGAAACCGGTTTGCATTATTTGTTCTCAACTGGTTTGAGAACCGGTTTTGGGTAAAACCGGTTCTTGATTTAAACCGGACATTTTCTCTCCCAAAACCGGTTTCAAACCTAACCGGTTTTACGTAAAACCGGTTTTTGACTATTTGACTAAAACCGAAACCGATTTTTAAACCAGTTCGGTTTAAAAAAAAACCGAAATGTGCACCTATACTCTTTTGGTTATAGCACAAAAGGTCAAAGGATGAATAGTTCTATATCTATCTGTAAATTGGAATATCAGTTTTATATTTCATTGATCAAGTTTATATAGGTTATATATGTTCATTGACTCAATGTTACATATATAAGCTTAATAAAGCTCTTTTTATCAAATACGAGTAGTAAAATGACTTACAATTGAATAAGTAATGTTTAGATAAATCACATGTTACATTTTGTTTATATAAATATCTTTATATAATGGTTGACGTCATACATAGAAATCTGCTGCTTAGGTGAGAGATAGGTTTTTTGAGAATGGAGGTGATTTGATCCACGAGATTTTGCCTCCTAAAGTGGCTTCATGTATGTGGTTTGGTGCAACAATGCAACATTCATGAATCATGGTTTATACTTATTCAACTTGGAGTTTGTGTAGTCAATATCCCCCTTTACAAGTGGATCTTTCGTAAGTGGATCTTTCGTAAGTAGATCTTTACATGTTTGAAAGAAATTAAGGGACTGGTTGGTTTGTAGATGGGTTTATGATTAGGATCAGGATTAGGATATAAAGTTAAATATTTGGATTTGATGTTGGAGAGAGAAAATAATATTTAAAAATATATTATAGATTAAAATATGTATTAAAATTATAAATAAAAGATTTATAGTAAAAGTCAATTATTTAAAAAGAAAAAGAAAAATGTACTAAATGGTTGAGATTCAAAATGGACCCACAAAAAGTATTGATGGGACAATTTATTTACAAAACCCGGTGGTGAGGCTAGGATTTGTAGATGGATGAGTTCAGGGGTTTTGGAGTGGGCCCCCTGGATTTGCTTTTCTAACCAAACAATTGTTTTCATGGTCAAAGTTAGATATTTTCTTTAAAAATACAAACCAAACGGGCCCTAATTGTAACTTTAACATAACAATTGGTGAGAGGAGTCATTTTATTTTGTTTACCTAAAAAATGTTGTATACCAAGGGACAAAGGAGAGTCGTCGGATAAAAAAACAGATTTTAAGAATAACAAACACAGAAGGACCACTTTTGTAAATATCGCCTCACCAACACACACCCAAACTGATCATTTTCACACACTTTCACTATCAACAAAAATCTCACTTTCTCTCACTAAACGAAAAAAAAAAAAAAAAAATCTCACTTTCTCTCTCTAAAAAAAAAAAAAAACACACACACACATAAACAATTTTCTCTCTCTATCAAACTTCGAAAATAAACAAAAAACATCATAATCAAAAGGTTTTAACCGTCAAAATTAAATAAAACTCATAGAAATGGATGAATCTCGATGAAAAGGTGAAACAACTGTGTAGTGATAATGGGACAGAATTCAGAAACAACAAACTTGAGAATTTTTGTGATGAAAATGGAATATCACAAAACTTTTCTTCTCCATGTACTCTTGAACAAAATGGAGTGGCAGAAAAAAGAAACAGAACATTGATTGAAGCAACCAGAACCATGATCAATGGATCATCTCTTCCTAAACAGTTCTGGGGAGAAGCCATTAATACTGCCTGTTACACTCAAAACAAATCTATCATCATCAAGCGACACATGAAGACAGCTTATGAAGTGTTTCATGAAAGGAAGCCTAACATCAGTTATTTTCATGTGTTTGGCTGCCTAGCCTTCATTCATAATCATCGATGTGACAAACGGCAATTTTCCACAATTATTTAAATAATAAATGTTAATTTATTATTATCAGACAAATAAAATTAGGCATACATAAGCCTACATAACTATTTCGGGAAAACAAACCCACACATTTTAGCATACATTAACTCACCCCAAAACTATTCAATCTCACCAGAAACAGTAAATTTGTCCCATTCTCACATTTATAAACTAAAACATAATATAAACGAGAGGTCATCTCGTTTCTCCTGAAAAACAACACCACACGCGTACCGACACCACATCAATAACAAATTAATCTTAGGATTCAATTTTGAGTCGACAAACTCTAAATTCATGTAAGATTTATAAAAACGTCCTCGAAATCTATTTCCCACATTCATATCAAAATAGGGAAAAACCCGATTTCACCTCAGCTCAGTGGGATGCGGGGTGTGCATTACCCACCCTTCTAATGAAAACAATCCGGCTATAATAATTCTTTTACCCTTCACTCACACATTTTCCCACACCTCCTTATCCCTTCCCCTTTCTTGTTTGCGACACTACAAACCCAGGAACACCACCGAACCATCACCATCAATCACTCAACTCCTTTCAAGGTCAAAGCAAGGGTACGTATAAATCGCTTTCTCCTTTCCCTCTTCCCCAATGGAAATCACGGGGATATCTTGAAGAAGGCCAATGGATAACGAGTGTTACTCGATTCGGTCACCTCCATTATCGAAGCCAAGAAAGAAGGATTAGAGTCATTCTCGAGTTTCCTTTTTTATAGCCATTCCCAAACCAGTCGATCTACACAAAACCATCCATTCACTCAAAGGCTTACGAGATCGAGAAATTCGAAGGGCAACGAATTGATTGGAGTGGATTTGGCTGGGGTTCGATTGGAGTAGCTAGAGTTTGGATTGGGATTATTCGGATTGTTTCTGTGTCTAAGTTCGTAAGTCTCCTTGTCAAATCACTCTAAGGGTATAAAATCTTACACATTCAAAGTCTTTAATCTTCCATTTCTTTGTTATGCAGTTGACATTTAATGTTAGGAATATAAATATTCAGATGAAGGTTCGGTCACCCCGAGTATCTATTTAGCATTTACATAGCTCGTAGGCTTATTATTATTACTAGTAGTATTAGTATTATTAGCTTAGTCGTATTTATATTTGTGGAGTGGGTCGGGTCTTTACCCACTGTCAGTTCACTCCACAGCCCACTAGGGGTACCAATATTAGGTACTATATATACCCCTTCCCACACTTGGGAAGGGTTGGACCTCATTTTACTATCAATCTAATATCACATTTGTTTCTCTCTCTACAAGGTTCCACTTCTCTCTGTACCTCCTTCTTCTATTCGATCCAACCACAAGCTCCAAACTTGTGTTTCTTTGTTAGTGAATATACTACAATTGGTATCAAGAGCCATGGTTAGGTTCACATAAGGGTATATTCACGGATTGGTGAAGGTTTGGAGTAGTTTTGGTTTGAATAGAGTTTCTCTTAAAAAAAAAATTTTTCTTTGTTTAGTTGATATAAGGTGTTAGATCTTGTACTTTCTAGCTCAGGGATAACATAGGAGTAGTGTTTAGTGCTTGGAATCATAGTTTGAGGCTTTGTGTGGTAGTTTTTTGGAAGATTCGAAGGTTAGAACTAAGTTGTTCTTCGTAGCGTTTTGTCTCTCGGTAAAACGTTCATAGTAGCGTTTTGTGTTTTGCTGGGAAAGTGAAAGTAGCGTTTTGTGGTTCCTCGAGATTAGGGTTTGGCACTTTACCGGATTTGGCAAAAATGACAAATCGCTACGAAAGCGACTTGTCTGGCGTTTTGTGGGTTGCGTTTTGACCAAGATAGTGACAGCTCTGTCTTCTAGTGACTTTTGTTTTGTGGGTTGCGATTTGTGTCCGTCAGAGTAGCGACTTGTCTCTCCGTCATGTGTAAGTAGCGGGATGTATGTCTGTTGCTGTTTGTATTATCAGACTAGCGATTTGTCTGTTGCGATTTGTGTCCATCAGAGTAGCGACTTGTCTCCGTCAGAGTAGCGACTTGTCTGTTGCGGTTTGTATTATCAGACTAGCGATTTGTCTTATCAGACTAGCGATTTGTCTGTTGCGTTTTGTATCTTCAGGGTAGTGATTTGTCTGTTGCGATTTGTAGTGGCAAGTTACTCTTAGTTTACGGTTTGTTTCTTGGTGATTTTAGAAAGTCCCGCGAAAGATTCGATTTCTCCGTTAAATCACAAGACCTGTAAAATCCCGTAATCTTTATGGCCACTATGACAAGCACCGCATCAGATGATATCCAAGCAGCAGGGTCTGATACCCGTCCACCTATGCTAGACAGGACGGACTATGAGTCATGGGCACAACGAATACGGCTTTACTGCTTGGGAAAAGAGAATGGAGCAAACATCCTCAAGTCCATTGATGAAGGACCATTTCAGATGGGTACCACCAGAGACGCTGTTACTACTGGTGAAGATGGCACAGTCACATTTGGAATTGACAGACCTCACACTTACAATGACCTTACTGAAGAGGAAAAGAAGAGGTATGATGCTGACATTAGAGCCTCAAATATCATCATACAAGGTCTGCCAAAGGATGTCTACAAACTCATCAATTTCAACACAGAAGCCAAAGCAGTGTGGGACAATGTAAAGATGTTGTTGGCTGGGTCAGAACTTACAAAGGAAGACCGGGAATCTCAACTGTATGATGAGTTTGAACACTTCAAAATGAACCCAAGAGAGAATATCACAGACTACTATGTGAGATTTCAAAAGTTGGTGAATGACATGAGGATAATAAGAATGACTATGCCCAACATCCAACTTAACTCAAATTTTGTGAACAACATGACTCCAGAATGGGATAGATTCGTCACTGCTGTCAAACTCAACAAAGGTCTGAGGGACACCAACTATGAACAGCTGTATGCCTACCTCCAACAGCATGAGAAGCATGCTGCCTTTGATCGGGTGCTAAGAGAAAAGTTAAATCCTACAACTCCTAATGATCCACTGGCCTTTATGGCAACACTACAAAAAAAAGGCTTTCAGAGACTGAATTTCTAGGGACTGATATATCAGTCGCTGATACATGGCATCGGTAACTGAACCATCAGTTACTGATACTTTTAAGGACTGACCTTTTATTGACTGATTGCGGCGACTAAAAATCAGTCCTCGATTCAGTGACCCCATATCTGAGACTAAATTTCAGTTACTAATATGCCTGTACGGGAAAAAAATTTGGAGGAAAATTTATTAGTGACTGAATAAAGGTGACAGTTCAGTCCCTAGTACATGTACATCATATCTAAGACTAAATTTCAGTTACAAATATATTTGCGCAATAAAAAAATTTTGCGGAAAATTTGTTAGTGACTGAATTATAGTCACAGTTCAGTCCCAAATACATGGAGATCATAGCTAAGACTAAGTTTCAGTTACAAATATGTCTACACAATAAAAAGGTTTGGAGGGAAATTTTTTAGTGACTGAATTTCAGTCACAGCTGCGTCCCTATTACATGGACATCATACCTAAGACTAAAATTTAGTTACAAATATGTTTGCGCAATAATAAAAGTTTGGAGGGAAATTTGTTAGTGACTGAATTTGAATCACAACTCAGTCCCTAATACATGGACATCATAACTAAGACTAAAATGTATAAAAATAGATTAAAACGGACTAAAACATTTAAAAACGGACGAAAACTTATAAAAATGGACGAAAATGTTTAAAATCAGACGAAAACGTAAAAAAACGAACAAAACGTATAAAAATGAACGTAAACGTAAAAAAATGGACTAAAACGGATGAAAACGTATAAAAATGTTAAAATATAACAGATAAAAACTAATGAAAACATAAAAATACGGATGAAATCGTATACAAACGGACGAAAACGGATGAATACATATAAAAACGTAAAAAAACGGACTAAAATAGATGAAAACGTATAAAAACGTAAAAAAATGGACGAAAACGTAAAAAAATGGACAAAAACGTATAAATACGTAAAATAGGGATGAAAATTTATAAAAACGGACGAAAACGTATAAAAACGGACAAAAACAGGTAAAAACTAACAAAAACAGACGAAAATGGATTACCGACAGAATATACAGTTCTATATATTGTAATGTACTACACTTGTTTTTAAGACCTACATATATTTGTATCGTTGTTAGTAATTGTAAGTTTGTATATAAACCTATTTACGGATTGCTATTTATGTGTAACACTTAGGGGTTCACGCACGAAACCTCGGTTTATACCCCCGTGACGTGGGAACTCGAGCAGAATTCAAGTTTCAGACGTTCATAACATCTTTAGTATTCACCGATGGCTTTCATTTTGAGTGTTGACATTTCACTAGTACAAAACTGGGATTTAGTCACACATGCTATTTTTCGAACGGCCACACATTATGTTTTTTATGTGACTAAATGTACCAGAATAAAATAAACAGCCACACTTGATCCGACTTGTGTGACCATTTCGGAATTACATCTGAGGCTACAGCCACACATTTGAATATTTTCGTAACTAGAGGTATATGGTAAAACTTGTTTTTGATTATTTAGTCACTTATAATTTGAGACGTGTGACAGATACAAATAAGTTTGAAACATTAGTCACACTATATATATATACATATGTGACAAATATTTGTCACACAATTGAACAGTGCGACCAAAATCCATATATGATCACATGAAGTAATTGTATTTGTGGCTAAATCATATACTCAAGTTTGTCATACATTATTTAAATGCGACTGTATTTCATGTGATAATTTTATAATAATATTTTACATGTCCTCACACTTAATTTTTCCAAAAATAAAATTTCACCTAACGTTTTCACAAACCCGCCTAAATTTTCCCCAAAAATCAAATTGCCTCCTTCCCAAATATTTAATTGAACCGCCCTGTTTTCAATAATCCATCCAAAATATCATTTACACCAAGATCTGTTATTCTTCTATCTCCACAACACTCTACTCACCAACGCCACCGCTCGCACCACCGCCACCACTCGCACCACCACCACACTCGCACCATTTGTGTACTACTTCTATTTTCGTTAGTCCTACTTTTGATCATGATCGTATGTGGTTGAATGGCAAGGTATTAATCTTTAATGTTGTTGTATCTTGTTTGGTTGTTATGTTATAAGATTTAAGATTTTTTCTGTAGTTTAAGAAAATTGTTGATTTGGTTAAGGGGTGTTTGGGATTTGCTTGTTTATGCCTCTGCTTATTATAAGCACTTCAGGGTAATAGTGTTTTGGATTTAGATTAGTTTGTAAAAAAATGCAACAAGACAAAAGAGATTTTATTTTATTTATTTATTATTATTATTTTTTTTAATCATTAATCTATGGAAAGTATTTCGATTTGTTTTGAAACTGCTAGCGTCTTTTTCGTATATTAGATTTCGATTGGTGATTGTTTGGAGCACCTTAGTGTGAATTTAGTGTTTCTTGATTGTAGGTAAAGAGAAATGATAATGAAATCGGATCATCAAATGGTCCAGCAACAGATCTCGAGTATGGGGATGCAGTACAGGTTGATCATCATTTACATTTTCAAGTTACGTGTCTTTTTCTTAAGTAATTACTTGCTGATAAACGATATAGGTGATATGGTTTTAGGCTGCAAGTGTTGGATTTTACAGGGTTCTACTTCTGGTGAGTAAAGTTTGTTACATGTGTCTGTTTCGTTAAGTTATATTGTAAGGTGTAATAATCGTTTTCTTCTGGTTATATTGTAGGCAAAGCCTGATGCAGGGACCCTCATTGTTGCTACCATTGCGTTATTGATCGCTTCTACCTCCAGTCTACTAATTATATGCACTTTTCTAAGTTGGTAAAGTTATCCAAAACAAATATCAGATAATTTTAGTTCGTTTTGAGAAAATTATAATGTGTGATGTTCTTGTTTCAATGGTCAGCCATCGTTTGGTGGGTAGATTATTGATATTGTATCAAGAGATATAAAGACTCCCGAAGAGCAAACTAAAGCTCTGAATGCTGTCAAGGACACTATACTAGCCGTTGTTGTGGTGGTTGTTGTTGGGTATGTTTATTTCTTTCAAATGAATAAACTGAGTATCGTATAACTATATATAACCTTTTGGTCTTAGTTCATTGTCAACAGCACTCCGGGCGTGGTTGTTTTCTTCTGCTAGTGAACGGGTTGTTGCACGTTTGAGAAAGGACTTATTCGGCCACCTTATGCACCAGGTCAGTCAAAATAATGTTACACCATTTGGATTTGATGCATAATTCTCTAAAAATGATATGTAAGGATGAAAGTGAGTCAAGAAGACCCGTTTTGATCCGTTGACATGCCCGTTATGCAGGAAATAGCCTTTTATGATGTTACTCGAACCGGGGAGCTACTGAGCAGACTATCAGAAGACACACAAATAATAAAAAATGCTGCAACCACTAATCTATCAGAGGCTCTACGAAACATGACTACTGCATTTATTGGTCTCGGATTCATGTTCTCTTCTTCGTGGAAGTTAACTTGTAAGTTCTGGTTTGTATTATTTACCTAATGACATAAATTGAACATGATTTACTATTGACAATCATTTTTTTTTTCTTTTTTTCCTCGTTTTATGAAGTGTTGGCTTTGGTTGTTGTACCAATAATATCTGTAGCTGTACGCTATTTTGGAAGATATCTCCGAGAACTCTCCCGTGCAACACAAGCTGCAGCTGCAGTTGTGTAATTTGAATGAGAAATTATCAGCTAGTAGAAGCAGATACTTCTACTAAATTCGATTATCATTTCAGCAATCAATTTCATGCAGTTTGCCTTGACATGTACCCCCCTATATTCTACATGAACAATACATCCCATAGGCAAATTTCTACCTCTGTATGCTAATTGTAGTCAGGGATTAGCACCACAAGGATAAGAAGTTAACTCTGAATTGTGACCTAGTGCAGGATAATCAGCTGTGTCGAGAAATGGAGTCATGCAGAAGAAACACCCCAGGTCTGTGCTCTATTCAAAACTTTATATTAGATGACAAACACCTATATCATTCAAAACTTTATATTAGACATTGTACAGGTGGCCTATACCTTCGATGCAGGGCCAAATGCGGTTATGATTGCGCGTGACAGGAAAACCGCTGCCCTTCTGCTCCAGAGGCTGCTTTATAACTTTCCCCCACAGTCTGATACTGACTTAGACAGGTATGATTTGGAACTTATCTAGCACGATTACTATTTTATCCCCAAATAAATAAGACACTGGACTAGATGGTGGTATGATAATTAGGAAACCTTTCAATAATGATAAGCCCGAGAACTGTTGTGTTACTTCTGAAAACTGTTGTGTTAGTTATTGAGAGTATATCTTAGATCAAATTATGATTAGTTATTGAGAGTATATCTTAGATCAAATTATGATTAGAAAAATTAAACCTTTTATGTCGAATCTTGTATGAGGGAAGTAGTTGGTCTGAGATTCAGATCTGGTGTAGTTATGTGATCTTAGTTGAGATTTATGTTTGTAAAAGTTTATGTAGGAATTTATGGATCAGCTTTTTATTCTGATTAAAAGAGCTTTTTTGCTTATTTTTTTGGTGGTTGGTGTAGGAAATATCTTTTCAAGGAGGTAGATTTCAAAGTTGTTTGAGAGAGATTCGTGCTCGTGCCCGAGATGTAGAGGACATGAACTTTTAGAGAGATTTTTGCTTATTGAATTGTAAA